>CM052889.1:2317781-2493862 GCA_028534135.1 Potos flavus
AGGATGCTGATTCCCCTGCAGAAGCATTGGATTCTGAGTTATCCCTGTATATGGAGCCAATGAGCACCTGGCGATTCCCCATTGTCCATATGGACGCATCCTTTCTGAGAAAACAGAAGTGATGGCTGTGCTGTCCAGGAGCACCTGACACAGAGGGTTCGTGCGGTGTCACTACAAAGAGCATTGGTTTTGGAGTCAGAGGCATGCTAGCCTGGCCGAAGCCCTTATTTGCTATGACTTTGCAGGACCAGCTACATCATTCTCAGGACCTAGTGCAAAATGGAAAGGCAGGTCCCTTGTTGGAATATTACAAGTAACTTCAAGATGACGATACTAGAGTCACTAAACCAACCTCACGGCCCACAGTGTCGACTGTGTCGGCTGCCCTGTGGATTAGCGTTCCGGGCCTGCCCTAACTAACTACCACGGTTGGCGGCTTAAGGCAATAAAAATTTGTTCTTGCACAGCTCTGCAGGCCAGAAGTCTTGCAATAAAGGTGTTGGCAGAGTCATGCTCCCTTTGATGGCCCCAGGGGGGAATCCTTCTCATCTCTTGCAGCTCTTGGTGGCTCCGGGTGTTCCGTGGCTCGTGGCTCCTCATTCCGATCTCTGCCTCTGTCTTCACAAGGTCTCCTTTGTGTTTTCCTTTTTTCTGTTTCTTATAAGAACATTTGCCATTGGATTTAGGGCCCATCTGGATAAGCCATGATGATCTCAGCTCAAGATTTTTAATTTAATTACTTCTGTAAAAAACACATTTCAAAGTAAGGACATATTCAGTTTCTGGATTTGGGGACACAGACGTATCTTTTGGGCAGACACCATTCAGTGCACTACGGGCACTCGTGAAGCCAGCACTGACCTCAGACAGTCGTCTTCATCTGTCCCAGCTTCAGTGGCTCATCAGGAGGGTGTAAATGGTGAATGCCCTATCGACCTTGCATGGGAGGTGTTTGCAGAATGAAATTGTTGATGTACACGAGACCATTACAACGTTAAATGCCATTCGAATACAACAAAAATGGAAATCCCTAAACTCAAACACAATTTTCTAGCCTCCCTGTTCCTCCACTCCAGCATAGACCCATTTCTCCACTCCTCTCCTTGGCAAACTCCTGAGACATTTTCTACACAAGGCGACTGCACGTCTCCTCTCCCTTCACTCTTTCGACCCCATCCAGAGTGGACTGCCCCTCCCAGCTGTCCCCGCCAACCGCTGGGAACATCCTCACCAAGGTGACCAGTGAATTCCTGCTTCTTGGGCTGAAGCACCTGGCCTCTGACCTGTGACTCGTTCATTCTTTAATATTCCATGCTTGACCTCTCTCTCTGGAGGACGTCTCAGGATGTCCTGATTCTCCTCCTTCCGGCTGCTCTGTTTTTGCACTCTTCCCCTTCAACCTGATATCCAGATTTTAGAGTTCCTAAGATTTTGATCCTGTAGCCTCTTGTCATCCTCCAATACATGTAAACACCCGCAAACACAGGTACACACATGTGTCATGCCGCCTGAAGCTATGTCGGTCTTGGATTCTCTTATTTCCACACGGTTACTCAGAGAAGAACCTTGGCGTTGCCTTCAGCCCCTCCTTCTCTTGACCTCCCACGTCACAAGTTCCTACAGTTTCCTTCTCTAACGCATATTCGAATCCATCTACTTCCTTCTCTCTCTCTCTCTCTTTCTTTCTCTCTCTCTTATTTTTTTCCCTTTGCTTGTTTGTTTTCTTTTTTGTTTCTTAAATTCCACATATGGGAGAGATCATATGATACTTTTCTTTCTCAGCGAGACAGATTGTCTTTTAAAACACAAATCGGGAGTGGGAAACTTGCTACTGAAATCTTTCGGTGACTTCCAAATTCTGACATGACTGACAGCTTTGTATCTGTCTCTCGCCCAAACCCAGCCTCCTCACCTGCACTGTGGCCAAACTGGGTTCTTCGTGGGTCCTCACACCTTCCACTGCGGAATCATCTTTCCGGTGTCTCATGGCTCCTGCTCTTTCTTTCAGTCTTTAGTTGAGAGAAACCTTTCCTGATGATGTGAAGAAAGGACCCTTTCTCCAGGTTACGCCCTTGTCTTCCTCCTGGTTTCTTCATGACGTCATCACTATTTGACATCAAGCATTCATTGGCTCGTTACTTGTTCCTGGTCTGACTTTTCTGAGGCAGCATGTCCCTCTGGGGGGGAAGTGCTTTAGGACATGATAGACTTTAGGAAGTCACTCATGTCCTGGCGTTGGGGAAAGTCTGGTCCTGCAGCTTACTGGGGTCTCGGGAAGTCTGGTGAGTCGCTAGCAGGGCCTAGCCAGGGCGCAGAGGTAGGGACAGTGTGGGAGAAGCCAGCAGGGTCCTGGCTGGTGGAGTTGCCCACAGGTACTAGGCAGCATTCTAAGACAGGTGTTCTAGTTCCAAAATCTGCTTTTGAGCTTGAAGCCTGGTGTCCACGGCAGGATAGCTAAAGAGCAAAGACTGAGTTCCAGAATTTCAACGTGGAAATGTGTTTCCCTTACTTAATTTGGCTAGTGATTGTAATCATGGGACCCAATGGCTCCCTTTAAATTCATTAACTATTTGCCTCATTTGGGGGACATACCTTTCACCTATGCCTGATTTCACCATGTTGTACCTACTGACCTAAAAAATTTACTGCATCTTCAAAAGAAGACCATCATTCTCTCTCGCCTTAGAGACCTATGCAAATATATTTTTTTCCTTCCAAATCCGTTTCTAAATTTCTTTTTCGCAGAACGGTTTTAAGCCATTGAGTATTGGGCGATGCATTCTTCCTAGAGAGTCGAACAGTGTATTTTTGAAGCCTCAAAATAAGAAGCTCTTGAAAACGACCACCATATTTCAACTGTGGAAAGTGTCTAATAATCATGGACTCAAGATGTTTTCCGTAATATTTTTATCTTTATCTTGAATGACAGTGATAGCGTGTCCAAAGAAGGTGCGAAAGCGGCGGCGTGTCAGGGGAAGTCTTTTTTGTCGGTGGAACTGTCTCGTGTGCTTGCATTAGAAACTGTTATGATGTCAATGCAAATGCAGGTGCCATTACAGTGTCAACGGGAGACGTCTCCCCTTGCTTTTGTCAGTTGCAATTAGATGCTTGATGTTACCATAATGCAGTTTCCGCCCCTCCCCCACATTTAATGTACTTGAATTCTGAAAGTTACCACTTTTAAGAATCGTGCTCTATTTCCTAATGGCACTCCACAATGAACCCATATTAAAAAGTAATACATTTTCCGTACAGAAAGGAATATAAAGTAAGTTCCATAAAAGTACAACACACTTACATTTTAAAGTCTATAACATTAAATATATTAAAAGCACATTGTGTCATACCATATATATTAAATACCATGAAAAAAGCCGGCTTTGCAATTTATTTTAAGTACATGAGAACTGCATTTAATAAAATGTTTAAAATATAATTTATTACTGTAACAATTTATTAATAATGATAACTAAATGCTCTTGAAGAGGTTATTCATGAAAGAATGGTTTGTCAAAAGAAAAGACTTTTCCATTCTAAAGATAAGGGCAATAGTCAGAGAGGCATAAATTTTGCCCTTCTTGGTAATTTAACAATTCTAAAAGAAGCGTGCACATTAAAAACCTTTCCCATAACTGTTATTCTTTAAAACACTGACAGTGGTGAGATCTTATTCTGTACATAAACTGATCATTTATTCTGTGGGGTTCCCCTTTTGCCTACAAAGAGGGGCACAGATAACTTCACTTGCCTTTATTGTAAACACTACCTCCTGATTTAAATGATAGTCAGTTTGTGTTGAAGCTGGGGTATAAATATTTTACATATCGCATAACATAAACATCATTACGTTTCCTCCTCTGGGAGAGTGGGTACGTGTAGAATATTTGTCAGTGCCTGAAGCTCAAAGCCATGGTAAGAATGTCAGATCTGGAACATGTCACTTTGAGCTTCGCATCTTGTGTATTTATTTCACTGAGGCTGGTCTGTATAAAGTGCCATAAAATGTACATACCATACCCAGAAGATGATCTGTGCCAGACAAATGGCAGACCCTTGCTCCAAAGGCAGACACACTCTACACACTTGGGAAGGGACAAGAAAATAAAAAACAAACCAAAAAATCCAAAACCAACAAGAAATATGCCAAAGATGGGGCGCCTGTGTGGCTCAGTGGGTTAAAGCCTCTGCCTTCAGCTCAGGTCATGATCTCAGGGTCCTGGGATCGAGTCCCACGTTGGGCTCTCTGCTCGGCGGGGAGCCTGCTTCCTCCTCTCTCTGCCTGCCTCTCTGCCTACTTGTGATCTCTCTCTCTCTGTCAAATAAATAAATAAAATCTTAAAAAAAAGAAATATGCCAAAGAGGGAAGCCAAGTACGTATTGATAAATAGCTGCTATTCCTAGGTTCTTTCAGGAAACTAAGTTTCAAAATGAGCAAAAGCTCATGGTGGGTGTTTTCCCTCAATGGATCATAATCTTCTAGAACATCTTAGAAGAGAAAAATGGTAGTCATGTTAACAGTAGACTGAGTTTTTCTCAGCTTACGCACCAAGTCTGCTGAGTAGTTAGAGCTCCTCGTCCATGCTCAGCATCTCGGCCCTGGCTGTCCTAACACAAGTCAGTGGTCAAATCTGAGGGACCGTTCACATCGTAGCAGAGATACCTATCAGTTGCGGATGACGTAGAAATTTAGTTATGCCAACAGAATGTGGTTTGCATTATTATTCTCCCATATGACTCAGTGGGTCCAGTTGTCGAGGCTAGCATGGGAGCTGTTGGAGAAAAATATAAGAACTGATAAATGAGTTAAAAATATTTAGAACTGCCTCATGAGCAAGCTGTTTTGCTTAGGTTTGGACCGTTTTATCTTCCACAAAGAAACACAGCTCTCTACCAGTAAGTTTAGAGGAGTCAGTTTTTCACAAAGGACAAGCAACTGCACGGTCCTCACCACTGATCGCTAATGTTCTAGAATCGTAGACTCTGGGCTCTGGACCTTCAAAAGGTCAGGTTTGCTTCCGTTGCTTTCTATTTCCCTCCCTGCTGATAAGACCATCTCCGCCATTTCCACTCCCTTGCCCTTCTCGGTCGCTGAAGATGTTCCAGCCAAGAACCCTCATCTTCACAATGGATGCTCAGTCTAGACCTCGACCGGCTCAGTTTTCGTTTCAGAGGGATTGCTCAATAGAAAAAGAGAACGAAAGAGGTAAAACACTGCCAAAAGATTTCATCATCTGTCTTTTTCTATTCTTCAAATGTCCACCAACAGATGAGCAGATAAACAGAGAGTGGTATATCCCGTACAATGGGATGTTATTGGCAGTAAAAAGAAATGAGTGATGATACATGCTACAGCATGGATGAATTTTGAAAACATCATGCTACTTGAAAGAAGTCAGTCACAAAGGACCGCATGTTGTGTAATCCCACTGGCTGTTTTCTAGCACCGGAGGAGCTGTGGCTGGTGTGGTTGTGGAGTCGGCGTATAGGGCACAATTCCTGGCGAAGGATGCAAACATATGCGCACACACTACAATCCATTCGATTGATTCTGCCCTTCTAGTGAGTTGTGTGGTCTGTGGGTCACACCCCAGCAGAGCTATTCAAAATTAAAGAGAGTTCCAAAAATAACCCCATCGCACTGAGGATCAATGGAACTCAAACTGGCTTAGGTAAAACAGGGAGATTCTGGTCAATCCAATTAAAAGGCTAAGATGAGGCTAACTCCAGGCTCACCTGGATTCAAGGTTTAAACGGCATCAAGAGCCTTTTGTCCTCTGTCATGTAGCTTTGGTCTCCTCCAGAGGGCTGTGCATGATGCCCTGCGGAGGTGCGGTGGTCCCCGAAGCTGCTCAGTAACCAACCACTTGGCACCTGCAGGTCCATCAGGGAAAATCCAGAGTTACTTTCAAATGGACCCAGAAAAACATAGCAGGAATGGAGAGTTCAGGAGAGAACGGAGCCCGGGAGGAAACAAGGTAGCGGTGTTAGATGTTGGTGAAAAGAAAGACAGAAAGACAGAGAGAGCACACAGGGGTGCAGGGAGGAACAGAAAGATGGTAGCTAGGTGATAGGTAGATAGGTGTCCACAACATACATTTTTAAGAAAATTCCCACTAATTATTTGTTCTTATGCTAGAATAACGTACTTTTAATTATTGTACATTTCAATGTTTTTATATCATTAAGTAAATTTCTTCAGATAACACTTATTTTCCAGACTGTTTTTGGATTTTCTTCTAGACTCTCTAAGAGATGCGTTTAATTTATTTTTTTTTTTAAGCAAGAACATAGTCTGGGAAAAAATTATGATGCAAGAGAGAAGAAATATCCACAAAACATGGAAATTTCTCATATCCATAGACAATTTCATGAGAAAATAATCTCGATAAAGCAGGGGTTCCCATCTTGAAGATAAAACAACAGAATCATGTGAAAAAAGGTATATTGCAAACCTAAGAATGTACAGCAAGAGCTGGAGATAATCTCACTGTAGAACTAGGAAGTAGAAGCCAGGAGCCACCATTTCCATGCTCTGGAGTTTTACATTTTCACGAGAATTATTGATATTTGAAAGATTAAAAAAAAAAAAAGTAAAACTATCTGGTTTCGGTAGCTTTGTCGGAAGTAGTTTTTTGACATTTTTAGTACTTTCTGTTTGCCTACTCAGGACTTCTGTTTCTTCTTGGGTCAAATCAATCATAAGAAAACAGTCATTTCTTCAAGATTTCATAATTTATTTGTCCAGGGGTTTACATAATCTTTTCTTAGATTAATTTTTTTCTTTACTTCTATAATTATATCACCTTTTTTTAGTTCCTAATATCTGCTATTTATTTTACCTGCTTTGTTTCTCCTCATTTTCCTTCTTTGACCTCTTTCTTCCTCCTGTCTTTTCTCCAGCTACATTTGCCAGACACTTGTCAATGTTAAGGTCTTGGATTTATCAATCCTACTCCTCTGCTGTGGTTTTGATTACACTATTCACTCATTTATGTTTGTCCTTCATTACTTCATTTGATCCTCATGACAGTCCTAAAGGGTAGATCATCTATTGAATTTTACAGAGAGAAAAACCAGTGTAAATTTTCTAAAGTCACAGGAATAGCATGTTGTGAATCCAGCTAGCCTCGGTCCAAGTTGCCATGTCACCTTGCCACTGTTATGTCAATTCTATTGCTTATATAATTACATTTTAAAAAATCTTAACTTACTTTTGCTTAATGTGCCTGGGACCTCAGTGCCTTGGATGTTCACCGAGGGTCTGTGACACCTTGCCTCTCTCAAAGTGCCTCCTGTTTCAATTTAAAGTTTCCTCTAAGCCTTCTTCCAGACCCAGAGGACTCCCGTGACTGTTTTGAAACTGATTACCCGAGACGTTTGGGAGAATTTGATGACATGTCTGCTAACATGGAGATAAGAGCCTCCACTTTCCCTACGAGGAAATTTGCATTAAGCGGAAAAAAAAAGTCTGATCAGTGGAATCATCCTGTACATAAATCGAGGGAGTGATGGAGAAGTGATTTGGAGGGGAGATGCTATAAGCCTTTCCCATGTACCTTAAATGCTACATGGAGGAGGCCCACACAGGCAATGATTCTTCATCGCTTTTCCCGCGGGGGTCCGCCGGGAAGGCTGCGGGGCTCCATACCCAGCTATGGTGGGCATAAACACATCAGGCGCTTTGTGTCCCAGAGAACTGGGCTCTGGATCGTTTGCAGAGTCAGATAATCTTGCCTTTCCAACGGTGGATTCAAGTCCTAATGCACAAGGGAAAGCTCATTTAATTAATAGGAAAATGTCAAAATACTGTCAAAAATACTTCTGTTCATTTCTTTGGTTTTGTTCTCGTTTTTGCTGCCATCAGAATGTACTACAAACGTAGCTACTTACGAATACGCTATTTATCATCTTCCAGATCTGGAGTCAGACGTCCAGGTGGGCTTTGGTCGAGCTCCCGCACTCGGGGTCTCGCTGGGTGCCACCAGCCTGGGCTCTGGTCCTGTGGCCCGGGAGACAGTCTACCTCAAGCACGCGTGCTGCTGTGGGCGCCTGGGTGCTGGCCGGCTGACCGTGGGGCGGATCTCTGCTTCGAAGGCTGCCCACATCTACACTGCGGCCTCTCCTTCCAACCGGGAAAGCATGGTAGGTCCTTTTAGACCCTTCCACCTGCCTTCTCTCCTCTGCTTCCAGCTTTTAAGGGCTCATGGGATTAGCATGGGCTCCCGGATAATCCCCGATAATCTCCCTATTTTAAGGCCTATCTGCAAAGTGCCTTGTGCCATGTTGGGTGACATACTCGCGGGTTCCGGAGATGAAGATGTTGGCATGTTTGGGGAGCCGCTCTGCCTGCTACAGGGCAAGTACCAGGGCAAGAAGTACCCTATCCCAGCCAACATCTAGGCCTCTTGTTTTGGGGAAGAGCTTTCACGTTAATGGAAAGGGTTGATAAGCTCTGATGGTACCGCATCAGCTTATTCACGGAAATCTCTAGGAGGAGATTAATCGGCAGATACATCTGACAAAGATAGATATATTGGGGCGATTAGAAAAACTTTTTTGACCTCCGAGCACACTACATTCATACATTTCCTCAGTAAATTCAAGCTGTTTCCCTTTGAGCTTTCTTGCTCTCACATCTAATGGGTCATGAGATGGGATTGGGGCGTTTACTTCCGATGGTGCCCACCCTCTCGCTCCCTCACCGCTCCACGAGTCTCCCCAGAATGGTTTTGGCCTCTCCTCCAAGCCGGTTACCAGTTCTTCCGAGTTCCTTCAGTTAACCGAATACTTTAAATACTGTCACTCAACTGGCGATTGCTGCGGGCAGGCATGGCTGGACATCTACATCTTGTTATCAGAAATTAAGCTTTTTGATGATCATTCCAGCTGGTTTGTGCCTGTTAGTATTTAGGTGGCATATTTCCTAAGAAATTGGTACTGGGCCATTTCAGATTTATTGCTCGAGATCGAAGTTTTAATGATCGTGCCTGTTGTTTGTTGATGCTACTGCTATGCATGGTAGGGTACTTGCCTCAATCTTCCTTCTTCCTCAGTCATGAGTTTGGTTGCTCTCCCATGAAGTTGGGGAAGATCATCACCTCCAGAACCAGAACCCCAAATGCACCATCATATTTTTCCAAGATGTGTCTTCAAGTGTGGGTAATTAAGGTATTTGAGGAGAGCATAAATAGCAGGTGTTAGTCCACATCTGCAAGAATATTTGCTATGTTCTTAAATATACATATTTATATCAGTACCAACTAAGAAAGAATATGGAGGCTGTTAATCTTTTCAAATGCAGAAATGTTATACTTTGCATATGAGAAAAAGGTTTTATTATAATACTATATTAAATGTATATATTTTCCCAGGAGAATATTTTCCTCTTGAAAAATGAAATAAAGAGTGTAGTTAGGCAATATTTAAATATCAGAGAATTGGATAAAATTTACCAACTAAATCTAACATGTGTGTCTATGATCCTTTTGGTCGTTTGATGGGTTGAACTGGTTATTAAGCAATGCCATGAAAAAAAAAGTTTGATTGAAATTGTTTTAAATTAATTTGTTCTGTCAATTAAATAAAAATAGTGGAACCAGCTAGCATATATGCCAAGACTTGGAAAGATACATATTCTTGTTCAGCATGTTTGAGGATTTGAAGCACATCAAAGCATTGGCTTTGGGGAAGGCAACCTGCTTCCCAAATATTTACTGGCTTCTCAATTGGGAAAGTTAGAAAGAAACTAGAAACCATTATTTAAGGGTAGAATCAGGCCACTGAGATCATTCACAGATACTCATACTGTAGTACAGAATTACAAGAGGGCTGTTCAGAGCATAGGAAGGATGAGGATATTAGAGACACTGATGCCAGAAGAAAAAGGGGATGAGTTGACCTGACTTTCCAGGGGTTCTTTAACATTGACCTTCAGACCATACTCCTCCCAAAAGAATGATTCAGCAGTCTAATAGGAAGGAAACTCTCTCAACCACACAAAAGGTAGACAGTGTAAAAGAATATTGTGCATGCAGATGAAAATAAATGTAAGGTCGACCCCACACTATTGAAGAAAAGAGTTGTTCTTCGATGAACCTGAATTGTTATAATAACACTTAAAACATAGCTAAAGATCTCATGAATTTACAGTATAAATACCTGTTTCAGGGGTTTATAACTTGGCTGTGAATGAGCTGTTCATTACAATGTGGCAAATACATTTCACCCTAGGTGTGAATGGATGTGTGTATACCTTAATGGGATTCAAAGAGGGGAAGATGTCCACATTGGGGTTAAAGTGTTGCAGGTACACGGGCTGCGTGTGCCGCCATACAGAGCTCGGTGGTCTCGCCTGCAAGCCACTCAGGGAATGTTTCCAGCCTTTGATTTCTGTGAGTAGACGGTCTGCTTCCTTTCCTTTCAACTTTTTAGCATTTCTACCCATTCCTCTCTCTTTTACCATCACCTCATTAGTGACCCCTTCAACTGCCGTAAGGTGCCCTCAATTGTTCAAGTACTCTGGCAGCATGGCGTCCTAAAGATGTCCGCGTCTTCCCTCATCTCCGCTCCCTGTGAATTTGTTTCTTTCATGGCAAATGGGACTTTGCAGTCATAATTGATATTTAGGACCTTAAAGTAGAGAGATTGTCCTGGATTATCCAGTTGTGCCCAATCTAATCATCGTGGTCCTTGAAAGCAGAGCACCTTATCTGAGTAGACGACATTGGAAGGGTTCGAAGCAGAGAGAAGATAGTCAGGCCACTGCTGCTTCTAAAGGAGGGGCCACGTGCCCACATCCCTGGGGAGAGATCCTGGGGGTCCATGGAGAGCACGGCAAGGAACCCAGGAAGGCTCCAGAGCAAAGATCAGTGATAGCCAGCAAGGGCACAGTATCCCAGCCTTAATGAGCTCAATGTGGCTGATAGCCCCTTGGGTTGGAAGCAGGATCTGCCCCGGAGCAGCTCGTAAGGAATGTAGCCCGGCTGAAGACCCATGGATTTTATCCCAGAGAGACCCAGGTCCAGCCTCTGACCTACAGAATTGCAAGATAATGGATGGGTATTGTTTTAGGCTGCTGTATTTGTGGCCATATGTAAACGAATATAACACTTTTTCAGACTGTCCTCAACTTTCCTAGGGTTGTTCCTGGGTTCAGGTTCTGACTTATGCTTAAGTAGTCCACTTTAGGGATCCTTTTTTCTCTTCTTCTAGGTTCCCGTACTTTAACCTAGGTGTGGAATGTAGTTCCTCTTTAAAAATTGCCTCTGCATACTCACAAACAGGGCGTTTGTAGAAAACAGGGTGGGATAAGAAAGCCTGGTGTTCAAGATGGTCTCCATTGATCCATGTGCTCCGGTGTTTGGGTCCTTGTGTGGTGTCTTCCGACAATGAATTAGGATTAATCTGTATGACCAGTAGAGCATAGCAAAGCGTTGGTATGTGATATGCGGTTCCTGCATTACTCTCTCTCAGGTCACTTGCTCTGTGCCATGCCAGCCGCCATGTTCAGAGGACACTCAAGCTTCCTAATGAGAGCTCATGCGGTGAAGAGCCAAGGCTTCCTGCCCAAAGCCAATTGGGTGCGCCACCTTGGAAGCTGTTCCTCCAGCTCCCATCAGTCAAACTTTTGGCCCATGCTGTCCTTTCTGACGGCTTGACCGCAACCTCAGGAAGGAACCCATGCCACACCATCCACCTGAGCCACTCCCCGCCTCCGGACCTACAGAAACTGGGTGAGACCATGTGCATTTGTTGTTAGAAGCTGCCACATTTGGGGTAATTTGTGACACAATGATATATGAAAAATGAGGCTTAATATCATGGAAATTAATAAAAAAAAATCTTAGTATTTCCTCTCAGACATTCTAGCTCCTAGAAGCGTGTCGGCCATTTCATACATTGGAATATTGCCTCTTCCTGGCTGCCTCCTCCACCACCCTTCTCTGGTCCTCATTCCTTGACAAACAATCTGACCTTCTCAGGAGGGAATCTCCCTTCTGGTGCCTTCTCCACCCTCTCTCTGCTCTAGGCTCACCTTTGCCTAACCCCAAACCCACACGGCAAACATCTGGGTGCTTCCTGAGACAGACCCTACTCTCCTCAGAGGGCAGAAATTTTCCATGACTGTTGTTTCTGTTCAAACAGAATGTTCTTTATTCTGTGTTTGGTGAAAATGGGAATTACAGTGAACACTTTCCTTCCCCCCCTCGCTGAGTGCCCCCCACACCTGCATGTTGGGGGTTACCTGCTGACACTCTCTCAGCCTGTTCGTATTTAAACTAGCCCCATTTCCCCTACCTTTTCTCATGAACTTAGGTGAGTTTAATTTTCTCAGAGCACTCTCTAATTTTTCTGTAGAAATCAAATTGTAGAAAATGAGATTAGACGTTGTCCAGAAAAATGTATGCTAAAATGGAAATGGAGGAAAGACTCTTCTTTGAATATTTCTCTACTGAAGAAAAACCATGATTAATTTGAATTAAAATCAATGGTGAGCTTCTATTAATTACAAGTTTCCTTTAAGGCCATTTTACAAGCCATTAAAAAAAATTCAGTCTTTTGCGTTACTAAAAAAAAAAAAAAAGCCCGAATAACCCTCCTTCTCCCCAAAAGAAACCTATACTATAGTGTTATCAAACACATTATTGTATATATTATACACAAATAGTGGTTGAGAAAGACTCTTGGCTGTGGAATTGAATCAAACTTCAAAAAAAGCAGCATTTATTCCTACTAATCACCAGAAGAACGTGGCATGGATTTTATCTGAAAGAAAAGTACCAGAAACATCTGAGCCATGACATGTGACTTTCTAAGTAACTATCCAAGGGGACCGCCATCTGGTTGGACAACTATTTGCTTCAGGGGCGTTTGGTTTTGCTTCTTAAGCCCACTTCTCAAGGTTGGATTTTTCCCTTAAAATATTTTTTAAATAAGGTTCCACAATTTAAATGTCTCATTTGTCACATTTTTACCCATTTCTGCTTGATTTGTAATCTATCACAAAAAGTAAGTTCAGTCCCACCTGCTATTTTTATTAATTTTAAAGAAAAGAGAAGTGAAAATTCTCTTTCCCTTTATGACTTGCCTGTCCATGTGCAAATAAGTGATAAAATCCTTGGATATTTGAATGCTAAAATGTGTTCCTCTTGCCTCCTAGGTCTATGGAAGTTGAATTTCCCTTTTCCCGTCTACATGCTTATTTTTTTTTACAAATGTCTGCTATTTCCCAGCTTGTTCCTTAATGACCCGGTCTGATTTGCACTTCTCGTGGCCTTCTATTTGCATTTCAGATGTCTGGCTGGTTCTTATCTAATTAAGCCTCATCTAATGGAGCTCAGCGACTTCTCCTATGAAATGCTCCCAGGGTGAGTGGGTCATCACTAGGAGCCCAGGAGGTGACAATTACTCCACGAGTAGGAGCCTGAGCAGGCTGTGAAATCGTCTTTGAGGCGGCGTGAGCTCGTGAACCGTGTGGGCTCTGAAGAACCGAGTAAGTGCTGCGGGGCACCCTTTGATTTGTGGCTTTGCGTCCGTCGGTCTGTTGAGCACGACTGGGTCCCCTCCGACCACGGGCAGCGGAAGAGGGCGGGAGGGCGGGCGGACACTTGTTGCCTCGGTCTGGAAACCGCCCCGCAAGTTCACACTGAGTACAGTGTCGCGAAGAATGAGTCCCCGGGTGCCCAGGAACACGGTGACAGCAGCTAATGAGGCAGAACAGTGTATGTGATGAAACAATGACATTTTTTTGAAGTCAGCAATCTGAGGTAGAGATCAATAAGTGTTTTCCAGGGTTAATTTACTGGTCGCCATCACTGACACACTAGTAGAGCTGGGGGTGAGCCCAGGGGTCCAGGAGCGGGGCTTAATCCAGATAAGTGTGGCGAACATCGGAGGTTTATTTCCGTCACCCCAAACACAGGGCGCCCATTGAACCCGAGCTCTTCCGGCAGCCTAGCCTGGGCCCGGGCCGTCAAATTCTGCGCTCACCTGGATCCGAGATTCCGTCCCACTTGACCGTGGCCACAGAGGAAAAGCTTTTATCTACCTGCACTTATGGGGTTTCAGGGTTGAATGACTTCTATTTCTATTTGTTTGGGGAAATGGTAACCAGGAGACTCATTTCTGTCTGTAATAGATACTGTATTATATTGTCGGGTTGTACTGTGTATCAATCAGATAAAATTTAGAATATCTGGGCTTTTGTCTTGCCTCTTCCCAGGCTCACAGTTCGAGCTGAATGGAGGTTTCCCACCTGTCTGTGCCTCAGCTTATCTACCTGTGAAATAGGAGTGATAAGACTCGCCTCGTCGTCACCGTTAGAGCTCACGCAATAATAATAATCCTCGGCGAGCCCTTCTTGCTCTCCGGGCACGGAGATAAATGGTTTACTCGTAGCCTCCGAGAAAGCGGGCGGCAGCCCCCGGAGGGAGATTCATGATCACCACCGTCCCCAGATGAAGTGGCAGTACGTTTAGAGTAGTTTGGATCTTCCTCTCTCTGTGTAATTTGAAAGAGAATGTGCAAATTCTCTGATTACAAATGGCACTTAAACGACCCAGTGTGAGCATCGAGGTGACGGCGCAGGTTCAGGTGCGAGCTTACCTTCTGATCCTGGAGCCTGCAATGTACCAGGAACAGAGCCAGATCGTTTTCATAAAAAAGAAAAATGGGGCATCGGCCGAACTCGAGGAGAAAGGAAGGTACCTGAACTTATACGCAGCATTTCTAAGCTGTCTGAGAGGAAGGGACGTGGAGGGAGGATTAGGACCGCTGAGGTTAATAACTGACCTGTAGCCTTGCTTTTCACAAAGTAATTATTTATCAATTGTGTCTGGTGAAAATGCAATCGTCTGACCTTTAAGGCCCAAAGGTAGAGGGAGGGAGGAAAGATTTCGTCTAAATTATAGGGACAAACACTTTGCATAAGTTCAAGGATTGTCTCTAAGTCGACCACAGTAGAGCGAATTGAAAGGGAGATCTGCCGACGGTCATGGCGTAGTGTCCTAGAGAGGGAGATGGAGAGAGAGATTTTTAAGAAGAATCAACACTCTCATCCAAATTCTTGAGCCAAAAAGAAAAAAAGAAAAAGGCAAAAGAGAAAGAGAGAGGCAGAGAGAAGAGGGAAAGGTGTTCCAGGAATCCAACATCTATGGGCGCAAGGTACTTGAACATGAAAAGCCTCCGTGTCGGAATTACTGATGGGCTGACCCTGGTCTGGCATCAGCTTCCGAGAGAACATCCCTCGGCGCTTCTTCCGGGACTGATGGCTGTTGGCTCCACGCTAGGCTGTATCTCGATCAGAAGCTCTGCCTCAGAAGTCAACGGTTCAACCTTTTCATTGTATTAGAACCGGGACTCATCAGAGACATGCAAAGCCCTCTCTGTTTGGAGGGGAGGCATTTGAGTCAGCAACCAAAAGATGAAAGAGGGGTTAAAACCCATCCGACGAGACAGACCAGCATCCTTGGCAGAGAAAAGCCGATTGCGCAAATACAACCCAGATTGCAAATGATGATTACAAACCCATGGGTAGTCGACCCACAGCATAAACTCACCTAAAGCATTAGAAAAGTATAGGCGAGCTGTTGGACAATTTGCTTCTTAAAAATACATACAGTGCAGCATTTAAACAAAAGAGACCAGGTCCAAGATGTTTCTAGTTTAGTTCTCTCTAAGATGTTTGGGACGTGCAAGTGATGGCCGCCGTGTAGACGTGGAGGGCGTCACGGCCGCAGCGCCTCCATAGAGACAGAATGATGAGTCAAACGGACAATCAGATACGAGCAGCTATTGGCGGAGCCAACGCTCGGATGATGGTTTGGCCTTTCCTGGGCATAAAAGGGCAGGACAGAGTAGAGCATATGGTATCCTCCTGACCTTTAATGTTTCTATGTAACTCTGTATTAACAAGGCAACAGCAGCCAGTCGGAGAAGATAATGCCATCTGGTGCCACGGAGATATGAAGCAGGATAATCTATTAGACAGATAATAGAGGCAAGGCTGTGGGACTTGCCCCCAACTGCCTGGGAACTGTAAATCCTACCCAGGAGCCTGGCTGGACGCTGGACTCATCGCGGCCAGGAAAACACGCGGATGTCATTTGCTAAGACTCTGTTTCTCAGAAAGCACCGTGATCACGATTTTCTACCTGATCCTTTTCATAACAATGAAAAGATGAGAAAATACATTTGTGGCCTTTGGGTGGAACAGTCATTATATTATGGCCCTATATAGAAATAGGTTATGGGATCCAGTGTGATTAAGGAATGAGCTCCGTTTTCCATGAAACTAAACTGAGAATATGCAAAATTTACTCAAAGGGATCCCAGCAAGGCTTGTCCACTTAGACTAAGCCTTGAGATCGTGACTTAGAAGGCTTTGCGTTCTCCAGAAATATTTCGGGGCTGGGGAGAGGATGGGGTTTGCTAAAAGACAGGCCTCGTTTCTGTCTGCCCCAAGCTGTCACATCTTTTGAAGACGTTCTATAAACAAGAATGAAGGATTTAGGAAAACAGATTCATTGGAGCATTCCCAAGGATTCAAGAGTTTATCTAAGCCGGTAAACAAACAAAAGGTCCCTGGTAGGGAGACCGATAAGGAGGCCACACTCAGCACTCCGTACGCACCCTCGCTCGCCCGGGCCTCCTGCCTTTTGTGCCCGAGACAGCTCTGGCGGGACAGGCTTTCCAGATCCCTTTAAACATTCCCAAATTACTGCACTCCCCAAATTACAGTCCTCAGGGGTCTCGTTTCATTTTCTGGAAATTGGTAACAGGCCACCGTGGCTGATGAAATGAGGAGGGTATCCAGGCAACTATTGTGCTGTTTGATTAACACACAGACGCGGGGCGGGACAATGTCACGGGCACCCACGTGCTCCCAGCGTCCTGTCTGAGGCCAGAGCCCGGGAAAATTTCCCCGCAGGCTTAGCCAGACTCCCGGGCTTCTGCAGCCTGCGTTTTCCATCTGATAACTGTCTCCTGATGTCCATCACCACCACCCACGGAATCTGTGATTTATCCTAACCCCGCGGGTGGAGCTGGCGGCCCCGGGATCTGGGTGGAGACTTTGGGGTAAATACCTGCAGGTCTTTGGGCAAAGCACAGAACTTGCCTGTGCCATGTGATAATGTCGGTTCATTCGTTTGCTTAAAAAGTATTTACAGACGTCTCATGTTCCAATCACTACTCTCAACGGTTCGCTTACTTTATATCGGGAGAATAACACACACACACACACACACACACACACACACACACACACACACACACCTGCCTCTCGGAGTTTACTTTCTAGCAAGGGAAAACAGACAATGAAAGCAAACACATTAGATGAACCTGTGACACCTGTTTTGCTTTGAACTGTGTCCCCTAAGGAAAGACAGGTTGGGGTCCTAACGCCTGAAACCTCAGTTGGGACCTCATTTGGAGAGAGGGTCTTCGCAGCGGTGATGGTGTTAAAATGAGGTCACCAGCGCAGGCCGTCCTAGGACCAGTGTCCTAAGGGAGGGAAAAGGCGGCCACAGAGGTACGCACGGGACGCGGTGACCCCTGTCATGCTGGTGGCTCGGATCCAGGCTAGGCGGCTGCCATGAGGAGGTCAGGAGAAGGTGCATCTGGGCGACGGGGATGTGGCGCCCACAGGCTTCCTGAAGACCAGACCGGACGTGTGAGAAGAGAGACGTGCAGGGTGACGGCAGCGTCTTTGGCCGGAGCCGCTGGAAAGCTGCCGCTGCCATAACCCGAGAGGAGGAAGGCGGCTCGTGAGGGGGAGGCCGGGGCTTCCGTGCCAGACGAGTGGAGCTGCAGAAGCCCGTTCGCCGGCCGCCGTGATGCTGGCTGAGCAGTTGCGTAGCGGCTTGAGCGTCCGAGAGAACTCTGGGCGGGGGTGAGAAGGTGAGAGTCGTCATCACACGTGTCGTGTGTAAAGTCAGAGGAGGGCGTGCATGGGGAGAGAAGGCCCTTCCGGCATTTTTCAAGGGCGGAGTCAAGAGGGGCCTGTGCCGCGGTGTGAAAGGGCCAGCTCGTGGCCTCCGTCCCTTGATTCTGCACGGGGCATTCCATACCCACCTTGGGAGGCCTACTCCGCTCGTTCGTGGATGGTCGCCAAGCGGGGCTGCACTCCCTCTCCTGGGCCGATTTCCAGGGGGAGTTGCATGGCCCTCCCTCGTGGGCAGGAGAGAGTCCGGAGGCTTGTCTGTGATGGCCCAGCAGCCTTCCAGGCCCAGCTGCCTTCGTGGGATTTCCAAGAACAAACCCACCTACCAGGAGGTTCCTCCAGTGTCCAGAGCTGGTCCAAGAGTGCCGCGTGCCTGCCTGGCACGTGCCAGTCAGACGTCCCATCCCGTGCCTCGCAGGGAGGTGGTCCCAGTACTCCCAGACCAGCAAGGACACTTGGCAGCCTGCGCATCCCTCCCCGGCGTGGAGGCCACGGTGTCACTGGGCCTGGCTGGCCCCAGGGATGCTGAGGGACAGCTTACTGAAATGCACAGCTGTGTGCATCGCCGTCTCCGGAGGCTTGCTGAAACCTCCCAGAACCTGTAAGAAGGCACTTAGCATATTTTGTGTTTATAGAGAGCCTTCCTACCAACAGGCTATGTGGTGCAGGTCTCATTTCATTAATCCTCGCAGCAGGGGAGGAGAGGGTTGGTAGGGATCGTCCATTTTACCTAATGTCGAGCCGGAGCTGCGGAAAGGTGAAATGGCGTGCCTAAGGCTGGGGGACGAGTCAGTACCGGAGTTTAGATTACAGCCCTGGATTCTTGACTTCTGATCTACCACCCTACACCTCCTTTCTGAGAGAGCGTAATCAAAATGCACTAAATTTGAGAGTCTAATTTTCCTTCTGACACCCAGCGTGTCTCTCAGCCTCTCCCCGCCCCAATGTCTGAATCCATGAAATGGGGACAATAGCACTTGTCATCTGGCTTGTTGCAGAGCTGGGATGCTTATTCATCTTTTCAGTGATCAGACCATTTGGAAATAGCTGCCGCACACACTCCAGGTTTAGGTCAAGATCAAAGCCAATGACTTCCACATTATTTAATGAAATAGAGAAATCCACTGGTTTCATTTCAATGGAGGTAAGAAAAATGTAGAATGGCAGGGCGGTTTCAAAAGGATGTGTATTATTGATCAACAGGGGGCTGGTTTTCTAATTCATGCTACAGAGGGATCATGGCACACCTTGATTTTCTAACGTCGAAACCGTTAGATCTGTGGACATGGTTGAGCCCGATTTCGTTTCCATGTGATATATGATAGTGCTACGTGTTTTGGGAAATCCCATTTGTAACAAAAGGACAAAAGGAAGAAAGTGGAAAGGTTTAGCATTTGGTCCCCTCTCTTCTGGGTTTCTGTTCTGAGTCCAGTATCCTCTGTAGCTGTTAAAATGGCAGTGAAATTTGGATTTATTCCCCCTTTTCCAGTTCTGGTTTAGTTCTCCGCATTACTTTGGAGTTCTCAAGAGTTAATGGAGTCCATGGTGGAGTGTTTGCTTCTTCTGTTTGAAATCAAACATCTGATCTTTATCTGTGGTGACAGGTTTAATGCTTTTCTTCTCTGACAAATTTTCAGTTGAAGAGGAATGCAAACACCGGCATCGGTACAGTTATATAAAGAGCTAATCCGAGCAAGCCGATATTGGCATCTTGATCCCTAATGAACAGCAGAACCCTGAAGTAGCACCACTTGCTAGAAGGAGAAAAAGAATCAAAACTCTATGCACATTTTCCAGCACTTTCCTTGGCTGTTGGATTCGGACAGGGGAGATAAAAATATACAGAATTTTAGCTTAGAAGTACCAGCGTTTAGGGGCGCCAGAGTGGCTCAGTTGGTTGAGTGCTGGACTCTTGATCTCAGGGTCGTGAGATCGAGCCCCGTGTTGGGCTCTGTGCTCAGCGGGGAGTCTGCTTGAGACTGTCTCTCTCTCTCTCCTTCTGTCCCTCCTCCCGCCCCCCCGCAAATAAATAAATAAATAAATAAATCTTAAAAAAAGAGAGAGAGAAGTATCAGCATTTGTTACCACCACCCAAGGGACGTTAGGCTTGTGGTTACCCAGGAAGCAAAGGAAGCAGGAGAGAGAAGCAGATCTCGTAAGTCCCTGTGAATTAACTGGGCTTTTCTCTGGCTCTCAGAGTGGATTTACCCTTTGCAAATGTTAGAGTTCTATGCTTCTCTTTGGGAACATGATACTCCGAGTAGTAAATTTGCCTACCATCCGTCCATGGGCCTAATGCATTAATGAACTTGGCCAACTTGGACAGCTTTCCAGATAATGCCTTAAACTTCCCTACCACACAACATATAGGTCTCCAGAGATCTAGAGAGCTTGCTAAGGATGGCAAGAAAGGTAAATTGCTGCAGAGCTAGAATAGGCCAAGTATGCCCAAGACAGGGCCCTTTGCAGTGAAATACTTGGTTTCATATGCAGGGAATATATCACAACATATAGGGATATTTTAAGTTGATTCTCTCTCTCTTTCTCTCTCTCTCTTTTTTTTGCATTACAACTGTGATATACAGGAAAATTGAAAAAAAATTACATGGTAGTAATTTTTGACCATGATCTGCATATAAAGTTCTGTAGAGAAAACTTAAAGTTCTAACCCACAATGCAGCCTGAACCAAAATGGCCATTCGTACGATGTGAATTTTGAATTAAAATTTTAAAACTATTTCTGTATTTAGTCTAACATATGCTTAAATCTCTGCTATTTATTTTCTTGGTGGCATGGCTTTTCCTTTGTAGCCTGCCTCCTCACACCCTATTAATCACTTAAATTAGTGCTTCTATCTAATGAGTCAACAGATATTTCTTAAATGTCTATTTGGCGCAAAGTAAACTCTTTGACCCTCTTGGGAAGGAAGGCAGAACTGGATAAGAAACAGCCCTCGCTCTTGCATCAGGGTCTTCTAACCATGTCAAAGCATTCTGACCATGGAGCTCGTAGGTCAGAACCAGGTTGGTGGTGAAGATTTGCCCCCTGTTGGCTTGATACCCATGCAGTGTGACTTCCACTAAATGGGATCCCTTTTCTCCTTGGACCTGTGACTTCAGCAGACTATACCTTCTTGGGGAATCTTAGCTGAACCAATAAGTGAATGCTGAACTCCTCATTTTTTTGTTTTGTTTTGTTTTTAAGATTTTTATTTATTTATTTGAGAGAGAGAGAGTGAGAGAGAGAGCACAAGAGGGGAGAAGGTCAGAGGGAGAAGCAGACTCCCCATGGAGCAGAGAGCCGGGATGCAGGACTCGATCCCGGGACTCCAGGATCATGACCTGAGCCGCAGGCAGTCGCCTAACCAACTGAGCCACCCAGGCGCCCTTGTTTTGTTCTTTTATGGCCAACCGATTCCTCACACCTCACTGCTGGTTAATTCCAACCCCCTCGGAATCAACCCTCTCTCACTGCTAAGCCCCACAAAAAGCAAGACTCAGACCGGGCAGCTCCTTTACTCTCCAAGGCCCAGTCTCTCAAGCCCCCAGCACCCCGCATACTTCCCCTTATTAAGTCCTGGGGAGCCCAGAGCCCACTCAGCGATTCCAGGTGTCCCTTGGAGAAGCCGTGTCTTCGGTCCGTGAACACTGCCTCTGCTACTCGTTGGTTAGCCCTTTAAAACTCAGACACCTTTCGTGTTCAACGCAAATGTGTACCTTCAAACAAAACGACAAAAACAAGACATTCTCAGAAAGGTTAAATTAGGAGAGACTTTGCAATTTCTAATACTTACGCCACACGATTTTACAGATTTCTACTTTTGTGTGGACAGGCTTAACGTCAGAAAGTTGACCAGCGATGCACAGAACAAATAGAAAGGTTAGCAGGTTCTGAGTAACGAAGTGCTTTTGACTCTTGATTGGATCTTATTTTGTTATTCTGGAAGTTGAAGTAAAAGGTTTTTGTGATCCTTTCAAGGTTGTCTCATTCTGTCGGCAGGGGCACTAGGGATGGTATCGGCTCATCCCACATTCACTTAAACATCGGCTTTTGTCCTGTCACTGAAAGTAGAACTTAGGAGCTCGGTGATAAATGCAGCAGGAATGCCGTGAACCGAGGCACTGAGCGAGGAGTGGCGTAAGTAAGGCCTCCTTCCAACGTGCGCTTTGTGAGTTTGTTAATTACCAAGCTAGCCTGTCTAGTTACCCATGAATTTGGAAGAGCATCCGAATAAATATGCCTGCAGTAGTGAGACCAGCTGGACAATCATCTCATCAACCAAACGGTGACACACACCTGCTATTATTAACTGTTGCCATCTTACTTAAGTTCTGTGTCGTGATAGAGATTATGGCTGGAGTGGTAGCACACCCATTATCTCTGTATTATTGGAAGACCCTGTATTATGACATCTACGGGTTAGAAGATTTACAGTGTTCACCAAGACACACAGTTTGCTCTCCAAAGTGTGGTGGATGTGTCTTCTCAACCCCTCAGGCCCTTCCTTCCCCTGGCAGAGATGGGTTTGAATTAAAATTCACGAGTCCTCCCAAAAGATTTCTGAGAAGAGAGGAGGAAACTAATGTGTCGAAGATGTCATCTCCGATCAAAGTCCTTGGTGCTTTTTTCCATTTTTGTAACTTTCATAACTTTCTTTCTTTGGATCTCCCCCATTGCCCAAGAAGAGAAACAGTTCTTAAGGTAGATAAGAACACGTAACACGTACGTGACACAGAATTTGCCATCGTGCACGTCGGTGGCATTGAGTACAGTCACGGCATTGGGCAACCGTCCCCACCATCCGTCTGCAGAAGTTCTTCGTCTTCCCAAACTGAAGCTCTGTGCCCAGGAGACAGTGGCTGCCTAGCCCCGCCCCGCCCCACCATCTCCTTTCCCTCTCTGGGAGCTTAACTCCTCCAGCTCTCTCCTCTCAGTGGAATCACTCAGTATTTGCCCTTTCGTGCCTGACTTATTTCACTTTGTATAATGTCTTCGCGACTCATCCGTGTTGTGAAAAACATTTTTTTAATAAGAAGTGAAAAGGGAAAAAGAAAAACCAAGAATCATAGAGAACATAAATCTTCAATAAACATTTATGTTCAAGCAACTTATCCAAACCAAATCTCAGCCTGTAGCAACTCTTGAGGCTGGACGCCGTTTGCTGGAGGTTTCTAGTCACAGACCCTCTTCCAGCGCTATCCCAACTTTGTGTTTTTCCCTTCTAACTTTCTAAGTGAATTCCTGGCAGCAGTAACCTGGCTTTATACAGCCCTTCAGGGCGCCTGGGGGGCGCAGTTGGTTAAGCCACTGCCTTCGGCTCAGGTCATGATCCTGGAGTCCCGGGATCGAGTCCCGCATCGGGCTCCCAGGTCCATGGGGACTCTGCCTCTCCCTCTGACCTTCTCCCCTTTCATGCTCTCTCTCATTCTCTCTCTCTCTCGTAAATAAATAAATAAAATCTTTAAAAAAAATACAGCCCTTCAACTCATAGTATTTCAAACGTTTCCTTTTCTACCTCAAGTGTCTTATCTGAATTTTCGATATACATAAATCTTGACTCTGTTTTTACAACAGGCATTAGAACGTGGATTCAGAAAGCAGAAATCAACATGTAACCAACAGGGGTTGGTCCACGGAGCGGTTTTTCAGGCTCTGTGTGGTCTCTGCCCCAGTTACGCTGTGCGTCCTCCACCCCACAGATGAGGAGGAAGCCATATAATCGTGACAACGGAAATGCTCAAAATCGAAAAGCACCTGTTTCAATCATATTCGCTGTTTATCTTACTCTTCTCGACGATCACCTGGTTGAGCCTCTCTGCTTGTGCTATTCTTGCTCACTCTCTGAATTAAGTTGGATACAAGTTTTGCTCCTTCAACTACGCCCCATACAAATTCTTCTCAATGGAGACATTCCTTTCCACTGTTCCTCCGGAGATCAAAATATGTGCCAGGTGTCCTTCGACCACCCTATAAATAATGAATGTATTTCTTGTATTCCTTTTCAGAGCTGCAGGTAGAGCTTCTCTTCCATCCCGCCTCAATTCCCCCTATTTTCCTAAAAGTGGAGTGCCACCAAGAGCTAGCGCATTCTTCCGTCCTCTCCATTCCATCCGGGAGGGGCGGCGGCGGCCATGTCTGGGGCTCACTTCACGTGGGCTAAGGTGCATGAGGCTGGAGTGAGTAGATGTGCTGATGGCGTATGTGTTGGTGGGTTGATGTGGGCGAGCAGGGCTCTAGAGAAGAGGGGACAACCCCCCGCCACCATTTCTGTTTGATGTCAACTCTGACCCGTCAAGTGGGCAGTTCTTCTAAAGTCCTGGCGCTTCAGTGCTTTGCCACGCTCACTCGCATCTGTCGGAACGAGGGCCATGCCCAAGCTGTAGGGACCTCCCCGAAATGCAGAGAGGAGGAAGCAAAGAAAGCAGAGGCCGGCTGACTGACCCCCAGAAACTTTGCTGTCCACCTAGGCACAGGATAATTGACACGCTGGAGACACGAGTACCGGACCACATGGATTCCAAACAATTACTCTCCTCAGCTGTTGGATTTTCAAACGTGATCTATAGAGTGATGCTGACAGTAGATTTTCTGCAGCAATAAAGGTGGCCTGATTCACAGAATAATTACTGTATGCAAATGAGTGTGATTTTCCTCTGCCCTTTTATGGATGACTCTGCTCTGCCATCCATCAGGGCCACAAATTTCACTTGGGACGAGACGGATTTAAAGAGACAGGCGCCCCTGGAGCTTTGCCGCGAACTTACTAAATCCACGCTAGGTGTCTTCATAAATAGGTGCGCATATGCTAGAGTGGGGCCGCCAGACTCTGACCTTTTTGTCTGGGTGTCGTTGCTCAGAAAACTGTTGAGAAAACATCCTACTTGTTGCCCTCCCCAGTCCCGAGGGCTCTCGCTGCCTGAAGCGCGCCGTCTTCCAGCGGCAGCGTTGTTATACGTGTGCTTGTGCAGACGGTGCAGGGCCTCTCCTTTACCTTCCACTTACGCTTATGCACCTGTAGGAGGGGAAGGGAGGGCAGAAAGCACATCCTTAGGTCTAGTGCTGGTTCTGATGAAACTATAGCAGCAGTGATTTGAAACGAGAAGTATGTTTTTGCTTGACACTGAAATGGAAGGAAAACACCCAGTAAAACCCGGAGGCAAAAACAGGTTGCTAAAACCCTTGAGGTGCGCGTCTTTGGGCTGGGATTCTCCAGGACACCATAGCAGCCTACGGAGGAGGTTGCATTTCTTTGTGAGCATCTCTGTATGCGCCTGCCCAGAGGGTGGGTTCTCCCTTTGCAACTCCAGTGGGAGGAAAGTTTGGGTAATCCTGCCAAATAGAGGATGTCATCAGTCCTTGGTGCTGGGACCTGAACACGAGGGCACGTGCATGGGGACAATCCATAGCACAGAACGTGTCATCGTTAAATATCCGCTCCTGCTTTTGCTCCCAGCACGCGGCGCACACCCTCATCCTCCGAGTGTGGAAGAAAGGGGAGCGAGCGTGTTATAAATGGAACAGCCCCATCTGTCAGTGGGTTGTCTTGTTACTCATATTGTAACAATATATTGATGTCAGTACATCCAGAACACACTTTCTTCCACTGTCACTCTCAGAATAAAGGAAAGACACGTCCGTGTTTATGTGTACACGAGCCGCATACACCACTGGAGGCCATCGCAGCCTTCCCAAAACGAATGCCAATTAATGTCGACATATTCCAAGAGCACGAAACAGGTGAGCTGGGTCTCCAGAAACTCCTTCTGCTCCTTGATTCCAGCAAGTCTTCCCAGTGGCTCTTGGCGGGGGGTGGGGGGGGGGCACAGATGGTTTCATAGACCAGCACAAACCATGACATGATTTTAAAACAAAGTTTCAGACCAATCCTTGCTCATGATTCCTTCTCATTGGAAACATAGTATAACAATGAAAAATACCTTTTATTGGTAACTTGTGTTTTCACTTAACTTCTTTCTTTAATACCTATTGTGGAGCAATATGGAGGACAGACACAACTTTCAAAAGAAGATTCAGTGTTCGATGGCCATGATTTATAACGCAATTTTAAACTTGTATGCCACAGCGACTGCATTTGCTGAAAATTGTTTCAGTAACTAGATGGGGAAATATGCAATGTTCCACTTGAGAAATAGTCTTGAGGAAAACTAATTCAGTTTAAAAAATTCTAAATAACATACGTTGTATGTTGATTGTTCATAGCTTTGCAAAGGAAAAAAATGTGTAATTATTATTAGGTAAGAGTCAAGAAAAAATGTTTATACCTGTGTTGCTAAAGTGAAATAAAAATTGACAAATTTAACGTTGGTTAAAAGAAAATCCTAAAACTTAGTAGGAACACTCAGAACACAAATTAACAAGTGGGAGAGGGTTCAAGAAGAACGGATTTAGAGAAAAAGTAGCTTGAAATGTATTAATTCTCAGCAAGTCCATTCTTTTTATTTAGCAGAAATGTCCATCACTCTGTAATAGGTTGAATTTTGTCTCCCCAAAAAGGAAATTTGAGCTCCTAACCTGGTTTCTCAGAGTGGGATCTTATTTGAAGACAGAGTCTTTACAGAGGTGATTGAGTTTAAATGAGGGCGAACGGGTGGGCCCAAAGCCAACGTGACTGGTGTCCTTATAAGAAGGGAAAACTTGGTCACAGATGCAGGCAAAGAGAAGGCTGGGGGGGCAGAAGGCAGAGATCAGGGTGGCGCTTCCACAAGCCAAAAATGCTCAAGCTTGCCAGCAAACCACCAGGGAGAGGGGGCTGGAGCCGATTCTCCCTCCCAACCTCAGAAGGAACCAACCCGCTGGCCCCATGATCTAGGACTTCCAGAGCCCAGAACTCTGAGAGAATAAATCTCTGTTGTTTCGGCCTCCCAGTCGGTGGTACCTTGCTATGGCTGCCCTGAGGAATACCCCCTCGTTCTCTCCCCCACACAACTGGGTGAAAAACAAGCCCAGCCAGTCAGTAGGGACGACAGCAGCCTCCTGAAGCTTTACAGCAGGTAGAGAGGGCAGAAAAATGAGTGTCACTGCTTTCTTCTTTAGAAGAGGTGCTCCCACCCGCTGGCCGAGAGCCCCAACTCTGGGTTTGCGTGAAAGCTGTCCACCATATTCCCTTCCATCTCCAGGTGACAGATGACGCGTTTCTTGGTTCGCCAAGTAGAGCGTGGAGAAGGGGTCGAGCTCCCCGTGGGAGGGAGAGGTAATAGGCTAGGGCTGTTGGCTGTTGGCCGCCATGTCTTCTAAGCGTGAAGGAAGCTGGTCCATAGTATGAATGAAAGGACTTAAGGCGCTGGCGCAGGCTTGGGTTGGAGACAGCAGGAGAAGCTGATGGTGTCTGAGCCCCTCATCTCGGCCATCCCCAAAGCTCAACTACGCGCAGCTTTTCAGCTGTGCCCTGCCTTGCCTGTGGTTTGTTCCTGCTGCATGTGCTCCTCTGAGCTAGTTCGAGTTGTGCTTCCGTTCTTGCGAGGGGACAACTCCATGTTAATGTGCCAACAGATAATTAGCTGGGTTTTAGGATTCTTCTATACTGAAAGTGTGTTTTAGGCCTCTTGAGCAGGTACCCAAATTGCTATCACAGATTTTAAAGGGTTTGAAAACTCTATGCTTTGTTAACTTAATGTTATACTTGATAAATGTTTTCATTAGATCAAATTATATAGTGGTGGGATTCGAGGTTACTACTGCATAGGTAGTCATGGTATTAGTAATTCCAATGACATAATTTTATTTATTTATCTCTCTCCATAAATATTCTATGAGTTATTTCTTTAAGTCTTGCCCTGTGTCTTTATAACAGGTTGCACCGACATTGAACGAGAAGGACTATTGAGTTGTAATTTTAAATATTGCTCCTCTTTAGCCAGTAATTCACTGGACTGAGAGAGACGGTATTTGGACATTTGTCAGTGCCTATGAGAGTCTTATAAATTCACCTCTATACTTCTCCAACAGTGCCTATTTTTCCCCCCACAAGTGTGTACCTCCCTCAATTAAGCCTGGTACTGTCACAACGTTAATCTTTCAGCCTCAATCAATCATCCATGTGTTCATTTATTTGCTCAGTAATTCATATATCACACTTTTGTCGTATGCCTATATATGTCCACTACTCTGATCTGTGCTGGGTATTCTCAGACTCAAGGAATACAGCACCGGCCCTCAGGAGTTTTTGGTCAGGATATAGTTTATGTGAATCCTTCACTCCAAAATGGTCAGTACCTTCAATGGTTGGTAGGATCGAGTCCAAATACCTTTGCTGACCAAAGTGTCTCTTCCTTAGCTCATCTAACTCAAAATATGAGAATTAAATACTGGCATTCAGGTAGTTAATCTAAAGTATTGGAATAAGTTGCCACAACTTATGCAGATGTCATGAGCCAAAGTACGAAACTCGAAGACAGCCAGATCATGGCCTGGGGAAATCTATAGCTGCTAGCAACTCATGTGAGAGTCCGTGAGCCTGGGACCTTGCTTACAACACACACTTAACTGCGGACGTCTGGATTGGCTTCAGACAGGAAGTGTGAAAGTGTAATTGTTCGCCGCCCTTGGAAAGTCAACCAAACAACTTAATGATTTATTCTTAGTCTTTGGCTCATGAACCCCGTCATAATGTCGCCAAATATGTATTGTTTACCAGTCATGGGTCCAGAGAATTTAGAACAGGGGTGACCTGGAAAGCGTGGAGCTCTCGTAAGATGGACATTGAACACCTAGAATCATCTCGAAGGATTGCAAGAGCGCCTGCCTCATTTGCCCACCGCCAAGAAATGGCAGCACTCTGTCTCCTACTGCTCACATCAGCAATCTACGGATTGCCCTTGATCCATCTTGAATTTACACCAACTCTACTCCCCAACATACAGTCTCTCTCTCCTATCTCCCTAGAAAGTCACCACTTCTGCGTCCCTTTGACCAAGTGACTCGTCCTTGCCAATGAGCTGTGAACAGAGGGGATGGGCGTCACCACTACATGGAAGCATTTACAGGTTAGTGCATGGTGCTCAATGTTCTTTCAATCCTAATTCAACAACCAGCCACATTCCAGATGAGGAGTTTCAGCCTTTGAGCAGGAAAAAGATGGAACAAAACCCTTGCCGACCTGCATGGAACGGGGCATGAGGGAGGAGTTAATCTGAGTTGTCCTTAGCCACTAAGACTTCGCTGTTATTTCTCACATAGCACAGCGTGGCTGTAATGCGGGAGATACTTCTCTGTCTCCCAGCAGCATCCAATCCATCAGGAATTCCTATTAATTCTACTTCAACGTATGTTCTGGGTCTCTCCACCTCTAGTCATCTCCTCGTCTCTTTTGCTACCATCAAGCCCCAAGCCATCTCTTGCCTGGACTATTGCAATATTCCCCTCTTTGGTTTCCCTGTTACTACTTTTGGCCACTTAAAGAGATGCTGGAGATCTTCTTAAAACTCCTATCAAATCAAACCATGCAAGTCTCCACTCGGAAACCTTCCAGGGGCTTCCTTTTAAGCCTGCAACTGCTGCCATGGGTACAACACCCCACACGGTCGTCTTCCTCCGGCCGGCCTGCTCTTACCTCCTCCCACGCCTCCCTCACTCATTATGCTCCAAAAACACCAGCTCCCATTTCACTTCCCGAACCTCCAAGCTGCCTGCTCTACCTGGAATGTTCTTGCCTCCACCTCCACTCGGCTGACTCTGTCCCTTACATGTCCTCTCTTCACAGAGATCTTTCCCAACCAAAAAAACCACGTCTAGCACCCCACGTTATTTTCATTTTCCACGTGGCACTCATCACATCAGATGGGTTTTTTCGTTTGTTTGTTTGTTTGTTTTCAGTCTGTCCCCATGAGAACGTTGGCTCTTTTAAAGTGGGGGGCCTCACCTTTCTTGTTCATGGGTGTATTTTCCCTGGGGCAGAGGGAGGTCCTCACTTGAAATGTGTGCACTGGCTCTCTGAACGAGTGAATGGGTGTGTGCTCACAATCGCGCAGGTGCGAGGGGCACAGGGGAGCTTTGGCTCAGGGCAAGGCTGGCTCAGGGACGTCTTGCCAGCAGGGATGCCCACATCTAACCTCTGGAGGTCCTTCATCCTGCCCTGGTGAGCTGCCCTGTGAAAAGCAAAAATGCAGCAGGTAAGTGAAGTCTTTCCTCTCTCTTTTAAAGGAACAGGAGGAAATGGGCGTTAGTGCAGCCCTTCGGGATATACGGTGGTGCAGGATTATAGAGTACTGCAAGGGTGTAATTCCATTTGTGGAAACCCCCTTCCTGAAGATCTTTAAAAATAGGATGAAAAAAAATAAAAATAAAAATAAGATGATATAAAGACATAGCCTAATTTTCCCTTTGTGCTGGAGTCCAATGGTTATTTTAACTAGAACAGCAAAATGAAGGATTTGCTGTCCATGCTGTCGAGTGCTTGGAAGCAGTGGAAACTACACACTAGTTTCCAGTGTGGGTTTTCTCTCTTATTTGAAGATGTAGGTGAATTATTATTCTCCACAGACATTGAGCTTTCTTTTTATTTTTGAGGACGTATTTAGATTTACCTTAACAGAGGATGGATGATTTCCTGGGTTTTCCCTTTAGACGTGGTTTCGCGGCGGGAAAGAGCCCCTGTTCCCTAAATGAGGCGGGTTTTGCCACCGTGGGATGTCAGCCCTACGGACTGGAGCCCCCGTAGGCTAATCTGAAGTAGCATTCAGTTTATTTTCTCCACCTTATGATCTTATGTCTTCCTTTCTCCCCTAAGACAAGACCGCTGTTATTTCTTCTAATAAGAGTTCCTCTGTTTAAAATACGCCATCGGGTTTGGGCTTAATGGTTGTTAATATGGGGCGAGCTGTTGGCGACGTCCCCAGGAAAGGTTCTGGTTCCCTCCACCCGACACGTCCGGGGAGCTGGCGACGTGTTTTATGGGTTCGGCGGGCTCGGCGGGCTCGGCGGGCTCTCTGACACAGCAGCGGAGCAGTCATAAAATTTGCTTCAACGGACATTTGAACAAAGCCTGCTCATTCTCTAGTTTATGGAAATTGATCGCTTGCTACCTGGACTGAAGCCATGGAGGAATTTACTGGGCCCAAGAGCTTTGACATTGGAGTTGCAGGCTGGGTAAACTGAGGCCGAGGAAGGATTCGACGTAGAGCCTCCAGGCACAGGGCTGCCGGCTCTAGTTTTCACGTCTCCAGGATTCAGGTCACAGGCAATCTTCTGGCCGGGTGACATAGGTTTCTGTTTTGTCTTGCTTTGCTTTTTCATTTTGTTTCTTAACCGCAGTTTAAACTGGAGTGGCTGCTGTTCGGCGCTAGGATTGCGGGCAAGCTGCCGAACGTTTTCTTCACAAAGAGGCATCGGCAGAAGCCAAGGCCCGATGATTTTGGTGATGTGCAGACTTCCTTTTCCATGGCTTTTGAAGCTCATCCTGCTTCATCTTTTGTCTAAAACCTTTATGATACATTTTTGCAAATCTCACACCCTTAGACTTGGTGGATGACCACCACGTCTTTGTAATGACAAAATCCTAAAGGAATTCCAGAGAGGAGGACAAGATCCAGGACCACGTGGCAAATCCCGTGGAATGTACCTTCTGGGAAAGGGCCCTGCGCTAGGTCTCCCCCGCCGTCCCGGATTATGTCCCTCGACAGGAAGTGTGCCCCCCAAGCACAAACTTATTATGCCCAAGGATTCCCACAATTCCTTAAATCGGACAAATGGTTTCAAATAAGCAAGCGGACGTACCACCGGGGACTAGCTAAAGGAAAATAGAACATCCTTTCAGTCAAAGCATCCTTCAGCGGCTCTACATACAGCTTCATGACACAAGACAGGTGGAAGACGGCGTGGCTTAGAGTCGAAAATAAAATCCATGTTCTTTGTGAATTGCCTTTGGGGGAAACCAAAAAAAAAGAGAGAAAAAAAGAATAGAACAAAAATCCTGACTCGCTATTTCAGGGTCACTCAGCCTGGAAGCTCGCCTGGAAATTTTGGTTTCAGGGGCCGGGGCAGAAGAGTTGCCGAAGGCCAGTGGAAATGTGAAACACGGGGAAACCCGCCTGACCCCCACATCGGGAAACCCCGTTTTACACATTCCCTCCGTCCTTACATAATAATCATCTCTGATGTTGTTGGGGGGAGAGGTGCGAGGTTTTTAGTTTAGAATTTTTTTTTATGAATTCAATAGATTACTAATAAAACGCTTTTAATGTGTTACACAAAGAAATGAATCTACGTTAACATAGGAATCATGTAGCCCTCGGCTGCTGCTGTTTCAAACACAACGCAAAAAGCTTTGACTCAAGAACATATTACTAAACCAACTCCTGAAACTTCTGCTTCTCAAAACAAAAACTTCATCGGGTCGTTTGCAGCCACGGAGTTCCCTGACTTTCCGTTCTCTTCGGCACACGCGCTCCTAACTTCTGCTTCTTGATGTTGCCTCTTACCCTTCTCACATCTGATGCGTACACATGTGCACACACGCACATACACACACACACAGTAACCTCGGTTTTGGGGTTTTCATAGCACTTCCCCCAGAAGAAATGCTCTCCCCCAGAGCCGATGCCTGTCGCCACATCCCATCACTTGCCTGGTAATTAAACTCTGACTGATTTATTGACTGACAGCCAACAAATCCCAACCCGGTTTTTATGATATACATACTTCCCCGGGCTAAATTCACTCAAACAACAACCCAGTCAGGAAGGGGAGGAGAGGGAGGAGGAGGTGGGGGCGGGAGGGGGGGCGAGTGATATGAAAATAAATATGGAAAGCAGCATTAGTTGGCAAAAGGAGACATTTTGCGCAAGAAAGAAAGGAAGGGGGAGAAAAAAACTCAGTGCAACATCTTTTTCAAACCCGGAGTTCTGGGGAGCCAGGGGGAAAGAGCTGGTAAACATCATTACTTCAGCCTGAAGATTCATTTGACCCTCCTCACGTACGAAAGCGCTCTGAAGGGGAAAACAAGACGTGCTTGCAGCTAATATTACAGCCAAGTTCCAATTTTACCTAAGGGAAAGCGGCTTTATTAAAAGTCATGACTGAGATTGCCTGACAGGTGCCAATATCCTCCGCCCTGACAGATGCGTCAGTTTGCGAATGCCATTTTCTTGTCAGCGGTCCCTAGATGGAGCTCCCCGCAACCCCATTTGTCTCTCTTCCAGGAGATCACACATGCCCGATGTTTGCCTCCAAGCTGCACCGCCTGCTTTGATATGTGGAATCCTCACAATGAGACTTATTAAAAGACAGTCCATTATTTTTATTTAGAGCATTTCCAAAACAAGCAGAGCGCGCACAGAGATAATTTAAAAATCGCGTGGCAGGTCATCTCCGGGCCAGCGTGCCTCCATCTGAAATGCATAAGAAAGTCGCATCTCCACCCTTACACACACTCACCCCTGCACACGCACATGCACACGCGCTCACGCGCACACGCGCACATTCCAGCTCAGAATGGGCGTGATGTGAGTGGCGTGGAGCCCGTGACGGATGGCCGTGACAGTCCCAAGCACGAGTTTGCTATAAACTACAGGGGCGTTGCAACATGAAGGAGAAGCCCTGCTCCTTTCTTTCCCTAAATCTTTCTTCCTTTCCTCCTCCTCTTTTTTTTTTTTTTCTTATTTCCTGGCATCCCTCTTCTTTTCTGCTACAGGTGGGCTCTCTCGTTGCGGCAGTAGATATAAAATACTCCTGATTGGCTGTATTTATGGGGCCTTCTCGTCCTCCTGTTGGTTTCAAACACAAAGAAAAATGGTCTCTTTCGACCGTGCCTGGTTTGAACAGCAGGTAAAGCTCTAGCAGCCTCCTCTCCAGACTCCGCCGGAAAATTATTACAGCTGAAATGAGTCCGTCATGGAAATGGTAAGAGGAAAGCTTTGGCTTAAAGGATGCTGTGCTAACACGGGGGGATGGATTCTGCCACCGGGACAAGCGTGACCCACGCTGGCGTTGCTTTCCCAGCTGGGGAGGGTGCAAGGCGGGACAGCATTCAGTGAGCTGAGTGATACTGCCGGGATCAGAGACGAGAAGTCACCAGGGTAAGACCTGCTCTGGGGTGAACCACGGGGTTCAAGCCTCCATATTGCCGTGTCAGGTGGGGTGCGATCCAGGGGAAATCTAAGTGTCCATAGGCATGGATTCTGCCACCCTGTCCCAGGGCACGTGCTCAAGCCCAGAGTGGCATCTGGCCCCGGCCGGCAGTCTGCCTCCTGGAAGGGCAGCCATCCTGGAAGAGCGGGAAGCATTGGGGTGGGCTTGGAGGTGTGGCGCGCACAACCCGGGGACCCGCAGGGCCTCCGTGGAGGGGCCTGTGGAAGCTGCGAGGCCGCTCCTCCACCGCTCCCCAGGGCTGCCGGGCTCGTGTCTTCGTGAGCACACTAGGAAGCCACAAAAGCATAAAAAGAAAAAAAAATCGTAACGATGAAATAGAGCATTCCCATGTTACGGTCATAACGTGGATCTGGCAGATGGGGTCTGGAGAAGAGCCGTCTCCCGCGTCCTCCGACGGGGTGGGAGGCTGGTGTCAGGCGCCCCACCGCACCCTCACCCCCTGGAGGTGGGGGGATGGGCGCACACACGGCGACGAGCCCCGGAGTGAATTTGCGAGCGGTTACTCTCTGTTCACTGGGCGCCTGCTCGCCGGCCAAGGCCACGTGCGGGGGACCATGACATCGGGTATGTGGTCTCCAGCCTCTAAGAGGTCACATGTATCTGTAGCAGGTGGCAGGATTTCCGACATTGTTTTCCTTGATAATGACATCCCTTCTGCTAAGCCTATTAATGAGCTCCTCAGTACTGATTCGGCGTGGAGCGTGGTTTCTTACCTGCGCCCCCTCCCATCGCGGAGCCGGGTGGCCCATGGCCTGTGACCTCTCCCTGCTCGCCTCTCTGTTGTGTATGTTTCTTGAAAATCCGCAGCCAGCGTGCACACCAGGCATGGTACCTTTTGTTTTGCTCTGACTTGGGGATCTCTTCTCCTCATTCTCACTTAGTTCAGGAGCTCGCCAGAGGCAAAAGCGGCATGTCGGGCTGACGTCCTCGTCCTTTATAGAAGACCCCACCACCCTACCTTTCGTGTCCAGGGGCTGTCTCTCCAAAGCCAGAAGAGCATTCGTCTTCCTGGCTGTTCCATCATTCGTAAATATTCAAATTGTTTTGGGGTCATTTTCAGTGTTTCATTCCTTTGTCAGATGTTTCCATCACTTTTTCAACAAATATTAATTAAACACCTGGGGCCTGGTGATGAACAACACAGACGCTGCTGTCCTGGAGGGTCCCGCAGCAGCTCAGGGCTGTGTTTGTACTTGACCATGATCGAAAATGTAAAAACTACTTGATAAACCAGATTATTTAGGCTCATATTGCTGTCTATTCAGTGTTATCCCATAGACTTTAGTAAAGGAGGGTCTGTTTGATTTTGGTTAAAGGGAAGAGCATTTAGTTCTATAATTTTCTGGGATTATTTCCCTTCCTTGTTCAGTGGACTTTGTGGTTTAGTAAATAACCTCAAATTCCTTTCCTCGGCATTCCAAGTTCTTCCCAGTCTGACTCTAACCTGATTATCTGGCCTCCTCCCTGTCCTCACCCTCCGGGCTGTCCTGGCTTTGGCCACCAGATCTTACAGCTCGCCCTTCACCTCTCTCGTCCTTCCCGCCTTCTCTGTGCCCTCTTCTGTGAGCCGTGTACGGATGTGTAAGAGTCTTCATTTTCTGTTCATGTCCCGCACCAGACCGGGAGCGCCGCATGGACGGGATTGGCGTCTTCGTTATCTTCGTAAACATCAGACGTCTCCCGCACACCTCAGCGAGGTGCCATGGACATTTCCCCAACGTGCCCGATCTTCACCATCTTATCGGCCTTCCAGGCACAATTCCCATCTCTGTGGTGTGACCTCTTTCCGAATCTCTAGCTGCTGGAGCCCTAGTAATTCTTAAAAGGTCATTTCCTGGCAGGAAACTCCCTTCCTGCATGAAGATTCTTCCTATTCTCCAGTCGGACCCAGTCCTATTCTCCTAAGAACGCTCTGGGCTCTATTTAAACTCTTCTACTTTGTAATATGGTTATTCGGATGCCTAACTTGTCCTCGTTATTAGATTTAAAATATGACAGGCAAGTGGGGATATACAGCTTGTATCGGTCATGTTGCATAGCCTTGGAAGCACATGCCTATCACATAGTAGGTGCTCAATAAAAGCCAATCGAAGGGCTGGGTAAATGAACTGATGTATTATGCATCCTCACGCTACTTTAGTTTTATCTATTTAAACTGGCTTTTAACATGTCGCATTAGGTCTGAATATTTTTCATTCAAGACGCTCTCTGTCTTCTCCCAAAACATTGATGAGATAAAGGTGTGCTTGGACTCAACACATCTTTTGAAGAATCTTTCTCGGACTCCCACTGAAACTATTTTTTAATGACTTCTCTGGATTCCAGTTTGGGGAACGGAGAACATCAGCACCGTGAAGACTGCAGGGATGCATAAAACATACAATTAAAGGGAGAGGGGGACAGGGGAGTCAGGAGAGAAGGACCAGGGGCGGCGCGAACGAGTCGGCAGGACCCACGTGCTCCTGCAGCCTAATGGCGGAGGAGTTGTCAAGCAAGGACGTTATTTTTAAATCTTCCAGGCCAGTGTGACATGTAGGAAGTGTGTAAGGATTTATGGCTGGTTTAGGTCACTCAAGCCAACGGGACTATTTCTTAGGCAGGCACTTGAGACCCTGCTAAACATCATGACTGAAAAGGGATGATTAACAACTTTTTCGAGCTTTTTCAGGAAGCAATTTTATTCGCATTTCAAGAACCAGAATCAAAGTTTTCCTTTCCTTGTTTCTATTAGATTTATTCTTTGACTCTGTTTTAAAGTGACCTAAAAATACTTTTAACTGTTGAAATGTCTCACCCAGGGTCACTCCCAGAGCCCCACGGACCTGGAATCGCTCAGGGGTCACAGACTTGGGAATCTTACCTCCACCGCCACCTCTGAGGGGACTCTTTGTCATTTTCTTTCCTTTTTGTAACCAAACAATTTAGAGAAACAAATCCTCCTATTGTCTCCAAACTGAGGCAATCAGCCAATGGATTGGTCACAGAAGGTCAGGAACAAAACCAGGCGGTTGGATAAAATTCTCTAAAGGGAAAGGAGAATTAAAAGAAATCTGGAGCTCCTCCCCTCTGACTAGGGGAGACGGGGTCCACCAACAGAGCCTCCTTCATGGAGCCCACCATATGCAGCATCTGCAGTCAGCCGCACTGCGTCAGCGAGGAGCAGCACGCTTCCTGCGACCCCACAATAGTGGGAGAGTGAAGCTGGATAAAAACTAGGTCAATGAGTCTGTGCTTCATGGGGAGATCTGTGTGGCTTCCTCGGGGCAGGCCCCCCTCCCCCCAGGCCATGCAGGGCCTTTGCACTGCATTCTGAGTGAGAGAGGCCCCATCTTGCAAACGCAGCTCTCTCTGCCACAGACATCCACTTGTGACAAAATAATCTACCTCGGTGGTTATTTGTGACTCATTAACTGTTGGACGAAAGTGTGAAGATTCCAGGTCTTGCTGCTGAGTCTAGAAAAGCTCCCAGGTTTGCAAAAGTTTCACTATCTCTTGACACATTTAATTATTCTGCCACTGAGTGCACTTTCTCTTACTGTCCCTAGTTCCTATCCCACACCTAACGAAAATCACAGGTAGTGAATGTACACACCCACGTGTGCGTGCATGCCTGTGTGTATATGCACCGTGCTTAAAGCTCCTTTGCCCTTGCGAAGGACATGGGTGTCCTTTAGGTTTCTTTCTTGGGGAAATGCTTGAAAGGTTTGCGAAGATTTGCACTGTTTTCCTTTGGCCTTTGGGAAGAGCCATTCCTAGTCTAGCATATTTCTCCTAGGCTAAGTACCTTTAGTTTTCTCCCAAATCTTTAGCAGAATATGCGAAATCATACAACGTTGTGAAGAGGTGAGGCCCAGGCAGCCAGTGGGAAAGGGACCTTTGTGCGGGGGGGTACGTGGAGAGGGTGTTGGAGGAAGGACCTCTAGAAGCAGTTGTACTGCGGGGAAGACGTGTACGAGGGGGCCGGGCCCACATTGTCATTGCGTAGGGAGCCTGGCGGCATCCAGCAGCCGATGAGCACAGAGGGAGCTGTGGTCTGGGAAGGAGCACACCCGCTAAGGGGAAGACTCTCAGCCAGAGACACAGTCTGCTCCTCCCCAAGAACAGCGATGGGACTTTGTTGGGAGTAAGTGTGATAAGGCAGAAAATTGGGGTGCAAGATAACAGCCCTTAGGCACATGTGCATCTATCTTGTTCCACGGAGTAGTAAGCTCCGGAAGAACCCACAGGGCAGTTGGTCACACTCACGGAGCGCCTAGCCTGGAGTAGGGACCCAGGCAGTAGCCTCGCCTAAACTATGAATGGTTTTTACATGCTAACTTAAACATACTCCCAAGTAGTTAAAAGTCTGGAACAGAAGACAATATTTGTTTCTATAGACAATTCTAGATAGAATGAGTAGAACGACATCCACATTGTGTTTTTGGTTCTCTCTTCCCCTCCCTTCAACAGCCCTTTAAAAATGTCCTGTTTAGCGATCTCTACCTATACCTATTTCCATATCTGTTCCTACAGAGATATACACATGCTTATATCTTGGGGGTCTAATTCAGGCCATTTGCTCTTCCACGAAATGTGATAGGCTTTGGATTCCTTTAATATTTCTACTTATAAAAGATCATAGGTCTGTATGATAATTAGTCTTTTCCTACTAATTGGTGACAATTTGAATCTCCTTTTATCTGGACATCAAAATGTTTTAAATATTAATTAAGCTTCCTAAGCTCTCAGTGTGATTGTGCCGTGTATCTGGCGTAGAGATGTGGGTCAACTGGTCAACTGAAGCAGAGCCAGCCAGAGGCTCATGGAGGATGTTGGGGCCTGTCATCGACCATCACATACATAGGTCATGGACAGCCCAGACCCAAGGCCATCTGAACGTGGCTGCCTCTGAACTTCAGAATACTGCTGTACATAAAAATTGGCTTGCCTCTAATCAGTGTGACCACCTCATTTGATTTTGAAAGTCAAGTCAGTCAAACAACTCATCGGCCAGTTCTCCAGTATGATCAGTCAAGAGAAGTAAAGGAATCTCATCATATATGTGGACAAACAGCGTCCACAAAAGCATGTTTTGAAGGAATTCACATCATGCGCTTAATTTAAATGGTAAAGGAGCAAAGCATCTTTTGGGGGAAATTTGTCAATACTATCTATAGCTATGTCTGTGCTTAGAGTTGATATTTTTTAATAAAGTGTACCTACCCATTTATTTATTAACAAGTTAATTATATTATATTAATCATGCAATAATTATATACTATATAATATTAATTTTGTGATTAAATTATAAAAATTAAATAAGACAATTATTAAAATTATATTTAACATCCATGTTATACACTAATTTAGTATAACTGACTATATTATCAACTAATTGACTATTATATATTAACATAAAATCATTGTTTATAATAGCGATATTTTTCGGGTCACCTGGGTGGCTCAGTCAGTTGAGTATCCAACTCTTGATTTCAGTTTAGGTCATGATCTCAGGGTCATGAGCTCTGTACTGGGCGTGGAGTCTGCTTAAGATTCTGTCTCTCTCCCTCTCTCTCTGCTTTCTCCCCCTTCTCTCCCTCTCTTTCTCAAAATATAAAAAATAAAAAATATTTAATAGCAGTATTTTTTAGAGATTGGTATTTTGCTTTCTAGTGTAAAAGCTTGAGTGAGATACCAACCATGAGCCAATTCAGAGAAATCTAAAAATTAGCCAGACCTGGAATCCCCAGGACTCTGGAGTGCTAGGTGATGAAAAGTGACCCTCCTCCATAATTTCACCCCTTGTAGACAATGTCCTCTTCCCAGAGAGCCCCATGAGCAGTAGCTGTCCGTGACCACTGAGAATCAAGGTTCCATAAACGGCAGTGTCAGTATCTCCTGAAAATGGCACTATTTCAGGACAATTACCTGTCCTCTGGCCACCAACTACAATTGGCCATGGAGTGTCCATGGAGAGGGTGTGATCTCCTTTTAAGGTTGAGGAAATCAGACCTATGTGCTGGTCCCTTCCATGTAAAGTCTGGCCTTAGGGTCAAGTTTTTGAATACACCTGCCGAAATGCAAATGTGTGATGGAAAATAACCGATTGAGTCATTATCACTCATTAATAGTTAACGAGAACTAGTTTGCCAGATGAGCCCTCCCTAAATAAGGCCTTGGTGGAGACAAGAGAGGCAAGAGCTGAAGGCATGAAGGATTCAGAAAACAGAACTTTGTGGTCCTGGGTGGGCAAACGCGGCTGAAGTGGAATATAGTCAGCTGTGGGAAACCAAGGGGAGAAAGAAGCAGGACTTTGGTGGAAAGGAACAGAATAATGCTGGCCTGCCACTGACGAGCTGGGAGAGGGGAGCCATGATGGTGCCCCCATCTTGCTGAAGGTGAGCATGAGCCCGGGTGCCACAGCTGGCTTCTCCATGGGCGTCTTGCACACCTGCTCCCACGCGGAGGAGCTAGCAAGACTCTCCACACATACTCATGTTCAAAGAGAAGTGCTTTCACACCCCGTATTCCCCTTATTTTCTCATCTCGCCATGACTGAGCTAAATGTGACCCAAAATTTATTAATTATCAACAGAAAAGCAGAGGTACAGCTAGAGGGATCTCACACCCAGAAAAGAAAATTCTGTTACAGTTGGGGGGGGGGGGGGGCTTTGTGTGATGTTTATACTTTGTGAATGAGAAAACAAATTCCAAATAAGCAAACAAAGTGAGAGAGAACCAAAAAATTGAGGATTACATCAATTTCCATCTATTTAATGGCAATATTCTTAAAAATGTTGGCCGTCTCTTTGGAAAAGAATGGCATGGAAAACTACAAAGAATGTTTTGCCTTGATTTTATTATTCAAACAATTACTCTTTCTGCCTCAGATAGGATGATCAATAGTTCATGTTTTTATTTCAGACTCACACATCATGACTTGACTCCTATCCTGATCTGTCTGCACATAGGTTGTATGGCACAGGGAGTTCAGGATCATTGTTCTAGTTTCTTCTACTGATGAGATAATGCACGCAAATCTCTTGGATTAGTGCCTGGCATTTAATGAGTGCTCCATCAGTGTTAGTGAGTTATTATTATTATCCTGGTTCCTGAATCCTGGTGGTTTGTCTATGAAGATTCACTCGAGTAAGTGGACCCAAGGACTCCGTCTGCCTCATTCCATCATGTGCATTCTTTTAATTTTAATTTTTTTTTAAATTTAATTTCAATTAAGTTAACACAGAGTGTATTATTAGTTTCAGGGGTAGAATTTAGTGATTCATCAGTTGCATATAACACCTAGAACTCAGATTTCTTCAGAGTGTACTTTCAAGTAAGCTGGAGTTCTTTTTGGAACACTCTTAGGACCTTGGTGTTTAATTGTTCTTGCTTCTTTTCATTTTTATTTACTCTCTGGGTACAGCGCACCAAACAAGTGAAGAAAAAAAAGTTTTGTTTACATAAAAAATGTTTTAAATTGTGAAAATGTAAAGTTAAAAAAATTACCTGCTGACAATACGGGCCAGTGAGCCATTCATCTTAACGCCTGGAAGACTCTTTCTGGTCAATGAGAAACACGGAAGTTTCTAACAGGCAGAGGAGTTAATAGGCAGGTCACAGAAAAAGACATCAATTGATGCGTAAGCATTAAAAAATTGTTCCTTTTTACTAACACCGCAACAATGTGGATTTCTAGAAGTTACTCTTTTCTCATCTATTAAATGCAAAAAATATGATAACACTCACAATGCATGTCAAGTGTGATGATTACAATCGATAGGAGTGTAAAATGTTTCAGTGTGTGATACACTTGGTCAAACATGCAACAAGGAACTTACAACATTCAGATGCTTTGATATTTTCTTTTTTGGTTTCACGTTGCTCCTTACTCTTTTAAATAATTTTTTAAAATGACACATGGTCTATTTGAAAGTTGTTAAGAGGGTCAATCCCAAGATTCTCACTTTTTCTTTCTCCCCCTCCCCCTTCTCCTCTTCCCCTTCCTCCTCCTTCTTCTTCGTATCTGTATGAGATGATGGATGTTAACTAAACTTAAACTTATTGTGAGAATCATTTCACAACATATGCAGCTCATGTCATTATTCTGTACACCTTAAACTTACACAGGGCTGCGTATCAATTATATCTCAGAAAAACTGGAACAAATTCTACTACTCTTCAATATTTGCAGTCATAGTTGTCCCCTGAGTTGGTCCCCATCTTGTCTCTTCCCACTTTTCAATAGTTTCTACTCTCAACTCCTTTGGTTGTTTCCTCTGATAGTTACCTCCACATTTCTAAATAATATGATGCACTGTTATCTGATGCATTAATTTTAGACTTTGTTGACTTTTTATTGTAGATGAAGGCATTAAGATTTAAAACTTTATTGTCCCCATATACATCCAAATATAATTCTATCCTAATTTTATTGTTAAATCCATAACAATGTCTGAACTTTCATTACCATGACTATGAAAATACTATTGATTGCTGAGCCTAGTGAGGTGCTTTATTTGTACTACTTATCTCCTATAACTTTTAGTTTTTTCCAGGAGTTAATCATTGCTTTCTTTTCTCATTCACTTGGTTTCTTTGTGACTCTCTAGCTAAAAATTCTCAAAGTAATTTTCCTTATAAACGATCAGTGTTCTATTACCAGAATGTCTGTCTCTCTTGATCTATCTCTGACAACCCACCTTGAGTCATCCACCTCCCTTCTCCAGTCTGGACTATGTTTTCTAGGCTTGCTTGTGCACCTGTCATCTTGTGACTGGCTTTTTTCGTCATTCTATTAATTCCTTTCCTGTACTGGTCCCCATGCCATTCTCTTTCTTGGTTTATTCCACTGTTTGGGAAGAGTACTTTTTCCTATAAATGTCTTGAAAACAAATACACAGGAAGTACATTTTATAAGATTGTACATGTCTGAAGATGTCTTTATTTTTCTCTTTCATTTGATGGTAATTTGACTGAGTACAGAAATTTAAGTTGAGAAGTATGATGCCGTTTTGACTCTTATCACTTGCTATGCTGCCAGGTTTAATCTGAATCTTTCTCAAAACATTTAGGAATTTCTCTTCCTGCCTGGAGTTTTATTCTTTATTCCAACATTGTGCCTAGTGCTCACAGAACCAATTAATCTGGATTTTCACATTCTTCAGTGCTGAATTTTTTTTTAAGTCCTGTTAGCTAGATATCAGTCCTTGTGGATTAATTCTCCTCTATTTTTCATATTATTCCTTATCTCATATTGTCCATCTCTGTGTTTTTGTTCTACTTCTAGGGAGATACCCTTGATTTATCTTTCAACCTTTCAACTTAATTTTTATTTCAGTTATTAAATTTTTTATTCATAAGAGCTCATATTCGCTAATTATCCTCCTTTTAGAGCATCTTGTCTATATTTTCATTGATGCAATATCTCTTCCTTTCTCTCTGTGGCTCTTCATTAAATTTCCTTTAAAACTTTCTTCTCACACTGATTTGTCTCTCTTTTCATTTGGCTCCATTGGCCTTTTGCTTCTTTTGTTCTGTCTTTTGCAGGACAGAGGCTTTTTAAAAATGAGCAGTTTATTTCTTAACACTATGAAATATTTTATCGATATTAATTTAGATAGAACGGAAGTGGGGCAGCACGTAGTCCTAGTAGGGTTGTTAAGAACATAGTTTCTAGAGCAAAACCATCTGAAGTTAAGTTTCACTTTCCAGCCATATGACTGAAGTAGATTACTTGACACTTTGCCTCTGTTTCCTGGTCCTTGGAATAAGGCTAATGACAGTACTTATAGGATCTTTGAGAAATTGAAATCAGTGGATCTGTCTAATGAACAATTTAGGACAATTCCTCACACATAGAAAACTCTCATTAAATCAAAGCTATTATTATTATTATAACTACCTAATGAGGTCATATTTTGGTGTCTAGTTCTGATAACCAAACTGTAAGTGGAATATTGACAAGCTAAAAATTTTCAAGAGGATACTGATAAAAGATCTGAAAGTTGTCATACGAAGAATGGATAAGGAAACCATGAATGTTTAGCCTGAATAAGGAAAATGGCTTGGTGAGGAAACATGATACTAATTTTTAAATAAAATATATATTTGCCAATAAAACTCTTTTTTTGGTCTGGTTGTAAACTTGTAAAGTTTTTTTTTTTTTTAATTCTTTGTTTAAATTCAATTTAGTTAACATATACCATACTTCTAATTTCAGGAGTAGAATTTAGTGATTCATCAGTTGCCTATAACACCCCGTGCTCAAGATAGTTCTTCTAGCTATGGTGGAAGTGTGAAGGGCTATATGAAATAATACAAGGAGAGAGAAGAATTTAGGAAAGCAAAAAGATTTTGATAACCTAGATTGTCGGCCACCACAGCACTACCTTCTACAAAGACAGGACACTACCTGTAAGAGTTTCCGATTGCATCCATAAAAATTAGCCACGCATTTGCCAGTTTGCACAACACATATTTATTAACTTAAGGTTCTGTGGAGAGTCAGAACTCTCACTGGACTAAAATCTAGGTGTTGTCAGGGCTTCGTTCTTTCTGGAAGCTCCAGGGGAAAATCTGTTTCTTGCCTTTTTCACCTTCTAGAAGCCACCTGCATTCCTTGGCTCATAGCCCCTTTCTCCATCTTTAAAACCAGCAGACCAGCACCTTCAAGTTCCTCTCCTCCTCTCTCTCAATCTGAATATTCTACCTCCCTTTTATAAAGATCCTGCCCAGATAATCCAGGGTGATTTCTCCATCTTGAGATGATGATTAGGATGTGGACATCTCTGGGGACCATTATTCTTATTACAACACTGCCTATGTCTTGAAATAAGAATGCAATGGGAAGTGTTAGAAACGGGAAGACAGGGCTCTCCTTAGCCCAACAGAGAACCATCATGGCTGTGAGAGACTTCTGGGCAATGTCATGAGGACACAAGGCCAGCCATTCTTCAAGGAGCAGGGCCAGAAGGTGGCCAGGAACAAAGGAAGAAAAAGAGGACGCAAGTAACACTGGGGCCCGCCAGCAATACATTTGTGGTAAGAAGAGGGATTCCAAGACTTAACCATGGTGACCTTCAGGAAAAATGAAGGCCAGCTCTGAAATGTAAGTTGTGGAGGTCCAAGGCCTGGGGTAGATTCTGTAGACACATAATTTTTAACATAATTGTTAAAAGTAGTAAGTGTACAATCATGGCTACATTTTCCTACAAATCACACTAAAGGAATAAAAAAGGACAAGAAGAAAAGAAAAGAAAGGAGAAGAAAAGAAAAGAAAAATTGCACAAACTCTATTTTCAGCGAAACCAGGAGGCAAATATGATGTCATCTCTGATTTATGCAAAAGCTTTATCACAAGCAGCTGAGTGGAGGAGAAGAGACAGAGAAGGGACAGCAGAAGTAGGGAGGGAGCAGCAGGTCCGGGAGGTGGGTCTCAAGAACAGTCAGCAGAGGGACCTTTCCTGAAGGTCAAGAGCTCACCTTGAAGCTGAAAACGTTGCACGTGGCTTGTTTGTAACACAGGGTGTCAAGACTCAGAGAAGCAGAGAAGGTGGAGGACTCCTTGCAGGAAGAAGAATGGTCTGGAGCAGTGGAAACCAAGAGATGCTGTGGGGGATCCTGGAGGGCCCCCCGGCAGAAAGCCATCGTGGCCCTTCCCCTGTGCTTTCCACACATAGGAATCCCCCGCACATAGCTGCTGGAGGAAATCCAAGCTTTTTCCTCCCCATGACAGTAGTAAAAGTTGAGCTGCCATAGCGTTGATACAAAGCCAATGTAAGAAAAAAATGGTGAAAAAATGTAATATTAGATAAATATCACTAACCAGAAAATAGATGTCGCTCATTGGAAAATGATCATTTTTCACATAAGGTGAAAGTTGTGTGGAAATATTTTGCAATATTTTAAAAACTTTTAAACTCTAATCGCCTCTAGAAAGGAAGACTAGAAAGGAGAAATGGAAGAGCTCTGGGAAGAGTTGCTAGATATTAGAAATGAAAAATGTTAGAAAAAATTCTTAGAAATGAAGGTTATATATGGTCTTTGTATATGATTATAGAATAATATATAGGCATAAAATATATTAAATATATATAAAATAAAAATAAATATAATAAATCTTTTCCCCTAGGAACAATGGGTTCAGTATTTGCTAATTCAGTGTTTGCAGAGACTTTATAAAATGTAATTGTTGTGAATAAGAGTGCACTGTGCATGCATGTGTATAAGCATATCTATATGTATATAAACACACACACATGGCTATGTGTATTTGCCCATTTTCCTTCAAACCACTGCTATCAATACAATAATAGGCTATGTTTAAGAAAAGGGTCTCAGCGGTTCTTTTGGAAGATTGTCAAGGGCATTTTGAATGAACAGTAGGTCTTCCTGGGTGATGAGGCCAATTTACAGTTGAATTGGGGTTTGTTTGAGATTCCTTAAGTATATTACTCTTGGCCCTTTTTTCAACTACTACTTGTTTATGAGATTTATACAAACCCTTGAGAGATTTACTCATGACTTAATTGAGTTTGCAACATTTAAATTTTATCCATGCTGTGTTTATCACCATAGTACCTGCATGCCATGCCGATAAGAAATTCCAAGACCCTAGGGGGTGAAGCTATAGGGCAGTGAAATCATTGCTCTGTAGAAGCAGAGAAAACTTAGGTGCCAGATGCAAAAAAGAGTGCAAGGAGGCCTTCCTACAAAGGGAGAGCAGTTCCACGAACACTCTGAACTTTGTGATTCTCAGTACCAATTGTCCTTACATCGTGTATTGCTTTAGGTAAACAGTACTTAAGTTCTCTTCGCCAAAGCACCATAAAAGCAGCTATGAAAATGTTCAGACAGCTCAGAAGATCTGTTTGCTAAGCGAACTTTCTGGAGGTCTCTCCCTCCAGCCTCCTGCTTGTTGGACAAACTCCTACCTTACCTTTAATTTGGTTCATAACAAAAATGTCCTTTTTATTTTGCTCCCAGACATTATTTTGTTTATCCTTCCTGGTGCCTTGTTTGATTTCAATCATTCATCCATCCATCTACTCATTTATTTATTCAGTAAACATTTACTAAACTCCACAAGGTACTGCTAGATACTCCTGAGGTTAAAGTGGACGAAAAAGAAAGAAATTGTTCTACTTACATGGAGTCTCAATTCTAAAGGTGGAAGACATATAATTCAAGTGAAGTTATTAAATAAATAATAAAATGTCAGACATAAGGATATTTGTTACAGAGAATTAAAGTTATCTGATGTTACAGAGAATGACTGAGTAGCTACTTTAGACTAAGTGATCAGGAGGTGATGTTTCCTTACATGTTGCATTTTCATTTTTGTTTCATTCAAACTACTTTCTAGTTTCCATTTTTACCTCTTCTTTAATTCACGTGTTATTTAGGAATGTGTTATTTACCTTCTTAATATTTGGGAACTTTCTAGAATTATTTCTGTTACTGATTTTTAATATAACTCCACTTGGTAAGAGAACATGCTTTGTATGACTTCAATTCTTATAGATATTGAGATTTATTCTGTGGTTTTATTTTTTTATTTATTTTTTAATTAAAAAATTTTTTTTTATTATGTTACGTTAGTCGCCGTACAGTACATCATTAGTTGTTGATGTCGTGTTCCGTGATTCATTATTTGCATATAACACCTAGTGCTCCATGCAGTCCATGTCCTCCTTAATACCCATCACTGGGCTCACCCAACCCCCCACCCCCTCCCTCTAAAACTCTCCGTTTGTTTCTCAGAGTCCATAGTCTCTCATAGTTCATCTCCCCCTCTGACTTCTCCCCTTCATTTTACCCTTCTCCTAATGTTCCATAAATAAGTGACACTATATTCTATGGTTTTATGAGCCCAAATTTTGTCTACGTTGGTAAATATTCTGTGTGAAAATTTTTAAAAAACGTGTATTCTGTCGTTGTTGGGTGGGATATTCTATAAAGAGTAATTGAATCAATTTTGTTGACAGTGTTGTTCAATCTTCTATATCCTCACTGATTTTCAGTCTCATTGTTCTGTCAATTATTGAGATAGGGATATTGAAATGTCTGGTTATGATGGTATATTGTGTATTTCTCTATTTCTATCAGGTTTTGTCTCATGTATTTTGAAGTTTTGTTATTACATAAAAATTGTATGATTGTACCATACTCTACTATAGTTTAGTATGGTTTTCCCTCTGGATAAACCGAGTCCTTTATAATTACAAAATAATTTTTATGCTAGGTAATATTCTTTGTACTTTTATCTGCTTTTTCTGATTACAAAGCTCTTTCATATTTTGGATTTTTGTTAGCATGATATATCTTTTTTCTCCATCTTTTACTTTTAACTTATTTGTGCCTTGTAAAAGTGCATTTCTTGTAAGTAATGTGTAGTTGGATCTTGCTATTTAATACAATCTGATAATCTCACCTTTTATTATTTTTTAGTTTTTTAAAAGATTTATTTATTTTAGAGGGGTGGAGGGGCAGAAGGAGAGAGATAGAATCTCAAGCAGACTCCCTACTGAATATGGAAGCAGATGCAGGGCTCGATCTCACGACCCTGAGATCATGACCTGAGCTGAAATCAAGAGTCGGACGATCAACTGACTGAGCCACCCGAGCACCCCAATCTCCTCCTTTAAAGTAGAATATTTATACCATTTACATTTAGTTTTATTATAGAAATTGTTAAGTTTAACAATCATCTTGCAATTATTTTTTCAATTTGTTTCATCTGTTCTTTGTTTCCCTTTTCCTATTTTTTCTCTTCTTTAAAATCAAATATATTTTATGATTCCACTTTATCTCCTTTGTTTACCATTGCTTGCCTCCAAGTGATGCACCATTTCATGTGTAAGAAAGAACATTGCTTTATCATTTCCAGTGCTCTTCATTCTTTTGTGCAGATTGATATTTTTAACTGATATCATTTTCCTTCTGGCTGACATCTTCCTTCTTCCTTTCACGTTCCTCGTACCATGGATCTATTGGTGATGATCTACAGCTGCATTGATGAGCTACCAATCTAGACAACTCGTGTACTTTTGAAAAATGTCACAATTCCACCTTCTTTTTTTGAAAGATATTTTTACTGGCTATAGAAATCTGGATTGATAATTTTGCTTTTCTTTCAATACTTTAAAGATGCTGCTCCACTATCTTCTCAATTGCATTGTTTCTGACAAGAATTCTGATGGAGTCCTTATTTTTGTTCCTCTGTAATTAACCCTTTGGGTGCTTATAAAATTCTCTTTTTAGAATTGGTTTTGAGTAAGTTTATTATGATGAACCTTGTTGCTATTTTCTTCATGTTTCTTATGATTGGAATTCTTGGAGCTTCATGTACCTGTGGATTTAGAGTGTTTTTCTTTTAAATCAAATTTGGAAAATTCTCAGCCATTAGAGTTGTTCTATAGTTCAAAGCTCACAGTTTCACTTTTTAAAAAAATTCTTTTTTCTTTATGTGTTTCCTTTTCACAGTTTTATTACTATATCTTCACATTCTTCCACAATAGCTAATCAACTATTGAGCTCATCTAGTGTATTTTCATCTCATCCACTGTAGTTTTCATCTCTCAGAATTCAATTTGGATCATTTTTTATGTCATCCATGATTTGCTTCACTGTTTTAATATTCAGAATGAAGCTATCATAACTGTTTACTTTGCAAAATCTAATATCTCTGGATCTAATATTTCTAGATAAGTTTAAACTTGTTTATTTCTAAAAATTGTTACCATGATTTGTATTTTCCTACTTCCTTTTTTGTATGTCCGCTCATCTTTCTTGGGGCGCCAACCAGACATTGTGAATTTTCCCTCGTTTGGTACTGTATATCTTTCTATTCCTAAACATATTTTTGACCTTTGTTCTCAAGTGCAGTTAATAAAGTTACATGGAAATAGTTTTGTTTTGTTTTGTTTTTCCCCCTTTCAGGTCTTGCTTTTGATACTTCTTAGTTGGTATCAGAGCAGTGCCTAGCACAGGGCTAATTATTCCCAGCTTCTGGGGAAAGACTATTTTGAGTAGTCTATCCAATGCTCCATGATTTATAAGCTATTTCAGGCTTACTGCTGGGAAAAGGCACTACACTTGGCCCTGTGTGAATAATGGTACTGTTCCCTCTAATATATATTTTTAATATTTTATATAGTTTACCCATTTCAAGTACACAACTCCATGATTTTTAGTTAATTTATCGAGTTGTGAAACCATCACCACAAGTCAGTTTTAGAATATTTTCATCATGCTAATAAGATGCTTCATGCCCGTTTGCTGTTAACCCTTGTTCCCTTCCCCAGACAACTACTAATCTATTTTCCTATAGACAGCTGCTAATAACACTCATCTGTAAGCCTTCGTGTAGCTCTGTGTTTTCATGTCTCTTGAGTAGATACTTAAGAATGGAAATGCTGAGTCATAGCACAAATTTATATTTAACTTTTGAAGAAATTGCCAAATGGTTTTCCAATGTGGCTACAATTCTCACAAGTAATATATAAATGTTCCTGTTTCTCCACATCCTTGCCAACATTTTTTATTGTGTGTCCTTTACTGTGGTCATTCTAGTGAGTGTGAAATGGTATTGCATTGCATTTTTAATTTGCATTTCCCTAACACAATGTCGATCTTGTCGTTATTAACCATACATATCTTCTTTGGTGAAATATCTATAGAAATAGTTTGCCCACATTTTTTTTATTGAGTTGTTTGTCTTCATATTATTTAGGAGTTTTTTTTGTTTTGTTTTCATTTTGTTGTGTGTGTGTGTGTGTGTGTATAGTCTGAATACATGTGTTTTGTCAGATACATTTTTAAAATATTTTCTGTTAGTCTATTTCTTGCCTTCATTTTCTTAATGGTGTCATTTGAAGCTCAAATGTTTTGAATTTTTCGTGATATACGATTTATCCATATCTCTCATACTTTTTGATGGTTTGTCTCTCAAGCTGAATTAGTTTCTTTATATAAATGTGCTGATGAGTATTTGATGAATACATGAGGGGACCTTCTGCAGATCTCTCAGATTCTCTCTGTGAAATTCTCTTCTCTGAAACTTTGTTCTGTGAATCTGACTGGCTTATTCTCCCCTGAATTTCATCTTCTTTTCTCAATTCAGAGCATCTGTCTGGTTCTTCGTGGATTCTCCCTCTATGCACCATGGTCTGGAAACTCTTTCTAGACAGTAGAGAATAGAGGACAGAAATTGAGGTTCATTTATTTCCTGTATCTCAAGAATCTTTGTTGTTTGTTGCCTGATGTCCAGTTTCTTTAAAAAAAATTCTTTAAATATATACTTAATACTATTCTTTAGTCTATTTTTTAAATTGTTCCTGGCCAGGTGGGAAGATAAAAACAGTCTCTGTGACTCCATCTTGGCCAGAGGTGGGAGTCCTGTCATGGAGACGACATTAGGCTGAGATCTAAATGGCAGAACGAAAAAAGTCATATGAAGCTCAAGTGAAAGCTGAGAGTCCCAGAAGAATGACCTTGCCAGAGTGAAGGTCCTTGGTGGCAATGAGTTTGATACGTTTCAGAGGCATACCAAAAGGCTGGAATGGTTGAATATTGATTTTGGAAGAGAAGGTGAGGTAGGAGAGGTAAGGTAAGCATATGGAGAGGTTGCTAACCCTGGGTAAAGTGACTGGATCTTATCTGAAGTGCAATGGGATGACCTTGGAGTCCTGTCCCCTACCGGCTTGGTCTCTGTCTCTGGACCCTTGGATTCAGTGGTCAAGTTTTAAAGATCCCTAAGAAGGTCAGACCATAATTGAAATAGTTCCCATCTTCACCTGTGTTGAGCACTCGAGTGCACGTGCACACTCCATGATGGGGAGAGGGTGGATGTAGGTAAGCCGCAGAAGAAAATAAGATAACTGACAAAATCCTGTTCTACACTACCCTTCTCTAGAGAAACATTTCCATAGAGAAGAGAAGCATAAAATTCAGCGATGTGTAGCTGATCTTTACCTGGGCCTTTTTGCATCCTCCCTTAGGATTTCTTGTACCTCCCCCAGTCTAACTGGGAATTAGAAAATTTGGATAAAACTGAAATAATTTACAGCCATAGGAATTATTATTATTGTTATTCTAATGCATTCACTTCATTACCTCTCCTGGGGAGAAAATTGTTAGATGCTTAGTATCTGGAGCAGAAAAGAATTTACCCTGACAAGGTATTTTTTTGTGAATTTGTTTTCCTTGGTGTGTGATGACTAGGACTGCTTCTTAATGGTCTCCTGATGTTTGACAAGATCTCCAAGCAATAATTGTACCACTGCTGGTTGGAAAGTTTTATCCCTGTCAATTTTGTTCTTTTAGTTATATTTTTCTAATAAAAATGTCAATACACAAAACATATTTTGCTGCCTTTTTCTTTTCAACTCAAGCTTGCATCTCATTACAGTTTATGACTTTTTCTGCTAAAGATTTGCAACTTGCTGACTATCGCCTCATGCTTAAGATTCAAAGAATATCCAGTCGTATGTGTTCTGGTAACATACAAACTTTGGTTTATTGTAAAAGGCAGCGAGGACTCGATATTCTTGACACGATGTATTGTAGCAGTGTCCAGATGCCCATCAGTCTAGAATCATTGTGTGCACACATATGTCACAAAACTCGAAACTTCTAAAACCCAGTCTCCTGTCAGTGGGAGCTGCCTGATAGCTATCATCCGTTCCTAGACCCACCTCTCATATGTACTGCATTCTTCTTGGATCTTAGCAAGTTGGAAATACGATCTGCAGAGACACAGGGAGAGATGGGATTTAAGGGGTTTGTTTCCACAAAGCTACAATATAAAGGGTAAGGATAAAAGAGGGAGGGAGAGAAGTAGTGGGAGAGGGAGGAAGAGAAACAACTGTTAATGGCAATGAGTTATTTAAGCACTATGTGATCTCGTGACTTCGAAATAGTATGAGAGGAGCTGTATTCTCTCTTGTTCCGGTCCGAAGAATGCCCTCTTCAGGACCTGCTGGAAAACAGGCTTCTCTAGATCCAATTTACTTGGGCTTATGCTTTCTATCCTTGAGAGTAACCAGGTTTATAAAGATCCTCTTGCCTCCTGGGCTTCTTAATCATGATCACTGGCATCAACCTCCTCCCCACCCCTCTCTACTTCCACAGAAGCCATTTCTTTCATGGCCCCCAGGAAAGAATAACTTTTACAAGGCAATCTGTTGTAATCTCGTCAATTTTCCTTGGTGAACTGAGGCCACACACCAGTACCTCCTCTGAGGGTCACTGAAGGACATACCCTTGCAGAACATGGATTCCGTGTATGCCTAGAGCAGGGGCTGCAAAACCCAGGGCCGCCTTCGTTTACAGCTCTGTTCAGGAGTCATTACCAATACGTGTGCAACGTGTGTGCAAGATTCAGTTTCCCTGATTCATCCCTTTGGGTTTTCTTTCTTGATTCATTTGTGTCTGAAAAATTATTGGAGTAACCAAATACCAAAAGGTTAAAACGGTTGATGGGATCCTGTATCATTTCAGTTGTACCTTGTGCTGTTTGAGGTTCACTTAATGTGAGAGGGAACAGCTGTCAAACTATTTCAAAGTTTGCTCAGACACTTCTGGATCTAAAAACAATCCTTGTTTTTCATTCTTTAGCGACAATACGCATACCACACAGTGTTACTGTTTAAGATCTATTTTATCCTTCTAACGAGGTTAACATAAAGGGAGACCAGTAGACCCTCCCTCAGTCCTGCAAATGCATGCTTCTGAATTAAGCCTGTTCTTGAAGGTGTCAATTTCATGATAACAAAAGTAACTTGGAATCACATATTTGGGAGAATCTTAAAATTCTATCCAGGCTTGTCACCTATATTTGTTTCAACGTCTCTGACGTCAGAGAATTCATTCCCCTTTCCCCCCCTGCACTGTTTCCTTTATTAGAAAAATTTCCATCACATGAGCTGGTACCTACCTCTCTACAGTCACCATATTCTATGTCTAGAATTCAATAATCCTTAGAATTTGGTCCCAGTGTTTTTTAGTACTTTTCTCCCCATCCCTTAGCTCCAGGCCAACTGCTTCCCGCCAAAGACTGCCGTGCCTGAATCCTCTGAATCTGTAAGTAGGTCACTATATTTGGCAGAAAGGACTTGACAGATGTGATGACGCAAAGGGTCCTAAGATGGGAAGATTATCCTGGGCTGTCTAAGTGGGCAAAGCACCGGGAAGCAGAGGGAGAAGATGCGAAGGCAGAAGCAGAGAAGAGAGAGGCTTGCAGAGACGTCTGCCGCACCGCTGCAGCCCATAGAGAGAGGAGCCACGAGCCAGGGAGAGCAGGCGGCCTCCAGAATCTGGTGAGCCAAGGAGTCAGGTTCTCCACTAGAACATCCAGAAGGAACTCAGCTGCGTGCACCCTGATTTTAGAATTTCCGGCCTCCAGAACTATAGGTAATAAATTTGTGTTTTTAGCCTTTCAGTTTCTGGTAATTTGTTACAGCAGTCACAGGGAACAAAAACATGCCTAAAATGCTTTCCTGCCTTCATTCTGCCTAACATGTCCTTCTCATCTCGCCAGACGCAGTATTTATTTGTTACTTTGATCTGAAGTGATCCCTCTACCTCTTCAACATATGCAACAATTGGTCCTCGGATCCACGCACTTAAGACAAAAATTGCACGATATTACTTGCTTTCTCAAATGGTGTGCAAACACTTCTCTGTAAGTACTTGGTTTATTTCACTTGTCTTATTTATGTGCTTCTTCACACCCCGATTATAACTTCTTTGAATACAGGAACTGTGACCTCAGATTTATTTTCCTGGGTTCCCTGGAATCAGACTGAAGACCTTAGCAAGCGCAGTCTATCAATTCTCTTCTCTGGCCTGAATCATGTCCTTACCAGTTGGTACACGGCGAGAGCGTGTTTATATGACAGGGACAGAAGCTTTACATCCTCACTATCACCCCAAATTATTTTAGCCAATATGGCCAACGATCGTCATTTCCCTGGCTGCAGCCTTAACTTCCTCCCCTTCGATGCAGTTTCTCTCAACTCTGTCTGCCTTTCCTCTTTTCAAGATTCCAGTGACTCTCCCATCAGTTAATTCTTCATTTTCCCAAGAAATCCCTTGTCCATTTCTTCTTTAAAATAAGAATTATGATATACGGAGGCCCCAAATATCCGATTTCTTTTTAAACGAGGGCTGCGTCAAACTCACAGAAAACTGAAACATAATCAAATTGTGCGATACCTTAAAACAAGAAGCAAACAAAAGAGTGCATTGAAATTCCCCATTTTATTTCTAGATGTGTATTCGTGAGTGACTTAATGGCTAGGAAGGGCAGTTTTGCTGAGGTAGGTGTTGTACAAAGCACTTCCTGCAGACAGAGGACCACAAAACCAAAACCATGCTTAGTTTAAAATAATTCAATTAAGTGGAAGTCACCCTATAAATAAACATATTGAAATGTCCACCAGAGTCCCAGAGTCATGATTAATAGGGTGTTTCCATATAAAAATTAACCCAGTTTTTTAACATCTGCATGATTATTATACGGGCATGTCCGTGGATCACGATGTTCGTTTTCACATTACAAACACATATTAAGTGTATATTCCATTATGCAAACTTCTATGCATATGCATAATCTTTGTCGTAATATAATTTATCTAGAGGAGGCCATAAAAAACTTACGTCCTCTTTTTATTCTGCTGATTTAAAAAAATATGGATCACGATCTCTCCCTTGAACATATTCATTTACTGGGATTGTGTTTGCTGCCATGGGTTTCCGAGGCCCCGGCACCACAACCTGCACAGACCCTCTGGAGACAGAGTGTAGTCACGCTACCTGCTAAGAGGGTTGGTTTTTTTTTTTTTTTGCTTTTTTTGTTTTGTTTTGTTTTTTCGATTCCTTTTTTTTCCCCCCTTTAAGGAAACAAATGAGGCTTGTTCTTGTGCCTTTGACGAGTCGGCGCTCTTATCCCAGAGCAGCCGCGACATCTCTGTCCCCCCCCCCCCCCCCGCAGCCTGGCCAGCCCGCTGGTCTCCGAGCCCTCGCCGGCCTTCACTGACGACAGGATGTGTGGTGAAGCAGCTGCAAGAGACTTCACAAATGCTGGTTGACGAGAAGTGACAGCCCTGTATATCTCTCCCTGGCATTGACAGCTGACAGATGGATACCACTCACACACAGAAGAAAAGCCCCCGGGATGATTCGCCAACATTACTCTCTGTTCTGAGGGCCACATTTGATTGAGTGCTGCTCAGAATAATAAACCCTTGTCGACTCGCCACAGAGCCGCCTCTCCCACACAATGCCCTGGGTTTTTTTTCTCTCTAAAACATGAACAAACATATACGTTAAGGCTCTGTTTTGTGGGTTATTTTCTTCCTATTTTTGTTTTGAAAAGGAAAAAAGAAAAAAAAAAAAACAAAACCAGAGGGGGGTGCAGAGAGAGAGCGGCAGAGGGCCAGCGTCCGCGCGGAGACCTCCAGGCAGAGCGGCGGTCCGTGTGCAACGGCACAAAACCCTCTCTGGGCTTCGGTCCTTAATAATTCCTCCATCTTGCCAATCTGTTTGTTATTATCCCTTGGATTGTTTTTATTTCTTCCCATAAATCAGCCCATCTTTAAAAGCACGGCTGCCTGGTCGTTGGAAGACAGTAACATAAAAGTGGTCAGGAGGCGTGTTGATGTGGAGGGGGGAGGGAGGAAGGGGACCGATCAACAGAGAGAGCCCCAGCCCGCGTGGTAGACGGTGGGGGTGCAGGGAGGCAGGGGGAGAGAGGGGGCCAGACGAGCCGGTGGGGCAGGGGGCCACGGCTCTCGGGTCGGGGAAACCCCTCATCTTTTCCCAGGGCTTTGAAGATCATTTCTCCAGCATTTGCCATGGCCCTTCTATTGTCTGCACTTGCTGGGTTAAATGCGCCGGGGTCACTTGCCCCGGGGGAAAGAGCAGTCTCGGTGAAGGCACCCCTTCCAGCAGCCAGGGTGGGAACAGAAGATGCGTTTTCCATGAGGGACGCACCTGAACGGTGACAGCCCCACAAAGCAGGTGACAGCGGGTCCCACACCAGGTCTACAGCTCTGCTCACAGCCTGTGGTGAGGCCCAGGACTGCCTCGCGTGTGTGGCTTTTGGTAAGTTAAGCTGGAGCATTTTGGGACGTGGTGATTTCATCCTTCTGCCCCACGTCGCTGTAAATACCCATGCACTTCATGAGGTGGCCCATCACGGTCCCCCCGGCGCCCCTTCTCCCCTGGGCGGGAACGTCTGCAGGTCCTGTCCTACAGCACGTTGTGTCTCTCTTCCTCTAACCGCCATCTCAGTGCTGTAGGTTTCTGGCAACATGGAGGTCCTGAGAGGGCCCTGGCAGGGATGCTGAAGCTCTATTACTGGGGCAGCCGCCATGGTTGCCACGGAAACCTCAGGCTGGGCTCCCAGGAGGCCCACCATCTCCGGCCGGTACCTGAGGATGTGCTGGCGTATTTGCACAAAAGTCACTTCCATGCTGTGCCAGGTGCGGAGGGAAGAGGGGTGAGCTCTGTGAGTCTGTGAGTCTTCAGCCACCATCCACTCCCCAGCTGCTGGCCGTGGGGGGGACACTGGGTCCATGGAGGTGACTCGCCAGGTTAGGGCTTTTAAACAATCTCAGTGTGGGGAGTAAATGTTGTTCCTTTCATCCAACCTAGAGGGAAATGTGCTCCCCTGAAATGATCTCCCTTGAATATGGCAAGACCCCGATCTCCCCAGAGGAGTACATGTTGTGGGGGCGGGGAGGGCTGCAAACCAGGAAGGAGGCACACGGGCAAAAGGAACGGTATCCAAGATGGTGAATTAATGCCTCCTTGTCCTCAGAAAGAAGAAAGCCCCTCAGCCGTCAGGAATGGTCGGTGGGGCCCGATTCACAAACATGAATGAATGCCTCATATTTTCAAACTGGAAAATCTGTTCGATCTGTCCTGCTTGTGTCTAATGGAACAACTCTGAAATAGCCCAAGTTTGCACTCCGGGCCGTAGTAAGGCTGTGTGCTTTCATAATGTGGGGCCCTGCTCCGCTTCACATCCCAGGGCCCGGTGTCAGCACGCAGACGAACTCGGAGGATAACTCAGCATCCACCTCTACGATCAGCCAAGTGTTTCTTTCCACGTGGCCTGTGCTTCTAGAAGGGCCTCTTGATTAAGTGTCTGTAAATGTTTTACAAAACCTCAGCTAATGACGTTCTGCATCCCCCACAAGGCAAGTAGCGTATACGACTTACCCCGTGTACTGTGATTTCCAAAGCAGCAGATAGAATGTTAACTTATTCAAATCACCTAATTTGTCTCTTGCAACTTCATAAGAAATTCCTGGAATGGAAATTTCCCAAGTGGATCTTGGTGAGAGGAAGTTTCCAGCAGGAGGAAACAAGAAAAAGAAAGAAAGAAATGATCACTTTCACTTTGTGGTTTCTTTTTCTTTTAATTAAATAAAAGCAACAGGGTGTACAAAACTGGATGTTTGCCATCTTAATCGACCCGAAGGGAGAGTGATGTAAAGACCCCCAAATCCAAAAATACAAAGGGCATATCGTTTAGACATGAGTGTTTCCCCTCCATATAATGTGTTGCCTTGGATTTAACCATTGTTTGAATCGATACACGCGATCTACTCGACACGACTCGCACGGTGTATTATGCGGACTCTAACTCGGGTGGGCACGATCTTCGTCTGCGGCCGAGCAGTATCTGCGGCCCTTCCCATTTCCCTGAGCACGACGCAAGCAGCAGAGAAAGGGGAGCCAACTTTCCAGAACCGACCACGCACCCGGCCGCGTGTCACGGCCCGCGCGGGTCCGGATTCCAGCTGCCCGTCAGCCCTACAAGGTGGGCACTGCTGCTGCCCCCAGCTTGCAAATGGAGAAACTGGGAGCCAAGGAGGCCGCTTGTCCCGCGTGACCCGGGACACACGGAGGCGCCGGAGCTGGTCATTCCCTCGCGCACAGCTCCTCGTCCTCACCCCCTACCGACTCCTTTGGACAACGTTTTCCAAGCAACGCAGATATTAAACATTATTAATTGTCTTATTTTCAATTTTCTAAATGCTTTCTTCCCCCCATAGTTAGAAAGTTAAATGGAAGTGGGATGAAAATCGAAAGGAGAGATCATCGTGAGAGTCCCGAAGAAGATGGTAGTGAGGAAAGGCGTGTGGGGAGGAGGGAGTCCGGGGAGGAGGGCAGGCCGGCCCGACAGGGATGAAGGAAGCCCGACGCATGTGGAGAGAGACCGGGAAGGGAGGGTCGGTGGGAGCCCAGGCCCCTCCTGTGACCTCAGCGAGGGGACTGCTCCAGGCGTCCCTGGGCGATGAACTGCTAGGTCAGCCCCTGGTAAGAGCCCAACTCGGCCCCCTCCATGGGCCTCCTCTTGGCTTCCGAGGCCGTCGCCTCCCCCAGCTGTGGCCGGCATTAGAACTCTGGGCTTGGTGACTAGGGAGGTTTCCCTGGGATGGATCCGGGGATAAGTCTCTGTCCCCCTCAGGGTCCTGCTGAGGTCCTCCTGCTTCCTGGGAGCAGGAGCCGCGCTCAGGCCTGGCCCCACCCGGGGGGGTCCTGGGGAAAGCACGCAGGAACCCTCCTCCCTCGCTGCTCCCAGATTTATCCCTGCCACCACTCCCACCTCCCCCGCTCTGCTTCTCCAGTCCAGCCTCGCAGAGTGAGGAAAGCAGCCTCTCTAGAGGAGCTAAGCTTAGGAGCAAAACTAATTCCTCCGGGGTCACTTAATTAAACGCATCATCATTCGCCTTGTGAGGAGCACCCTCCTCATCATGTTTATACGCGCAGCTTCCCATGCCCGGGGAGAGCAAACCTGTGCATTTACGAGGGAACGCAGGGAGGCAAGAGGGAGGCAACACAGCGAGATTCACCCACATTCATCAGAAGATTCTCCTCCAATTTGCCGTCGATTCAGCCACAGTCAAAGCAAAGAATCGCGGAATTTTAAACTGGCCACACCCCTATTCTACAGCTGGGAATAGATCCCACCATCATTTCCCCAAATATCATGGCTCAAATGTATCTCAGGTGCCTGAGAGAATGTTCTGTCCATTCCGCCCCACTTGACTGCCTCCTCGAAGGACATGCGGTCAGTCGCCAGGTGCACAGGTCCGCCCGCGGGCTGGCAGAGCGCCTCATCCTCCCCTCCTGGGCCGCGTTGGTTCGGGGCCAGAGTAGAGGTGCTGTGACGGCCCCGAGACCGGGGGGCCGGTGGGCTGGGGGCTACCTGCTGCCCCGTGTTCTCGGTAACCACACCAGCTCCCGAATCCAAGGTGCTCCTGGACGAGGACTCTGGCTTGCTTGCTTTGTTACCGCGGTGGGAAGCTTTTAATTTTAACTCGCTAACAACATGGGCATGGTCGAGTGAGGGTCCAGGGGAGCGGTCCGTATATACGAAGAGCCTTGTGCAGATTTGGATCTTTACAATGCTTTACGCTTCAAAGCCTGCAGAGCGGGGAGTTGCAAAGCTGATGGCTCGCTTACGCAAATTTGCTCTCTGTGAATCACGGATGCTTAGATACAAAGAAGATTCCAGCAAAAGAAAGAACGCTAAGGAGGAAACCGGAGCAGAGAGCTCCGACTTCCACTTCCTGCCATCATGCTCGTGCGTGTTTCTGTGAACAACCCTTCATCCAAGACCCGGGGGGCAGCATCCCACACTCAGGGCCGTCTGACTCTCCTGCCGCTCCTTCGCTGCTTTCCGCGGGTAGGTGGGGCGGCGGGAGCACTCCATCAGAACGATGTCAAGCAATGTTCAGGGGATAATTCCATGTTCAGCGGTCCCTTTGAATGAAACTTAATATTATTCATTACAGAACAGAGATAATCTCGTAATTCATACTTCATATGTTTGTGTGAAGATTAAGTGAACGGAACTGAAATCAGGTCCTGTGTGTGAAAGTTCTTTGCAAACGGTAAAGCACTATGTAAATGTTATTATAGATGATATTCAAGTCAATAAAAAAATGTTTTTTAAAGAAAGAAACCAATTCTTTTCTACTGGGACCCTATAGGCCAAAAGATTTTTTTTGTAGATAATCATGGATTAATTGTAAACATAAAGAAAGACACTGAAGAAAAAAAAAAAACCCAACATATCAAAGCTATTGCTTTGGGGCAAACTCCAGTGCCCTGGAAGCTGGAATGTTTTCTTTTATCAGAGAGATCCTTTGCTGGCCCCTGAAATGACTTCTCTCCCGTCTGGTAGCGGAGGGCGAAGCAGCCCCGCTCCCGGGAGACGCGCGGTCGTTACCACGGTCTCCTAACATACGGGCGGCCGATGTGGCATCGTGTACACCTGTCACTCAGGGCTGGGCGCGCAGATGCGGCAGGCAGGCTGCGGCTCGGACGCGGGGCCCCTCCCTGCCCCCCCCCCACCTGGCGCTCTGCACACACACGGCGGGTCCGGGGGGTGCGGGGGGTGCGGGGGCCCTCCGCCCAGCACGGGCCCGGCGGTGGGGGCGACGCGGGACGGGTCCGCGTGTGCGCGCGCCGGCAGGGGTGCAGGCAAAGCGCTGCCCGCGCATCCCCGGGAACCTCCTCGCGCGCTGGTCCCACGCCTCTCCTCCCAGCCCAAGCTGATGATCGTCTCTGAGACGGAAGATCGGAGGTGAATGCCTAGATCTGGGGAACATTTTCCTAGTTTGGTGAGTGGGCGGTGCAGATCCGAGCAGGTGGCTCCTTCCAAGTTATGGAAGGGACAAGGGGACGGCAAAAGGCAGTCGCGCTGCGGTACGGCAGCCCCGGACCCGTGGCCACGCGTGGCCCTCTGCACGCGTGGCCCTCTGCGGGGCTCCGGTGCCCGGGGGACGCGGCGGCGGCGGCGGGCGCTGCTCTCCGGGAAACGCTGCCCGCGGATCCGGCCGCCCTGCCACAGCTGGGCCAGCCCACGTCCCCAGTCCGAAACGATGCTGGGCCTCTCGGCGTCGCCGTCGTCACGGACGTGTCCAGAACACTTAGCTTCTCGGCCTCGAAATCGGCTCCTGCTGGCTCTCCCGTGGGCTCGCGCCATCAGATTCCTACCCAAACCCCCACTTGAAATGGAGATTCCGGTCCTGCTTCGAAGTCCAAAATGGCTTCAGATTTCCTCTTCCTTTTTTTTTTCTTCCACCCAGGCCCCAGGGACTGAGGTTTAGCTTATCTGTTTGCCTGGTGAGAAAATCCAGAGAGACAGAATCTGAATCTTATATTTACCTTTTGTAACTGAAATCAAGAACTCTGTAAACTCTCTTCCTAGAGGCTTAAATTTAAGTATGACTTCTTTTTTTCCCTATGGGTCACACTCAAAATACATTAAAAGTGTAGCCAATTAGAATTCACGGAGAACACTTTTCAATATACAGAAAACACGGAAATGTGGCTTGTATGACTGCGTATGTCTGTGTGATGTGTTCAGGGGAATGCTCGCAAAGGAGACCTTCTGTAGATTCCAACAGGAGAGAAAAAAGAGAAAGGAGGGAGGGGAGGGAGGAGGGAAAAAAGGAGGGAGAGGAGGACAGAGGGAAGGAAGGAGGGAGGGAGGGAAGGGAAGAATTTCTCATTTAACCAATGATTGGCTGCATCCGGCTCTCTGAGAATTTCTTTTCTCATTGAACCTTCACTGTGATCTTGGAAAATCAGGTGTCAGCATCCCTCATCTACCGCTGAGAAAACCGGTCACTTGTCCAAGTCACACAATTAGTAATAGGGCTGCATTTATGAAAAGAAGTCTTCTCACCAAAACTGGAAATCCATTTTCCCTCCCATCGGATGAAGCAGGTCTAATTCACTTGGGAAAATAAACTTTGAAGGGCACCAATCACTCCCTGTGCATGGTTGGTTGTGACAAATAATAACTAATAAATGCATTTTTACCATTTTTCTTCCTTCCTCTCTGTACAACATTTCTTTTATGGATCCCAAAGAGGAGGTCCTATTTTGCAAATGTGTGAATCACAGAGTGTCAACTTGGGAGTGTATCTTGTCACTTTGAATCTTTCAGCCTGGTTAGGTTGGAGGTTCCTTCTCCCTCAACCCAGTCCACTCCTGAAAAACTGAGATTCAGAAACCGTGGGGTTTGGTAAAGTGACACAGCTATCCACACCAATGACCCCTGCCTCGGCTCCTCGCGCTGCCCCCGCACTGTGGCCCAGAGCAGCTCTGACAAGGAGGGAAGGGACAGGGGAGGGCTCATGTCCACGCGAGGAAGCAGCAGCCCCGGCCCCAACCCCAAGCTCACACTGTTGTTTCTACACATCAGAGACTTTGCTTTTTCCCCAGGGAAGCCCGCGGTGAATACAGACCGGAATTCATTCCAGGCAGATGAGGGCATTGCCCCTGTGATCCCAGGGGTTACTCACGGTTTACCAGGTTCCCAGGCCCTGCAAGATGCAAATTGAGGCCAAGACAGAATGCAGGGCCTCCGTGATGGAAGAACAGAAAAGATTTTCTGAATCAAATCATCAGGTGTAAATCCTGGGCTGATCTGAAAGTGGCTTTTTTTTTTTTTTTAATGTAGGAAATATCAGAATGGGTTCAAATCTCCTCATTTCAAATTTGTAAATGCATCACTTTGTTGAACGATTTGTCCATTTTTATGAGCTGATTTATGGTGGCCGTAATGTGATTCATCATGTCACCTTGTAAATAAATGCGACACTTCATTAAACAAGGTAATCAAATTTAAGCAGTTCCACTTTTGTGTTAACAACTGAGACCTTTGCGTTTCTATTGCTCTGGAGGTTCTCCTACCATAATGAACGCAGCTTTGAGGAATAAAGCATGGGGATATTTCCTTAGGGGTGGGAGAGAGAACTTCCGTGAACAGCCAATAATGACATTAATAACAACCAGCAATTTGCTGTAATGAAGCATTTTAATATCTGGAGGTCTTTTTTGTAAGGGGAGGAGGGCCTATCACTTATGCTCATGAGAATTGAAATGTTGGAACATCTTGATCTGCTATCCGGCTAACAGAACACTTTCAAAGAGTGCATTTCAGGAGGAAATTTTTCATGCTATTTTTGTATTTGCCATCTGGAATGACACTGCAAACTGGCAAACACAAGAGTCATGTGATACTTCCGTCACATAGAGTTCGTCACGGATTCATCTGGGAATGTGAGCCTCTGAACATCAGCCGCATAGCTGCAATTATCCCAACTTCGACCTTCTTGGATGGTTCAAACAACTTCAGAGATATTAACGTTTGCTTCCCTGGGGAAGAGGTGAGGCGTCACGAGTGATAGGCAAAAAGGAGGTCGCGCACCATGCCCCCTGCGACCAGGAGCCCTGCAGGAGGAGGAAGGACGGCGCGCCTTAGCGAATGGAAGCAGGACGGAAGGTCTGACTTCACACGTGCCTGGTTTCCACGAGATGAGCTGAGATCCTGAGCCTCGCAGCTTCGAGCACGTGTTTCCGGGCACAGCTAGCCATCATGCTGTTTATGACCAGCTTATTTTCAGCTGATACATTTCTAGTACATTTCTTGGAAAAAAATATCCAAAACATGGGAGAAACATTCCACAGGTTGTCCCACGCAGAGCAGTAACCTCTCCATTCTGCTGAAAACGTCTTTCACTTTATGACCGTAAAAGTATTAGCCTTGTTGTGAATTGACACACTTAATGCTTGTGATTAGAAAGGAGTTTCTGTGAAAGGAAAAAGATCTAATTATAATGGCTCCCTAAGCTACTTGCTCAAATAGTTTTAACAAAAATAGAAATTTCTGAGACCTTGGAAAATTGTTTTTCTTTTTTTTTTTTTAAAGATTTTACTTATTTATTTGACAGAGAGAGAGAGATCACAAGTAGGCAGAGAGGCAGGCAGAGAGAGAGGGGGAAGCAGGCTCCCTCCTGAGCAGAGAGCCCGAAGCAGGGCTCGATCCCAGGACCCCGAGATCATGACCTGAGCCGAAGGCAGAGGCTTTAACCCACTGAGCCACCCAGGCGCCCCAGGAAAATTGATTTTCAAAACAAGATGATTCGGAAACTTTGATGTCAAATATTGAAACTCTAAACAACGAAAAGAGGGAGTTCTAGCTTTCAGTGTGCTCCTTCCCCATCTGGTGGCATTGAGAAAGTTCCAGAGAGGTGAAACTTAAAAATCATTTGAGGTGGAATTATTTCTAAAATATATTCTCTGCATTCCTGCCTTCCTAAACAGAGTATATGGAACCTAGGTTTCTTGCTTTGGTTCTCCACATCATCAAATTCAGTGACGTCCTAGAAACTCTCATGTGTGTGAAGCTATTTGACTGGTAAGTTTGTTACCAGTCAAACAACACCAGGCATGATATTTCTGATTTATTGGGTCTTTTTCTAAAGGGATTTTCCCTTTCACCTCTTACTAAGGTCAAGGTACTAGCCCACATTCTCTCTGCCCGGGAGTTCCTGTCCCTAATATGTTGTGATTCGGGAGGAAGAAAAGCAACATTTCAGAGGGTAGAATCTAGATTTCTTTAAAAAAGATTTTCTTTATTTAGTTGAGACAGAGACAGAGAGAGAGAGAGAGAGAGAGGGAGGGAGCATGAGCTGGGGAGGGGCAATGGGAGAGGGAGAAGCAGATTCCCTGCTGAGCACGGAGTCCGACTTGAGGCTTAATCCCAGATCATGACCTGATGTTTAACTGACTGAGCCAGTCAGGTGCCCAGAATCTAGAATTTTCTCTGTGTCCCCAACAACTAGCCTAGCGTCTGGTGTGTGGGAGAAAAATCAAAATATTTTCTAAACCGATGAATGGGAAACATAAAAGGAGTTTTCTTAGAAGTTCAGTGTCCTCATCAGCTCGCCTGCCCAGCATGCTCGTACGGCCACTGTAACGCGGGGCGAGTGGTCTGGTCCATTCTCTCAGGGCTCTAGGTCAAGGCCTGTAACATTGGCTGAGGGCATCTGGAACATTCTGCTTCAACATTTGTGAGAGCTAAACAAGCAAACACGGGAGCCAAAACAAAACAAAGGACAGTGACTTTGTGAGGAAAATAGAATATCCAGATGGGATTAGAATATACAAGCTGAGGGGCGCCTGGGTGGCTCAGTTGATTGAGCCTGACTCTTGGTTTCAGCTCAGATCATGATCTCAGGGTCATGAGATCAAGCCCTGCTTTGGGGTCTGTGCTGATGGCGGAGTTGACTTGAGATTCTCTCTCTCCCTCTGCCCCTCTCCCCACCTGCATTCTGTCTCTCTAAAATAAATAATAAATCATAAAAAAAGAATATGCAACCAGAATAGAGTGATATTCTGTTTTACAAGAGCTTACAAACTTACCGCAATAGATAACACGATGTGGCCGGGTACCTGCCCCACACAGGGCATGGTCAGGGGACAGGACGGGTGCCTCAGAAGCATGTTGGCTGAACCCCCAGGGTGCAAACCCTTCCATTCTGGTCCTATAGCATCCTCTCTTCTACCAGAAGCAGTTCCTTCAAGTCCCAAGTTCATGCACACTGGGTGGATTGTTTTCTAGTCATAATATCATCCCGTCGGAGAATCTTTGTGCTGAAGATGATTAAGATGCTGTTATTTAAATACAAACCTTAGCTACAGAAAATGCACTGAGTCATTAAGAAGACATTGAACATCTACTATGAACCAGGCACCGTTTGGGATGTTTTGGGATTCGTCAGGGAAAAGAGAAAACACAGGCAGGAATGGCCATCCTCATAGAGCTTACATTCTGTGGGGTGCTAAAGACTAAATATTTAGTACTAATACTAAATACGTAAGTGAAAAAATGATATCATACGTTAGAAGGTGGCCAGCGCTTTGGAAAAGAAGGTGAGACAAGGAAGGGATTGTGTTTGCAGGGACGAGGGGAGGAGGTGCAGTTTTAAACAGGAGGGTAGGGGACTCGGAGGACCGTGGCTTGGAGCATGCAGGTTCCTGGGGGAGGGCGCAGAGGCCCTGCAGAGCACGCCAGGCAAAGCCAAGAAAGAGAACAGAAACCAGGCTGGACACAGGCAGGGGTGAGGAGAAGAGGGGAAAGTGGGGCCACTACAGAAGGTCTGGACCCGCTGCCGTGAGGATGTGGCTGGCACTTTGCATGAGGATCTGACTTCTGGGGAGAAGCGCTTGCAGCTGGTGACATGTTGAGCATTCTGGGGACAGGGTTTGCTGGGGGGTCAGACGAGAAGGGTTAGGGGAGGGAATGAGACAAGAGTGCCCCTGAGGAGTCGACGCTGGGCACCTGGAGGGACGTAGTCTGCTCTCAGCTCGGCAGGGGAAGGCGGCGGCGTTGGATGCTTCTTCTGGAGGGGGTCAGAAATCCAATCTTGGATGTGCCTCATTGGAGGTGTCTTTGAGATCGGCGGGTGGAGGTTCTGAGATGGCAGCTTGGGGTAAGCCTGGAGTTCAGGAGAGGGGTCTGGGCAGCCGACGTGCGGTTAAGAATTGTGGGGCATAGGTCAGGTTTAAAGCCACATGGTGGCAATGACCTCAAGGGTGTGATTTTGGATGCCCGAAGAAAGGGATAAAGGCTCAACCCTGGGGCTGTGGCTGGGGAGGGTGGGGGAATAAGCAAGAATGCGGCCCACCCTCATCAGTGGCTTGTTTCCTTTGTCACATTGATACCAGGCGAATCTCTGTAGTACTTACCCCCGAATGTGCTTACTTGCCTCCATCATTACTTTCCAGGACCCTTCTCCTGGAGTCCTTGAGACTTTGATCAAGTGTTTTCTCTTTGGGTTTAAGAGTGACCCATTTAAGGTGGAAATCAAATCATCTGAGAAAACAGCTAGGGGCACCTGGGTGGCTCAGTGGGTTAAAGCCTCTGCCTTCGGCTCAGGTCATGATCTCAGGGTCCTGGGATCGAGCCCTGCATCGGGCTCTCTGCTCAACAGGGAGCCTGCTTCCCCCTCTCCCTGTCTGCCTCTCTGCCTACTTGTGATCTCTCTCTGTCAAATAAATAAATAAAATCTTTGGTGCATTACTCATTAACTTTTTCCTGTTCTTTTCATCTGTCGTCACCCATGTCCTTGGCTTTTGAGGTTGGGGTAGCGTGTGAATAAAAGCGGCTTATCAAAGAGAAACTATTATCAGGACACAAGTCAGCACCCACACATGGTAGGTGTATTTAACCATCTCGAGTTAAACCCAACCTCTGGGTGCGCCCTGCCTTGCAGGAGTGCTCGCTCCCCTTCAGGGCCCGGAGGGAAACCCCGAGCTGTACATTATGCCACTGTGTCTAGGCCTTTGGCATTGTGAACACATCTAGAAAAATACATCGAGGTAAGCGAATGTTCTGTTTCTTCGGTTTACATGTGGGAGTCATTTGATAATCTAGCCTGGTCCAAAGATAGAGGAAGAATGCAAGTAGCTACGAAAGTAGCTGAAGGTCTGACAATGAGCAAAGGATTCCCTTTGGCATTCGGATAACCAAGACGGTCTAGGTAAGACGCACCAAGAGAGGCAGTCAACAGGGAGAGACCCCTTTCTATGAGCATGCCGATCGGGAGCGCGGACGGCTGCCCACTGGCCCTGGGAAGTCCATCAGTTCTTTCTCCAGAGAAATAGGCAACCGGCTGTCTCATAGGAGGATGAATAACAAGAAAACAAACACGCAGAAGGAATATCACAGAAACGCACTTCTGTAGACCTATAAGGAAATGATTTTTTTTTAATGGAGGTAAAACAGATTTGGGATGCATATAGAGAACAAAGTAGAAGCCCTGATTCCGAGTATCTGGAGATGCGGATTAGGGTGAACGAGTCAGTCGTTCTAACCAGCTGGCCGAGAGTGATTAGAGACTCAGTGATGTGGATGGGACCTGGGAGGGGTGTGAATGTCTCAGCACCCAAGCAAGATGAACTTGGAGGTCGTCATGGGAAGTCAGACCAGGTTCATGTTGGGGGTGGTGGTGGAAAAGGACGTTCTGAGCCGGGGGATCACCAGGAAAGAGCCTCCAGGTGGGAGCGTGGGGGACAGGGTGGCCGAGCTGAGGGCGGGGCGAAGGACGTGAGGACAGAGAGGAAGCCGCTGGAATGATCAGCAGGCTGGTGAGACCGCAGGACGAGCAGAGCTCTAGCAACTACATTCGCATGACTCTATGGCATTTTTAATTGGCCTAATCATCTGATCACCATGTCAAGAAACTGCCAATAATTAACATCTTTTTGTACTCCAAATAAATCCTACTTGGTTAAGAATGATTATTATTGGAAGATAGTATTGCATTTTATATTTTAAAGCTCACTGTAAAATTTCTGAGTCATATTTATAAGCGAGATGACCGCTTAATTCTTTCTCTTTTATTTTGGTAGTATTTTCAACTGGTTTTGATATAAATTATATGCCAGATTTAGAAAATGAATTGAGTGCCTGGTCTATTTTATCTAGGTTATTTTTTAGTTTACATTTTTTAAAATTAATGTTTTCATTTTTTATCATCGTCATTACTTTATTAAAATGGCCAAAGATTTCTCAAGTCCACTGTGCTACTTTTTGAGATATTGCATGGTTTAAAATGTATTCATCCCTATCTCATACTTGATTAGTAGTTTAATGAGTACAGAATTCTGGGTTGGAAGTAATTTTCCCTGGTAATTTGAGGTAATTGTCCATTAATTTTAGCATTCCAAGTTGCTATGGAAAAGTCCAATGCCTTTCTAATTCCTGGATTTTTGCATGAGTCACATTTTTTCTCCTTCTGTAATTGTGTCTTTGTTTGTCCCCATTTTTCTAAATTTCATGATCCTTTGTCTTGTTGTGAGGTTGTTTTCATCCACAGTGATAGGCACTTGGTGGGCCCATTCAAACTAGAAACTCAGGTCTTTAATTCAGAGAAATTTAAAAATATATACATTTCTCCTTTTATTTCTTTTCAAATCTTTCCCCCCACCACTGGAACTTCGCTGTAGAAGTGAATACTTACTCTGATGTGACAGGTCCTGGACTCCCCACTAATCTTACCATATTCTTTCTCTCAGTTTTCTTGTGTGAGTATGTGTGTTTACTCTGATATTTTGAAATTTTTTTCAGATTTATTTTTTAATGAACTCACTAAGTTCTTATCTACTGCTATGACAGTAGATAATTTTCAACAGAGCTTTTCTGACTTCAGAATGTTCTTTTCTTATTACACCCTGCTCTTGTTTCACCAATAGAATGTGTTCTCATACCTCCCTAAAGATATCAGTAATTTCTTTCTCAAATTTTCTTCCATCTCAATCTCTTTTTCCTCCAAGATTCTTTGAAATGTTGGTCTTTGTCTTTTGTTTTAAATGCTTTCTTCGAATTTCTCTTTTTGTCCTTGGCTTGTTATTAAAGAGTGGAGCATTATGAAAGGGATTGGACCTTTCATAATGGACCTTGACATGATTGGGACCTAGTGACATGGTGATCAACACAACCAGCTCTTAGTTCAGTCCAGAAATGTTTCCTTAGCTGTGCCTTTGACAGATTTCCTCATTTCTTTTGCTTTTCTTCAGAAAACTACTATTTTAGTCTGGGCATCTTGTCACTTCTGAGACTTTGCCACTCCTAAAAATTTTTGTTTTCTTTTCCTCTGTTTTCCCCTCCTGAGCAGGCTCTCGAAGTTACCCTCATACTAACGATTCAATTTTCTGGCTCTGACATTTCCGACATGCGCTGCCCGAAGCATAAATGTTCCTTCTGGTGTTGTGTTTTTGGCCTCTTGCACCCCTTCCACCCTTTCCTGTGCCCCATTCATCACATCCTGGTAGATTCAATCTTCCAGGTTTGACATTCCACTCCCGTTGCATGACTATACTGCTGAAAAGATGTCAAAGAGTTTTCTAAAATTAAGTTTATTTCCCACTAGAAATATATTTTAGCATGCTGCCCTTTCTTTTCATATTCAGAATATTCCATTTCTCATTTGTCATTTCTTGCAGAGATTTTGTCACCAAACAAAGGAATGGTCTATGCAGACCTGCCCCAAGGCCCACTCTTGCTCACTTGAGTGTGGCTTCCCATTTGCAGCCCGGTAGGGTGGTGGACCAGACCATCTGAGATTCCTAGGGTCCACCCATCAACTGTGTTCTCTAACCCAGCTTCACGGGCAGGAAACCAGTAGAAATGTTTTCCAAGATTCAGTCTGTAAATTGTCTGAAAGTCCTTATGTTATGGTGCTTTGGGATCTCCGTATTCTTTTCTATATCCTCATAGGCTTTTAGTGAGAACGTAGGGGCAGCTGTGTTGGGAAATTTTAAAAGACGTCATTGTAAATAAAAGATAAATAGGTCTCCCCATCCTCAATCCACTTTTCAGATTTCCAAAAATTTGCTGCCTTGTGAAACCACATACATGGTGCAGCATTTCCCCATTTCTTGGGAAAACAACCTGCAGGTCTTATTTTCCCAGCCATTAAGCAAGGCTACATTCAACCTCTGCACTCCGCTGTGTGTTCATTAGACCAATGACTGGCTCTGTTCCATGTCTTCCCTGTGAAATGATGAGAAATGTGGCCCTAAGCTGACTGAGCAGACATGATGCTATTGAGCACGCTCCTCGGTGGCATTAATATTGCTATTATTTATTATTTACATATTTAACGACCTTATTGATATTATGCACTGTTACCACTAATTAGAACACAATAAACATAATTTATAAACATAGTTTATGGTGACACACATAATCAACCACTAGTGACACTACCTGAAACAGCTGCATTTTCCCGGTCGGTGCAGACTGTTCTAGAAGAGAGGGCCGTTGGCTCACAGTAAACCTTCAAAATAAATATTTTAATTGTGAATAACATGTGCAATGATTGCTTCAAAAATAAATCCAAATGATCATTTTATGAGAATGGCACGTCTCTGAAACTTCACAAAGCTGTTCACAGAGATGGTCCTATATCACATCACGGAATGACTGATTGTGTGATGTGTCAAGTGAAGAGTTGTGAGAATTCCGGGGTAATGGTTATGGCCAAAAAGTAGAAGAAGTATGACCAGATAGTGAGTGCAAGGCGGACTCTTCGTCTCTGGGAAGAGTGATGTTACATCATGAGAACATATCTCCTGGGTCCAGAGGTACAGAAAATGAAGGGTGGGTACCGATCAGAAATGAATATAACTCAACAGAAAGGATTTCAGGTCGTCTATTTAAAGGAGGAAAAATACATTGGGTAAAGCAAGCCTTGACCTGTTTCTCAACTTCTGAGCGGCAGTCACCAGGTGTTTGGTGATGATGCCATAGGATTTGACAATAGAGGAGAACAGCTTTATGACTTTCTTCACCATAGAGGCTCGCTGAGATTTGAAAGACATCCATATCTCATATTAATAGTATTTTGTTGTTCATATGTTTAATCTGAAAAGGACAAATTCTAACTAAATCAACCAGATGATTTATTTCTAATGAAATTATTATATGTATAATAGACATCATCTAGAATCATGTGTCGTGTCCTACTCAATCTCTGCTTTATCTAACTGGATCTTACTTAAAGGTGTCCCTTATTTTCTCTCTCTCGTGGGATCTGGGCATCATGAAGCCCACCAACAATATACATCTTTGCTTCCATTGTTTGTCCAGTTATTTCCAGGGGAGCTTTACTTCAGCCTTGAACTAACTGTGTACACATATCGGAAGTATTTAACAGGCCTACCTCTATCTCAATTAGCTTGCTTTTCAGGGTGCTTTTTTTTTGCTTTTGGTTGCATCTTTTCTCAAAGCACATACTTTCTGCCCATACAACTTCACCCTTACTCCTTCAAAGCCTGGATGACAAAAGTTCATTTTAGCTTAAAGTAATATGCTTTCTGACAACAAGATGTACATTTCATTTCCAGGAAAGAAATGTCTTAGATGGAAGAGTATGAAATATTCCTGAGTACATAAACACCAACCAATGTGGCTCTTTGACCTATTAAATTTTATTCCAAATGCCCATCTGTCTTTGAACCTGTCATACACATATTCATAACAGGAGGTTGGATGATGTCCCTAAATCCCTAATATTCTCCAATGCAAATAGGATAAATGGGATTCCCTTGTTACAAATGTGCTTATCCAGTCCCTCACTGGATCACCTTAATGGCTCTAAAATCAAGATCCTTCTGCAATCAATATGTGTGCATATCTGATGGAGCTGGTCTCAAATTTCCTCTCACATTCTTCTCTTATATCCGCAGAGAGGTCTGTATTTGACAGACAAATCTTAGAATAGAGCAAATAGGATAATTTACCCTCCAGACTTTATTGAAACTTCTAATTTGTAAGGGGAAAAAAAAGTTATTTTGCTTTAGTCACTAAAGATTATTCATGAACTGGTCTATCTCCTCTGAACACCTCCTAAAAAAGCCAGCTTATAGCCAGGACCTCTTAAAGGAAATGTGCCAATTTACCGATATGTGGCCAAATCAGAACGTTAATACCCTTTGTGTTGCCAAGCACTATTCTCCATTTCTACGGAAAAGTTATTGGCGGGGTGGCGGGAAGATAAACATATTCCCAAGTATTAGGCTGAACCGTACAGAACTGCTAATATTGGATCGCATTTTTACTCACACACAAAAAAAGCGATTTTGTGTGACTCAGTCTAGTATCAAAGCATTAATGGTGCTTTCTAGACACAATAAATTTTATTCCCCACACCTAAGCAAATAGGAAGGTGGTGGGAGACCAGCTAAGGGCCTTAAATAGCAGACCCTTTTTACAGCTGTAGCTTTATGAGCGGCTCGGAGAGGCTTTCTGGTTCTCTGAAATACCCACCCTCCTGCCCTGCCCCAGAGCAGAGAGCCTCGTCTCCGGCAGCACGAGCCCGGTAAGAACTAAAGAAGATGCCAACGGAAGAGTCCTAAAGCTAATGATACGCAGCCGTTACTCTCCGGTACCATTTTAAAGCAGTGACCCCAAACACATTTGGAAGTTACGCCACCGATCGGGATGTGCTTTACACATCTGTATTTGGGTCACTTCCCTTGGCTAAAAGCAGAAATATTAGAAAGCTGCTCCATAGTCAGGAAATGGCGCTAAGCAGATATTCACAAGACGGATCGCTTTTTATGCACCCTGGAGAATTGCATTGACAATGTATTAAAACTAAATTATCTTTAAAAGTGAGCATGATTAATAACAACCCGTAGAGTGAGTGAGGATTTCTACTGTAAAAGAAAAGAAAATTAGGCAGGGTTGTTTGCATCGGGGTTGGTCTTGGGATACCCCTGTGGTTAAATTATCACCACATGACAGCAAAACTACTCGGAGTAGGGAGAAACAAACAAGAAAAGGTGGCTTTTCATGGGACCAGTGTGCGTCCCCCGTCAGCCCTGCTGGGAAGGCGATCTAGACCACCAGAGCTGTAAATCATCTTCCATCCAGAAAGGACTCCTGGTCCTTTGTCTCTGGGAAGGGCAGTATTAGGTCATGAGAACACCTTCCTGGGACCCAATATGCAGGCTTCTGGAAGGACACGCGTGTTGTAAATCTGCCATTGTGGACAGACTTAGATTTTTATTCCCAGCTGCCTCTCCCGTCCTTTTTCTTTACCACGCCAACAGTTTCTCGAAACGTGAAATTCCAACTACGTAATGGTTCTCTGGTTTTATACATCTTTTCTCCAAATAGCCAGAGTGATTACAAAGCAGCAAATAGTATTTCTCACTTACTTCGATAGCAACAGGGTACTGTCAAATGTGTTTCCGTAGATGGTGACTGAAAAACTTGTGTTTTGTGGACATAATGCCAAATGGCTAAAGTTGCAAATTTTTTGATATCACGTAGATGCAGACATTATCTGCGACACATTTGTAACTACGAGTTAGAAGCTGCTAAACTGAGTCTAGTATATTCATAGTTATTTCTTATATTTTAAAACATATGCCTTTACTTCTCTGGTATATGTTTCAAGTATAAATTTATAATTTTTGACCAATAGGTTTCCCATGTTAGAGGAAAATAAGAAAAATAGGCTTTTGACAAAGTTATGAGGATGATAGCTATGGTAATAATATTTTATTTGTATAGTTTTATGTACCTATTTTGCTAATTCACTAATTTAAAAATGTACCATTTTAAAGCACTTTTTTGTACTATTCTCTTTTTTTCCCTATCGTAGGTGTAATATGGATAGGATTAGTATTATTGCAATTTTATAGCTATTGAAAATTGAACTCTAAGTAAGTCAAGATAAACAAATGCAGTTTTTTTGGTAATTCTTAAAAGGAAATGGCTACTAATTCCCCAGTATTTCTGGAGGAAAAAGCATAATCTGGGCTATCTAAGTCATAACATTTTAAAGGGGTTCGTAGATATGCAGCTTCCATTTTGCACTGGTTTGAGATGGTAGAGGCTGGTGGCCTATCCATGGGTACTTTTTTGCAATTCGGATCACTAGCTAACTCATATCAACAGCAGGGCCTGTTTCTGCCCCCCACCCTTACCCTCATCATCTCAAACTCCATTTGGACAAAGGTGGTAGGACATTTATTATTTAGGGAACACATATCATTGACACTTTGGAACCTACATAAATAAACATTGGATTGGTCACCCATATGAGAAGCAGAAAAAGCAAATTGCAATAAAACAAGCAAATATTTGCTGAACAAAAGAGTGAATTCGGTGTAACATAAGTGACAACAAAAACTTTGAATGTTTTATTTCTTGAACCCAAAAGGAGAAAACACATCTCGTAGCACATCTGGTGTAACTCAAAGTAATCATCTAGGCCATGTTACTGAATGCTCGGGAGAACAGAACTCTTTTTCAATGTCAATTAATTAATCGACTTATTCAAACAAGCATCGGTTCATTGATTAAATGCTTACAAGGTGTCCAGCGTGACGTGCGCTCCCAGTGATGCTGGGTGCACAACCCGCGGCCCTGACTGCAAGGTCCTGCCTTTCTCTGTCCCCACGCATAACATCCCAGGACGTCAGTTCTTCATCGTGAAGCTTTGCAGAAAGAACCGCATCAAAATTAATTTTCAAAGATAAAAATTACTGAAATGAACCTGTTCAAAGCTGAACTTTGAATCAAATGATTTCTCTGAAGTGAAATAGTTCCAGTATCCTAATTTTTCCCGGCATAATTTTAAAGATTAACGCTCTTTCTCCTCCCCACCCCCAAAGAGATCATTTGCAAAGATTTATGTCTATCATATTCAGGAGCAGCTATGAGCAGGGGTGGATATTTTTTACGTAAGTGTAATTATATGTAAGTGCTATAATTTAATTACCACGATTCCATCCCTATTGATTTCAGATACTCATCTGGAGCCTACAGATATGGTGTGTGAAGCTGACAGATAGCATGATCCGTTTGAATGCCTATGGACACCGTAGGAAGACAAAAAAGATCATTCATTAAAGAACATCGAGGAATTTTGTTCTGGGAGACAGTACGGTAACTGTTTCACATTAAGGGCCAGATTTTCAGGTAAAGAGGGCAGAATGAAACACGCTTCTAGAATGTTACTCATGCAACACCTAAGAAAAATGGACACAAAGGGGCAAAATATATGTGTACAAATGAAATATAAAGATGCAAATTGATACATAGAATTAAAGACGAGGTGGAAATTTGCCATCATCAACAATTCAAGTAAATGGGAGAGTAGTAGATAAGAAATGAAAAATTCAAATCAAAGTGAACACTTTGATTCTATCCTTGTCTCCAGAAAGCAGAATGTAGACTGTGAGTTGATTCAATCCTAAGACTTCTCATAATATTCTGTATCTTGGAAAAGGTGGTTCTGGGTAAAATCAAGGGAGAAAGTCCCTCAGGAAAGAGGTCCCTTTTACACTGCAGGAATCAGCCCGAGCAGGGAGGACTACTGACCTGCCCTCCCGCACGGCAGACGTGTTTCAAGGTCAGTTCCCTGGGCTCGTAGTGACTCCAGGCCGGGTGGAAAGGGTTTCTCTAAGAGATATTCAACGAGATACACTCTCGGGCTGGTCATCTGTCTCTCAATAAGAGTTTGCATTCCAGGGGTGCAAGTGGATAAGATAAATTGAGCTGGGTGGCTCAGTGGGTTAAAGCCTCTGCCTTCGGCTCAGGTCATGATCTCAGGGTCCTGGGATCGAGCCCCACATTGAGCTCTCTGCTCAGCGGGGAGCCTGCTTCCCCTCTCTCTCTCTGCCTGCCTCTCTGCCTACTTGTGATCTCTCTCTCTCTGTCAAATAAATAAATAAAATCTTCAAAAAAAAAAAAAAAAAAGAGTTTACACTCCAGAAGTGCAGGATCCTATTTGATACAGTCACTGCTACATCCTCAAGGTCAAAATAAAATAAAAATATATGAAAGATAATTAATCAATTAGTTGGTGAATAAAAGAAAAGAAAAACATATAAAATCTATAATAAGAACTGTCTTGGGGAAAAAAAATCAAGAAATAGCAACAAATATCTATGTGCTTCCCATGATGGCAGAATTTAATAAAAATATGAACTCCATAAAAAGAACTCCAAAAGTAAGTTGATAAAAGACATGAACGAAGAAGCCAAAGTACATCATACAGTCAATTTGACGGTTTCCATAACTGGGTAATAAACACCGTACGTGTAATTTTATAGTAACAATCTAGTGAGTACAGAAGAATTTTACCCACAGTCAACAGATGTTGAGACACTGAACTGAGTTATAGCAATAAATTATTGATGCATGTTTTGGAAGGTGTCCTCAAAAATTGTAACATTTAATTAAACTAGTAAAACTTTCCCCTAAAATTTATAGTTTTATTATTAGATTACTGTTGGGTTTTTAATATTCATCTTTGTTAATTTTATCTTGAATTCACACATGAGGCATTCTGGATCAGAGACAGATTTCTGATTAAATGCCTCACAGTAAATAATAAGTCTGATGGCCCCTTTTTTGCCCCTCATTTTTACCTCGAAGGCAACGCAATAAAAACTGATGAGAATTCTTCCCACACAAACTGCCGATGCGTGAGTGTGGTGATTGGTTTTATGTGACAACTTGGCTAAGCTGTAGTGCCCAGTTATCCAATCAAACCCGAACCCAGGCATTGCTGTGAAGTTATCTTTCAACCAGCTTTAAGTAAAGGAGATCACCCTTGATAATGCAGGTGCACATCATCCAAGCAGAGGAAAGGATTTACAAGTAAAGCTGGGGTTTCCTTGAAGAAAAAATCCTGCTTCCACTGAAGCCTCACTCTGCGTGAGTTGCCTACCTGCTGCCTGACTTGAAGGTTCCTCACTGGGTAGGCAGCCCCACGATTGTGTAGGCCTCATTGTCTCTCTCTCTCTCTTTATTTATAGTGTACACACACACACACACACACACACACACACTGCTAGTTCTAGTTTTCTGGTAGCTCCCCGACTGAGACACAGTTTGGTACCAAGAGTGCGGTGCTGCTATAACAAATACTTCAACATACTGAAATGTCTGTGGAATTGGGTAATGTTTAGAGGGTGGAAAAATTATTTTGAGGGGAGTAATAGGAAAAGCATAAATTCCCTCGAAGAGACTGTTGGTAGAAATAAGGATGTTAAAGGCAATTGTGAGAGCTCAGAAGGAAGTAAGGAGCATGGTAGAGACAGCTTCTGTTTCTTCAGAGAATATATATTTACGTTTATTTTTATATATTTATGTATATAAATATATAAATATTATATATTCTTATATATCTAATATATTAGATATATAAAATATATATTTTTATATATCTAAGAAATTATATATATAATATTTATCTATACTTATATTTATCATTTATATGTTAACACATGTACTCAAGAACAGAATATTGGACACAGTGGACGTGACCTTCTAATATACTATATAACTCATTTGTTTACTATGTTTATTATTTATAGTCTGTCTTCCCAACTAGAATTGAAGCTTCAGGAAGGCAGGAACTTGTGTCTACAACAGCGCCTGGTGTCTGGTGGGCATACAATAAACACTAGTTTAAAGTAAAGAGAAGGAACAAATAGCTCGACTTTTCTTAAAAACCAACGCTCATATCAGAAGGTAAAGAAGTTTATCTTAGCTATGAATTGACAAATCATTTGAAAGGAACCAGTTTGTACAGTTTTTTCAAAGGCAGTTGAGCCAGTTGTAAGTTGACTGAAATTCTAGGATTTGATTTTTAGATGAGGTAATTACATAAGTGTAGGAGGAGGTTTGCATGAGGATTATTGTCACGGTGCCATTAATAATAGTGAACCTTGGGAGCAAAAATTAACCATTAGGATAGTGTCGCATAAGGTATAGTACAAGGACACAATGTAATATTAGAAAACAATTATAAATATGATATCTTGAACCAAAGCAGTGACAACAGAAGTGATCAGATGATCAAGATTTCTTAGATATTGGTCATGTGTTGTGAGAAGAACAGTCAGAGGTGACCCCAAGATGTTTGATCCGGGGCACTGGTAGGTGAACTTGACATCAAAGGACAAGAGGAAGTTTGCCAGTAGATATTTCAGTTGAACATATTAGAATTTCAGTATGGACATGTTAAATTTGACATTTCTAGCAGTCATCGGTTGTGGGTTTAGTTTTGTTTCCCTAAAAGACATGTTAAAGTCCTAACCTCTGGTACCTGTTAATGCAATCTTATTTGGAAATGGGGCCTTTCAAGAGATAATCAAGTTAACAAAAGGTCACTAGGGTGGGCCCTAATCCAATGCGGCTAGAGTCAATATAAGAGGAAGTGAAGAGCACAGACACAGAGGGAGAATGTGATGATGGAGACACAGGTTGGGATAAACCAAAGAATTTCAGCGGAGCCACAAAACATATTGTCCCCAGGAGCCTTCAGATGGAGTGCAGCCCTACCTCGACTTCAAACCTTCCATTCCTAGAATCATGAGGAAATGTTTCTATTGTTCTAAGCCACAGTTTTATTACGGTAACTCTAGGAAACCAGCACAACGAAGAACAAGAATAAATGAATATTCCTATTCTTGAAGTGAAAGGAGGTAGCTACTCTTGTCCATACTAGAAGGTTCTGTCCTTACCCCAGTCCTTTGGTGTGTAAACAAATCTCTCCATGGGCCAGTAGCCCTATTTATCTAGGGTCTTAACACCTATAGATGTCTCCAGTGTCCTGAGCTTCATTCACCCTGGGTGAATGTCACTGTTGGACAGTCACTATTTGGGCAGTCACTATTTGGCATCTTGAAAGATAAGGGAACTTTTATTATTTCTGTGGATCAGAGCAATTAACCAGACCCATGACTATAGATGAAATTCTCAGGGTATATGAAGAGTGTCAGGAACACTGGGAAACCCAGCTAAGCTTTATCTCTCCACAATTACAAATGACTAATATTGGCAATAAAAGTGAGACTAAGTAAGTTTTAAAAGACTGAAATGATACAAATTATTTTCTCTTATCAAAACAGAATTGAACCTGAAACCAGCAACAAAAAGATATGTGAAAAATCCCTAAGTATTTGCAGACTAAATAACACACATCAGAATAATTTATGGGCCAAAGAAGAAAGCACAAGGTAAATTAGAAAATAGTTTAAGCTGAATTAAATAAAAACCAGCATTTCAAAATGCGGTTTGCAGTTGCAACAACACTCTAAGAAAAATTTATGGCACTAAATGTTCATGTTATAAAAGAAGAGTCTCAAATCAATGATCTGAACTTCCACAGTAAGGCTAGTTAAGTTTGATTAACCAACTTAACACAGTTAACCAACTTAACTAGTCAAGTCACCAGGTTAGACACTTAAACTTACACAATGTTATATGTCAATTATAACTCAAGAAAGCTGAAAAAAGAAAGAAGAACAAATTAAACCTTATGTAAACAGAAGTGGGAAAATTATAAAGAGAAAAGATAAATAAATTAGACAACGGACCAACAAATCAATAAAACCAAAAGCTGGTTCTATGAAAAGAAAATTGAAACATATTCTGTCACAATAAACCAGACAAAGTGGAACTAAGACACAAATTACCATGTCAGGAATGAAAAAAAGGGGCATTACTACAAACACTACAGAAATTACATAATAATAACAGCATCAATAACAGGAACAATGTCAGAGACACAGGAGAGGGCATTGCTAGATATCCTACATTTAGGGTAAGAGTAAGAAAATAATAATAAGATAAAAATTAGGAAAAACTTTATGCCCATAACATTTTCAAGTCAGGTGAAATAGATAAATACTTCAAAATATGCAAATTACCAAAACTCACTCAAGAAGAAATGGATAATCTCAATGACTCTATATACACTAAAGAAATGTAATCCATAATTTAAAATATTTACCTTTAAAAAACTCCAGATCCAAATGGATTCACTGGTAAATTCAATCCAACATTATGGCAAAAAATAATAATCCCTCGAAAATATTGCAGAAAATAGAAGAGTAGGGAATACTTCTCCACTCATTTTATGAGGTCAGCACAAGATTGATACCAAAACCAAATGAACAAAGTTATAAGAAAGAAATCTTTAGCTCAATATACCTGATGGATACAAATGCAAACATCATTAGCAAGATTTTAGCAGTGAAATCCAACAGGATTATACAAACAGGAAAATACATCATGAAAGAGCTTAATATTTAAAAACCAGGGGCGCCTGGGTGGCTCAATGGGTTAAAGCCTCTGCCTTCGGCTCAGGTCATGATCTCGGGGTCCTGGGATCAAGCCCCGCATCGGGCTCTCTGCTCAGCAGGGAGCCTGCTTCCCCCTCTCTCTCTGCCTGCCTCTGCCTACTTGTGATCTCTCTCTCTGTCAAATAAATAAATAAAATCTTAAAAAAAATAAAATAAAAAAAATAAAAACCAGTATTTCTGCACTGGGCTGCAATGAATGGGAAAGAATGTTTATCCCAAACTTAGAATGACAAAAATCCAAACTAACTTCAAATTCATAAATTTCTTTTTAATCCATTGGAGAACTGAAGATACAAAGCAGAAGATTTACCCAAAATTGAAGGAGAAATGGATACCTTCAAGAAGAAAGATTTGTTACTTGCTTACTTGGGATAGTTGTAATCACACACCGGGAGGAATGAAGGATGTAGACAATAATGGGAAATATGCTGTTTTATGGGGCGCGTGGTTGGCTCAGTGGGTTAAAGCCTCTGCCTTCGGCTCAGGTCATGATCTCAGGGTCCTGGGATCGAGCCCCGCATTGGGCTCTCTGCTCAGAAGGAGCCTGCTTCCCCCCCTCTCTCTGCCTTCCTCTCTGCCTACTCGTGATCTCTCTCCTCTCTGTCAAAATAAATAAATAAAATCTTAAAAAAAAAAAAAGAAATACGCTGTTTTAAGGTTGTTACTCTACAATGCAAAGAGTAATAATATTTGAAAGTGGACTCTGATGAGTTGACAACCACCTTTTTTTAAAGAAAAGGAGATATAAATAATAAGTCAGTAGGGGAGATAAGAGGAACCATAAAAACTTTTCAATTACCCAAGAAAAGGAAGAAAAGTTGGGAATAAGGAAACAAAGAAGGATGGAAGAAGTAGAAAAACAACTATTAAGTTGGCAGATTTTAACCTAATCGATCACTTTAAATGTGGATGAGCTGCTCCAGGCCAGACAAGATGACATAAATTCATTTCTCTGCGCTTCCTTGCTAAAGCCTGGAAATAGTGCAAGAAGGAACCAAAGGAAAGTTCCATAAAGGGAAAATTAAAACAGTCTGGCTAAGGACACAAGGACTGCAGGGAGGACAGAGAAGCAAGGCATCTTAGGACACCCACACAAGAGAAAGGGGACCCAGCCCAGGGTTCTCCAGCCTCCAGACTGATGAAAGATGGGGCCCAGAGTCTTGAGCATCAGAGTCTTGAGAGACCTCAGCAGAGAATGAAACGACAGCTACATACTGGTGGGAAGCCACGTATCCCACAAACTATCTGTATCTAGAAGAGATAAAGAACTCTCAAAACTCGATAGTCAAAAAAAAAAAAAAAAAACCAATTAGAAAATGGGCAAAACATGTGAGGAGACATTTTACTGAGGAGAATAGACAGATGGCAAATAAGCACATGAAAAGATGCTCAACATCATTAGCCATCAGGGAAATGCAAATTAAAACCACAATGAGATATTGCTACACACCTATCAAAATGGATAAAATAAAAAATAGTGACATTAGCAAATGTTGGCAAGGATGCAGAGAAACTGGATCATTCCTGCATTGCTGGTTGTATGTAAAATGATACAACCTCCATAGAAAACAGTTTGCCAGTTGCTTTTAAAACATGAAACTACCACGCAACCCAGCAGTTGCACTCTTGGGGATTTATTCCAGAAAAATGAAAACTTATGTTCACACACAAACTCGTACGTGAATGTTCATAGCAGCTTTATTAGAGAAGCTAAACACTGACAATGACCCAGATGTCATTCAATGGCTGCACAGTTAACCAAACCACAGCACGGGTGGAGCCTGGACGACCACGCGGCAGCAGGAAAGAACGAACCGTTGGCACGCAGGACGTAGATGAGCCTCCAAGGAATTGTACTCACTGGAAAAAAAAACAATCTCGAAAGGTTACACACTACATGACGACTCCTTTTATGTAGCTTTCTTGAAATGACAATATTCTGGAGATGAGATCCGATTAGCAGCTGCCAAGGCTTCAGGACGAGGCGGGGAAGCAGGAGAAAGGCTGAGTGGGGGGAAAAGAGCGTGGCGGTAGAGGGGGCACAGGAGGCATCCCTACAGACGTGACACAGCTCAGTGTCTTGACTGTGATGGCGGGGACACACGGGCTGTGTATATGATAAAATTGCATACAAGGAGTACGCATACCAAAATTGCATACAAGGTGTGTGAGTACTATGAAGACTAGGAGAATCTGAATAAGATTCATCGACTGTATCACTATCAATGTAAATACTTTGTAATATTGTGCTAAGGTTTTGCAAAAAAACTCTCCTGCTTTAAAGGATAATAATACATCATGACCTAAAGGGATTCACCCCAGAAATGCAAAGCTGTTTCAACCTTCGAGTATTACCAAAAGTGAGTAACTTTGAAACGTCAATGTAATGTACCAACACCATACAATGTATCAACACACCAAAAGAAAACTGGCATGATTATCTCAGTAGATGCACAAAAAGTAGTTAACATCCACTTACAATAAAAGCAAACCCTCAGGGCGCCTGGGTGGCTCAGTCATTAAGCGTCTGCCTTCAGCTCAGGTCATGATCCCAGGGTCCTAGTATCAAGCCCCACATTGGGCTCCCTGCTCGGCGGGAAGCCTGCTTCTCCCTCTCCCACTCCTCCTTCTTGTGTTCCCTCTCTCACTGTCAAATAAATAAATAAAATCTTAAAAAAAACAAACCTCAGAGAAGTAAGAATAGAAGAGAAATCCCTTAATTTGATAAAGGACATCTACACAGACTCTAACAACAACAACAAAACTCAGGACTAAGTGGGGATAGAACAATAGTAGGATACAAACTACAAGGTCAGCATACAAAAAATCAATTTTATTTCTATAAAAAAATCAATAAACAATGGGAATATTAATTTAGAGAAGAGTACCATTTATAATATCTCTACTCCAAACAATATTTAGGTTATAAGCCTAGCAAAATTATGTGTAGGAAACATATTGTGAAAACTGAAAAAACAAAAAAGCTACCAATAGGGAACAAAGACCTTAAAACAGAAGGAAAAGGCCATGTTCACACATCGGAAGACACAACACAGTCACCATGTGAACTCTCTGCAAAGTGATATATATGTTCATTGCAATCACCATCAAAATCCAAGCAGGGTTCTTTGTAGATATTTACAAGCCGATTCTAAAGTGTGGGTGGAAATATAAAGAAACTAGAATGGCTAAAGTATTTTGAAAAAGAGTCAACTGGGAGGCTCGCATTACCTGATTTAAGTTGTACTCTGAAGCTGCAATCGTCAAAACAGTGTAGAATTGATAAAGCATCAACACACAGACCGGGGGAGGAGAACGAAAGTGTGAGTAGCCCCACTCAGACGTGCTCTGCTGCTTCTGACAAAGACACAAAGACAATTCAGTGGAGAAAGATAGTCTTTCACCCAATGTTGCTGAGACATTTGGGCATCTCAATACAAGGAAATGAACGTCAACCTAAATTTTACACTTTATACAAATTAACTCAGAATGGATCATAGGTCTAAATATAAAACATAAAACTATATACTTTCAGAATAAAACATTGAAGAAACTCTTTATAATCATAAGGTAGGCAGAGTTTTAATATGACACCAAAAGCAGGATACCATAAAAGAAAAATCATCTGTAAATTGAATTCCCTAATATTCAAAATTAAAAAACTTTTGCATTGCAAAGAATGCCATAAAGGGAGACTGACAGAAAAGTCACACTCAGGGAGAAATATTTGCAGGTTTCAGAGTCAATCCAAATTTCTCTTTAACCTTGGGGATTGTGTGGCAAAGTGCTTTTTAATCTGTGGTATTTTATATTTCGAGAGGCGAAATTTTTTAAAGTGGCGGTGTTTTCATTCTGCCATCTACCCGCATCATCCCACCACCATATTTTCACAGGAGTCTTCAAAGCAGGTTTCAGATGGCAAAAATCATTGTTTTATTTTATTTTTAAAAATTGCATTCAGCCCTTCTGAGTATAGTGATGTGATAAAACTGAAATAGAATGGGCACCATTGGATGGGTTTTTGTCACTAATGCAGTGGGAAATGGCTGGAAAAAATAAGCTTCATTGGAGACAGATGCATTCATGTTTTGAGGCAATAAAGTGTAACAAAACCCGGAAATGGACACTCATAATAAAACCTGAGGGAATCCCAGCAATTCAGTCCCTTTCTTCACTAAGAAATAACTTTCGTAGTTGGTTGTTATTTGAAGATATGTGTTTTTTTTTCCCTCCCTTCAATTTGATTTGGTTGTAGCTGCCGCAGTGTTTTACCATGTGAAGGATAGGTATTTCAAGAAATGACCCACATCGGTATTATATTTATTACCTCGTAATATGGCTATTGAAGTTCTGATGTTCACACTCTAAAGAGCTCACTGGGAAGATTTCTGCCTGTCCCAGAAATATGAGTGGACTGAAAGCTATCCACAGGAACCTGGCAATGTAAGACGCCAAGACACGGGAGGCAACAGATGTCTTCTTTTCTTATGAAATTCCTTCTTGATCTATCCTTTTCAGTGAAGTTCAGAATGCTTATACAAAGTGGTGGTTTGGTTAAAAACCTTGTTCGGCCTGATGGCGCCATCACTTTGGAGGTCATCGTGCTGTTGGGTTTGCATTCGACGAGGAGAGGATCCCGTCGTGTGGGAAGGTGGGAACTTGCACACCAGGACTTTGATTAGCTGCTGGAGCATCTGCTGGTTGCTGTAATTGCCCCTGAAACTCCAAAATTATTATATATTCTTGTGATAAAGGAAGGGTGGGGATACGTGCTTATGGAAACTGACAATCCCCCCAATGCCCTCGAGATACAATTTAATAAGGGAGATCTGTTGCAACATCACTCCATTAACTAAACATTGACATTTAGGAAATACCATGGGATCAACGAGTCTTAAGGTAGGCTGCCAGAAATTGTGGGCGGAGATAACTCTTCGAGTTGGTTAAAGGTGAAATCTAAAAACGAAGACAATTTTAAGACGATTCTGCCTCTCTAAAATATGAGGGTAAATGATAGCTCACATGGAACATCCTTGACCGATAATTAGAAGGTCACCGGGTTTTCTGTTCTTTAGTTCTATGTTCTGCTGAATGAGGGGGGAAATAGCGGGAACCACAATAAAGAGCCATTTTCAGCAACAGTGACTCAAACAGGAGCCCAACGGCCCCCGTGAACATGCCTTCCTGAGAAAGGTCCGTCTGCCCACCTCATCTCTCACTGTTCATTGCGATCACCTTCCCAGCACACTGTTTAACCTTGGCCTCCTTTTCCTTCTGTTTTTAAAAGAAGAGCTTCTGTCTTCCCAAGAAGAGCTAGGACTGAAAGTTCCTGGTAGAGAGACAGTTTAAAGATCTCCTGGCTTCAAACACCAGCTGTATGTGCATTGAATTATGAATTCCAAAATTAACTAACTCCAGAACTGGCTGGTTGACTAAGTAGCCTCTGGACCCTCCGAGTACTCCCTGGAGGCCCGGTGCTTCCAGAGATAGGTGGTTGTGTCGGTATCTGGGGCAGGTGCACGCCATTCTTCTGCCATTTTGACAGTCTTGTTTATTTCACAGCAGCCAGACACCGGATCTTGACCCTAAGTTGTCCTTGCAATTTGGAAGTCAAAAAAGCTATTTACCTTCCAAAGAAGTAAGAAGTTACTGGTTTAAACTATAACAGCCACCAACAAATTATTTTTAAAGCTATGCACACATCATTGTTATTCAGATTCTTGGTCTAAATAACCATCAGATTTTCCCCTTAGGAATCATAAAAAACAACCTCTGTGTTTGAAGTTTTCTTACATCTCAATTATGGCAATATCTTACTTCCTTTCCTTTATAAAGACCTAATTATTAAAAACTTTAAGAGGAATACGTAGTTTTAAAAACAAAAGAAAATAACATTTAAAACTGCATTTCTCTGTAAAGATGCACGAAGATTTTTTTCTTTTTATTCGCTTAATAAAGCCCTTTGACAACGATTTCAATCCCGAAAAATAACCCTGGTTGGAATAAGGACATTACTTAGCACAATATAAACAACCAGTATTTGGGGTGTTTCTCAAAGTATATTTCTTTTTATTTTTAAAATCATATGTGTATGTAGCAAAAAACAATTCCAACAATATGTTAAGCAATTACATTAAAAAATGAACAATTCCTTTTTTCTATTTCCAATTCCAATTCTTATTATTCATTGTAGTATTAAAAGAAGATACTTTTTAAAAATTTATTTATTTATTTGAGAGAGAGAGGAAGTGGGGGGAAGGACAGGGAGAGAGGGAGACAAGCAGACTCCCTGCTGAGCACAGAGACCAACAAGGAGCTAGATTCCAGGACTCTGAGATCACGACCTGAATCAAAACCAAGAGTTGAATGCTTACCTGACTGAGCCACCCAGGTATCCCTATTCTTTTTTTTTTTTTTAGATAGTATTCTTAATTATTCTGGTGGCTCACACCATAATTTATGTTATATACTATCATTGGACGGTTCATGTCCCCCTGGAAATTTGTATGTTAAATCCCTAAACCCCAGTGTGATTGTATCTGGAGGCAGGGTACAGAAATTCTAAGTTGTCTGTAATTCCTTCACCTCCAAATTTAGTGGGCTCTCCCATTACGTTTTCATTCAGTTATTGTAATTTTTATTGTCTTCTCATCCGTCCATGGACTCTTTCAAAAAATCGAAGAAGGCAATATTAAACCTCATTGTTAGAACTATATAATATTGTTTATTTCAAAACCAGATAGTTTGGACGGGTGAAAAAAAATGTGAGCCTATTTCACTAAATCTGTGCCCCCTTGAAAAAGGATGTTTAAAACATCAAGGTCAAATTGATTTCTTTCCCTACATGTCATTAGTTGTTTAAGGCATGCCATTTTTCATTTTATGGAAAGTACCTCCATGGCACTTAATACGCATCAGCACTGTTCTGAGAAGGGTACACGTGTTAACTCATGAAAGGCTGTTATTAACCCTGTCTTACAGATGAAAAAACAAGAGACACAGAGAAAATAAGTAACTTATCTAAGATCACCCAGCTAACCGTCAGAGCTGGAATTCACACGTAAGCACGCTGGCTTCAAAGTCTGAGCTTTTATCCATCACCCTAATATCAGGACCATTCTTTCTCCTCTGGCTTTTTGTAGCATTTGGAGACAGGGAAACTGAAGGGTTCTGTGAAAATCTGCTTTTTTGCTGTCTTTCCTGCTTCTATTCTTGCCAGGACTTGCGTCCTCGCCCTACACACACCTTAGTGTATATCCTCCTTGTAAGGGACGAGGGGTTTGTGACTTTGGAGTCTTCAGAGTCTTCTAGCAGAGAGACAATATCTAAGCAGTGACTGGGGGAGGCCATCACGTGCATATTCCAGACCATATTAGACATCTGGACACCAAGATCTCCTGGGTCCAGGGAATAAGGTGACTTAGGATGGACACTGGGACCCTGTTCTTGTTCTGACGAGTCCCTGGATGCCTGAGAGGACACGTGTGCCACATCACAATCGTCAATAAAAACCCCATGTCCCACGCAAAGATGAGACCCATGCTCCTTTTCCTTTTATATTTTATTTAAATCAATTAGCCAACATATAGTACATCATTAGTTTTCAATGTAGTGTTCGGTGATTCATTAGTTGTGTATAACATCCAGGGCTCATCGCATCACGTGCCCTTCTTCGTACCCATCACCCAGTTACCCCAGTCCCCTACCCACCTCCCCTCCAAACAACCTTCAGTTTGTTTCCTGGAGTCCAGAGTCTCTCATGGTTTGTCTCCCTCTCTGATTTCTTCCCACTCAGTTTCCCCTCCCTCCCCCTATTGTCCTCTGCACTATTCCTTATATTCCACATATGAGTGAAACCGTATGATAGTTGTCCTTCTCTGTTTGACTTATTTCACTCAGCATAATCCCCTCCAGTTCCATCCATGTTGATGTAAATGGTGGGTATTCATCCTTTCTGATAGCTGAATAATATTCCCTTGTATACATGGACCACATCTTCTTTATCCATTCATCTGTTGAAGGACATCTCAGCTCGTTCCACAGTTTGGCTATTGTGGACACTGCTGCTATGAATATTGGGGTACATGTGCCCCTTCTTTCACTACATCTGTATCTTTGGGGTAAATACCCGGTAGTGCAATTGCTGGGTCATAGGGTAGCTCTATTTTTAACTTCTTGAGGAAACTCCATATTGTTTTCCAGTTTTATTAGTTTTTAAAAAATGAAAATAGCCACATAACCACCACCACAGTCAATATACAGAACACTTCCTTATTCCTAAAACTTTCCTTGTGAACATTTATGGTGACCCCTCACTGGGGCCCCAATCCCTGGGAAACACTAGTCTGTTTCTATAATTTAATTTTTACGCAATGTCATTTAACATGTAGCCTTTTGGGTCTGGCTTCTTTCACATAGCAAGTGCATTTAAGACTTGTCCTTATTGTAGTATTAGTAGTTTGTTATTTACTACTGGCTAGTATTTCATTTTATAGATATTCCACCGTTTGCTTATCCATTCATCAATTAAAAGATATTTGGATTGTCTCCTGTTCAAGTGATTATGAATAATTCTGCTCTAGACATTTATGTACAGGTATTCATGTGAACATTAAGTCTTCTTTCCTTGGGGATAAGATCTAGGACTGGGATTTGTGGATTATAAGGTAATTTTATGTCTAACTGTGTAAGAAACTGCCACATTGTTTTCCAGAGTGGCTGTAGGTTCCCATCAGCAATGCATGAAAGTTGCAAATTTTCAGTTTGTTCAGGTTTTTCTTGTTGTAACATTGGAGGTGGTGTGATGACTTTGAAGCTCCTTACATCTTGTTGCTGAAATCAGATCTATTTATAATTTTGGATTTTCTGCTCCTTCTTTCAGTCTCTAAGTCTACTCTTTTTGTATTTTGTAAGCCTGTTGTTAGATGTGTAGCCCTTTAAGATCGTTATGTTTTTGGGGGGTAAATTGGCTCTTTTGTCATTATATATTGTCCTTCTTTACGCCAAGAAATCTTCCTTTTTTTTGAAGTTTACTTCATACAGTATTAAGATAACCAGACTTTCTTTTCATTAGTGTCAACAAGGAATAACTTTTTCATGTCCTTTTACTTTAACCTATCTGTAGCCTTGTATTTAAAGTGGACAGATTTATTTAATCTGAGAATATCAGATTTATTCAATCTGAGAATATCTGTCTTTAATTGGTATGTTTAGTCCATTTACATTTAATATAGTTATTAATATAACTATATTTGGATAAAAATCTACCAATTTACAGCTGGCATTTACAGCTTTCCCCCAGTGCTTTCAAAATAGCATGTATTGACTTCTGGCTGGCAGAGCTCTCGTCCATTCTTGATCTTCAGCGGACTCTGTACGCCTGAGTCTGAGGGGTCCTGCTTCCTGTTGCTTCTGACCTTCCTCCTCTTGCAGCCAATCTCTGCCCTGTGCCTCTGGTGGTTTTTGTTTAAGAGAGGGTTTCCTGCCTTTCACACCCACTTGTTTTTTTCCTTGTTTATTAGAATATGACATAATACAACAAGATGCATGAATTTAAACATAGAACTTGATAAATTGTATACATACACATAGATAGATGATAGATAGATAAATAAATGATAGATAGATAGATAGATAGATAGATAGATAGATACACATCTACATAGCCCCATTGATATTAAGGCATAGGACATTCCAGTACCCTTCTGCCCTTTCTCAATAAATAACCTCCCAAGGCACCCACTCTTCAGATTTCAAAAATCAGATAATAGTTTTTTCTGTGACCACCTCCCTGTAAATGATATCACCAGTTTATATGCCTTTTCAGTGAGATTCATTCAGCCAACATCATGTCTGTGAGATGTTTCTACATGTTTCTGTTGGACACTACCTAGGTACGGATTTCTTGAGTTGGAATGTAGGCACACATTTAGTTTTAGTTTCTACCGCCTAATATTTTCCCAAAGTTTTTGTAACAATGTGTACTCTCACCAGAAATATATGAGAATGTCACTTGCTTCATATCCTTGCTCAGACTTTGTACTATAGTAGCATCTCACTGCTCTACCTTGCTTTCTCAAGATGACTAAAGACAGCAAATACCTTAGTGTGTGCTCACCGAGATATTTTTCTTGTGAAGAGCCTTTGTCGGATAGATGTATTACAAATATATTCCCCCAGTCTGTGGCGTGGCTTTTGACTCTGTTAATGGTGTCTTTTGCTAAATAAGAGCTCTTAATGTCAATGAAGTGCAATTTATCAACCTTTTTAAATAGTTAAGCCTTTTTCTGTGTTCTAAGAGATTTTTTCCCCCTGTCTTCAAGTAATAAAAATATTCTTTTATGTTTTCTTCTTGAAGTTGTGTTTTTATGCCTCAAGGATTTCAGTCTATTTTTATAATATTTGTTGTGGCTTACCCCCTTTTATTCTAGTTTACATATTTCCAAGGTAGGCAGAGGGTGATGTTTACTGCAGGTAGCCTCTGAATTGTATAAAGCATTGTTTTCGTGCAAAGGAATTGGCCCTGTGATTGGTCACATACTCTGTGATACAAAAATTAAGGCTATTATTCCAGAAGGTATGGAAATTTCACTGCTTTACTTAGTTACTAGCAATTTTTTATAGTATAAGCTTAATTTCTAATTCACTACATTTTCAATTTCTTTTATGTATATTTTTTAAAGATTTTATTTATTTATTTGGAGAGAGACACAGTGAGAGCAGGAACATAAGCAGGGGGAGTGGGAGAGGCAAAGCAGGTTTCCTGCTAAGCAGAGAGCCCAACGCGGGGCCCAATCCCAGGACCCTGGGATCATGACCTGAGCTGAAGGCAGACGCTGAATGACTGAGCCACCCAGGCACCCCTATTCAATTACTTTTAGAAACTAATCTTTAAATTTTCGTTCTTTCAAATTATTGCAAACTATGGGGAAAAGTAACTTGACGAAATTTCCATATCGACTGGAAAATTAGTCCCAAACATCGGTGAGATTTGAATACATGATATTGGATGCCAAGCATCCAAATGACTAAATTTTTTACATTCCTAGTAGATATTCAGTGCATCTAAGTTGACTATAAAGTACATGTCATCCAATGGTACACTGTAGCTGGGGGGAAAAAAGAAAGAAAGAAAAAGAAAGCTAATTTAGATTTTTAAATGGGACAAAGTATAAAGATTACAGGACAGAGATTCAGCACATATCCTATGCTGAGTCTATCATATCTAGAATATGGTTTTCAATCTGAAAATCTCATTGTACCACAGATCTGGTGAGATGATTGGAGAGGTTTAGAGGTCAAGATGTCTAGCCTGGAGTAGAGAGGCTTAAAAGAAGACATCCGAAGTCTTCATGTGATCACTTGTCCACAGGGCTCACGGTCCCATGAGGAGGAACCTCTGAGTGTCTCGCCCGTGGAAGCCGCCCCTCCAGAGTGGGACTCTTACTGAGGAGAGTCGAGCACAGGATGGGTGAGTCTGTGAGGCCGCTGGGGAAGGACCCTTATCTGGATTCTTCATTTCCTTCTTCTGAGTAGAAACACAGACTCAAAGACAATACCTAGGACCCTTTTCTTGAAGAGGGGCTAGACACTATACAACAACTGGGGTGTGGAGGAGAGGAACAAAAGCGAAGTGCTCTCCACTCAAGGGGAGAGGCGTGGCGGCATGGAGAGAGGCAAGCTGAAGGCGGGAGCAGGAGGAACTCTCCACGGAGGGCAGCGGAGCTGAGGGCGGACTCCAGGGGCTGCCAGGCCCGCCTCCACCAAGGGCTCTGGCACCTTCACAGACCCATCCAGCTGTGAGCAGGACCTCTTACCCCATGTGCGAAAAGGGTCGTGAAGGAGAAGCTTGCCTCCTCCTGTCCTCTCAGGAGTGGGGAGATTCCCACCAAGCAGGGCATGGGGCAGAGCCGGAGACGCACCCACATAGGGCAGAAGGGTTGTTGGTGGCAGATTCTGTGCCCGTCACTCAACACCACTGTTCCGTACGGGCAGACTAAAACCCTGCCCCAAACCGGAATGAGCAATGGCACTGCGATTAAACCTCACTAGACACTCCACATCTTGGGCTCTCGGAGAGCTGGGCCTTCCCTCTCAGAGCCGCTTGCCAACATGCCCCCCTCGGGCGCTTTATGACGGCACCGCGAGTCGTGTGCTCTGAGCAATGGGGGTTTCTCTTCATTCGCAGAACGTGCTTTGGGCTCCGGGAGATGAAGCAACCTGAGAACTGTGCACGGGAGCGTCCCTGAGAGCGGATCTGAACTCCACCGCATTGCGAGCTCCAAGACGGTTGTGTGTTCCTCCTAAAAATATATCCAAGTTATGTGCTTGGCAATTAATTGTTAGGGATGAAAGTGGTATATGTGTTTTTCCCGCATGTTTTGCACCACCCCTGTGTACTTTCAAAGAAGAAACAGGACCACCGAGGGGTTTTTTTCTCCCTCCCTCCTCTCCCTCTCGAATCAAGTACCTTGTATGAAACAAATCGTTGCAACAAGGAGTGACAATCTGACAGCCTAGCTGGGTATTAATGGGCATGACAGCCAGCAAATCAGGAATCATGGCAGTGTATCTTTATGAACAGCAATTTGCGCTCAGTCGAATAACCGGGAAACTCAGAAAATCTCGGGGAAAGAGGAAGAACAAAATCAAACAGATGCATTTCTATCCATCTCACACTGCCCTAAAGTAACTGACAAGTTGAAGGACAGTGTTCAGAAGTTTTCCAGTACTTACTTGAATTCTACTTCTTGACACACCCAAGGGTTTAAAAATCAGACTAATAAAAAGGAAGCTAAAAAAGCTTTCTATTTTCTTCTTACAAGACTTATACAATACACTGCCCATCTAATTATTTCATGTTAGACTTCGAGGGAGTTTCTGACTCGGTATTATCCAGACGATGGAATAAATTTAGATCAAGTAAGAGAACAACTTTTAAAAGTTACAATGCAGTTCATAAGCTTAGATATTCCGTTTCATACACCCCAAGGGCTTACTGGGGCTTTTTATTTTTTTCTCTTTTAATTATTTTCAGAAACCAGCCTTCATATTTCTAGTAGATGGTGGTTAGAGTCGGTATTTATCCAAAGCTTCCATAACTTTTTTTTTTCTTTTTCCCCTGAAATGACAAATGTTGACACTCTAGTGATTACAAAATTCAATGTTGAACTACTGTTCGCAGTAATCATATCATGTCACTGATTAAGAAGCTAAATCTAGACGTTCAGGTCTCTCCAGGGCCTGGGGACAGCCAGCCAGCAGGAAAAGCATTGAGATGATGGGCAGGGAAATGACTTCTTCGTGCTGTGGTCTGTGCCGGTCTAAGCGGACAGCTGGCTGCACACACAGCCGAGGTGATTTTTTTTTTTGGGGGGGGGGGCTAATGTTTGATATCCAGAAATGCAACAAAACGGTCTTGAGAGGCAGTGGAGCCATCAGGCCAACTCACACTCAGGTTTGCCAGAAACCCCACGGACAGTAGCACGAAGGGGAGCCGATGTACCAGAGGTGAAGTTCTTGCAAAGCAGGAAAATTCCAATCAACCTTCCGATCCCACACGGGGCTACTGAAAACCCGTCTCCACCGGCCAGAAGTTCGGGCTCACCTCCTGTCTGAGAGCAGCACGACTGGCTGTCCCAGCAGGCCGGACACCCACTGAGAGGGGAAGAGTGAGACATTCTCTCTCTCCCTCTCTGTTAGAGCTGATGAAGAGTTCCTATTTAGAATAGAGAGAATTGTCCAGGAAAACCTGTCCAAATATTTTTTTTTTTTTTAATGTGGTGAGGATGCAAAAATCCTGCCGAAAGAATCGTAAATGGAAATTCAGGATTCAACAAAAACAATCTATCATGTTTTTGTCCTAAAGAACAGAACTATTCCTTATGAAGACGCCTAACATTGTACAGACCTCCAGGGAAGTAAAAGCCGCAGGTACCCCTGAGTCTGGTGGACCCCATGAAGCACCCCGGGAACAGGAGCACGGTGATTGCCCATGAGGGGTCTGAAGACAGCCGCGCATCGCCCTGATGTGGCTAATGAGAGGTTTTCTCTCCCTGGGGGTGATGGAGGGACTGCCAGGGGTAACAGAGGTTAACAGAGGTCACTGGTACTCATTTCCGCCGACTCATGCGAGAATAAATGAGACCTTAAAAAATCCTGAAACTTATTTTTATTGACTTTGAAAGAGAATAAAAAAAAGGGGGATGTAGAATATGCATAGCTGGGTTCAAAGTAAAAGCAAGAGCATGTCGTTTTCAGGATTGATGCTCATGACGTCCGAGTGGTGGTTCCGTGGACCGTGAGTGACACACATCTCCTAAAGTGGTCAAGGCAAGGATAAGAGTTTGATCGGAAGGGTTCTAAGTGCATGTGAGGTGTGTGGTGGGAAACCGGATATTGCGCTGGAAAGAACATTTTGGTGCAGCACAGAACGAAGAATGATGGGAGAGATTCTCAGGGAGAGATGACGTAGACAAGGAAGAATTTGAAAAAGTTATAAGTGAACTATAAATTAAATGAATTTTAGCACAATCCGGTATGTACTATAGCTCTCACATAAATATGTGCTAAAAGACTCATAATTGGAAGAAGCCTAAAGAGAAAATATTCCAATAAAGGGAAGGAGGAGAATATATTATATGTTATTGCAGAAACTCCTAAACTTTAGATACAAGGGGATTGGTTGCATTCCTATGTCAGGTTGTTCTGAGAGGGCCTCCCATCTTGATGGCAAATTCTAGTCCTCCTCCACCCTTGCACGACTGGAGAAAAGTCATTTAATCTCTGTGAGGAAGGAGTTCACAGGACCTGATGCATTTGCCCGGGGAGATGTTGTGCACGTTAAATGAGTGAGTTGTGGGATAGTGTCCACCATGGTACCTGGAGGGTCATAGGGTCCCAAGACGGGACAGCCCCTTCGGAGAGTACTCAAAATGTCGGCACTGCCCATGATTATCTGGGGAGCTGTTTCTGACCCCAGGTAACCTAAGCTTCTCAGGCCCTGATGTGGTCCTGCCCGTGTCTCTGGCCTCGTATGCAACTCTTTCCCACTCTAAACTGAAAAGTAGTCCATTTTCTATCGTAGCACAGGGTTCAGAAGCACTCCAAATGGTTATGAAGGGTGGGGTGTCCACAGTGAGCCGAGGGGCAAAACCGAACAGCTGTGGTCAGAGCAGAAAATTGCTAAAAACAAGACCTTCGCGTTCCAGGTGCAAAATGTGAGTCCTTTGGCATCAAGCAGGAACTGAGCGGGAGCGAGACTCCTCAGAGCTCAAGGGCTCAAGAGCTGAAAGCAGACATATTGAAAAGGTCAGCTCAAGAGCAAGGGCTTGTTCCCATGAGTGCGAGGCCCATGTGGCCGGGGTCAGAAATGTCCAAAGATGACCTACCATGGGACTCCCCTTACACAACATTTGAAATGACAGTATTATAGGGACAGAATAGAGATGAGCGTTGCCAGGGCTTAGGGACAGGGTGGGAAGAAGGTACCCGAGGTTATAAAAGGGAACATAAGGGTCCTTGTCATGAAACTTGTGTATTTGGACTGTGGTGGTGTTCACACAAACCTGATCCTAAAACCAAATGCACACACACGCACACACACATACACACACACACTCTCACTCAAATGGGTGCATATGAAACTGGTGGAATCTGAATGAGGCTGGTGGATTGTGTAATTGCCAGTTTCCTGGCTGTGATATTAAGCTACAGCTTTAGAAGATGTTGTCGCTGGGGGTAACGAGGGGAAGGGCATATGAGATCGTGTGGTATGAGTTCTTTCTTTTTTCTTTAAGATTTTATTTATTTAAATGAGAGAGATTGAGAGAGCAGGAGCAAGGGGAGGGGCAGAGGGTAAAGCAGACTCCCCGCTGAGCAGGGAGCCTGATGTGGGACTCGATCCCAGGACCCTGGGATCCTGACATGAACCAAAGGCAGAAGCTTCACCGACTGAGCCACCCAGGCGCCCCTCATGCTTCGAATTCTTAAAATGACATGCAGTTATATAATTAATTCAAAGTTAAAAGGCAAAATTAAAAGATTTAAAAATTTTTAAAGAAAACATTTTCAGATGAACAAATTAAAAACAGACTAGCGACGGGAAAGCATGTGTAGAGAATGGAACGGTACTCTACAATACAGAAATCCAAGGATATTTTCCGTCCCTCCCCCAGAGGAGAAAATGGGTAATAATTAAAAGGGAGCACAGAGCACAAATCTGGCAGGAGGATGCTGTGGGAATGAAAGGGGATTCCAACTGTCTAGGAACCCGATGACAAAAATCTCACTCTACTGAAAAAGAAAAACATTTTACCTACTATGCTGTTTATTTTTCTGGAAGAGAAAAGAAAAAGAAAGAGCCTGGAAAAATAACGAAGGAAGCTTTTTCTCAAGATTGAATTCCGCGAATAATAAATAATTGTTGCGATACGGAAGTGATTGGCACCTCACCAGCAAGTGATTACGCAATCTGTAAATTAAAAATAGCAAAGGAAGTAAAGTATAAGCACCTTCATATTTATATCCTAAACCTTAAAAGGTCTATATCAGAAATTTCCAATAAACATCTCGAAAGCTGCAAAAAAGAAACACATAGATTTCACAAAAAAAGATTCAGATACCAATGACAAAAACAATGACAAATTACCCAGGTCATAAAAATAGAAAAAACAATGGATAGCAATTTATATTTACAATAAAAATAATCACTGCCAACAACAACTAAAAATAACGGAGCGTTGCCTTAGCCACTTTGCTAACTTAGGCGCCTTGCTCTTCCCTCCTCCCCCCACCTTCTCCCTTATTGCATAAACTTAATCTTGTCAACCAAACGTTAAATCGCTGAACCTGGAAATAATTTTCCTGTTGGCATTCCCAGTTTAACCTAGAAGCCCCATCTCACGATTTAATGGGTCCGTATGTGTTTCCCTCACACATGAGCCGTGGGCACACAGGCCACCAAAGCCTGCTGCAGGAGTGGTTGGATCCAGAGGACCGCACTTCCATTTGCTTAGAGAAGAATTTACGCTTTTCTGTTTTGTTTAAAAAAAATTTTTTTTTCTCCTGGCATCATCAAAAATCTTATTTGTAAATATGACTTTGGGCTTTTTCGAAACTAGAAGAATATCAATTTCCTGTCTTGTCTTTGTCAGCGTGGGGGCCTGATTTGTATTTGGAGCTGCCAGACTGCGCGCTGATCGGCCTCGGGCGGTGTGAGCTCTTCTGGGTTGAAGCCGAAGGAAATCTTGTGCCTTTCAGGCATCTCGTGAAACACAACAAACAGCTCCCTGCTTCCAGGAAATCTTTTCTGTCCTTTTTTTTTTTGTCTTTTTGTCAACATAAATTCTAAACAAAACAGACGAAAAATGAAATAACCTTGGCCCATCTGTCAGCGTGAGAAGTCTGTTGGCTACTGTAGCTGCCGCCACGTCGTCAGCCGATCAGAGGAGAGACTGAGGCATCTCCCGCGCCGTGGACACAGCTGTCGCCAGGACGCATCCCCTTAAGCCGCTGGCATCTTGCGCTGGGGATGGCGGGCGGGGGCGACGGAGGAGCTTCTGAGCTCTAGCGGGGAGGAAACGCTCGGTGATGCGAATGTGGGTGTCCCGGCCCCGGCAGCTCCAGCCCGCCTGTGGTGCCGCAGCTGGAGAAGCTCCCAGAAGACCTACAGTGAGCCAGTCCCTCCTGTGAGAGCTCCCCTGCCTCTTCTGAAATCCTGCGTCACTGACCGGCAGGTGGCCGAGGCAGACTTGAGTCCCTCGTGAGCCCCAGGGCTCGGGGTGATTGGAGATGAGATGACCCAGAAGGAAGAGAAAACTCCAGCATTGCTACCTGTTAGAAAATGCCGCTCACAAGGAGATTCTACCTAGAATTCCAACAACGCAGCCTTCCTTAGATGCACACGGGGTCATGTGGCCAGATCACCAAATGCATCCGGACGGAGGCACTTCAAGTGGGTCCGAGATTTTTCCAGGATTACTTACCCTAACTTAGTACAAACTACCCACCCATCCTTGTCCCGAGTCAGACATCACTGGCCCCACGCGGGGGGCGGGGGGCGGGGGAAGCCACCAAGCGGGCACCTGTGTAAATGCCTCTCCTTCTCTGTCTGTCCCCTGCCACTCTCCCTGTCGATTCTGTGATACCTGACTTTGGTCACTTTAGTAATATACAAAATGTACTACTGAAAATGGTGTTCTACACAAAAAGGTAAGAATTTAGAAGACATGCAATGGGTACCCTCGAAAGAATCATGTACATATGGCAAGGTTAAAGAAGAATGGAACTTACTAAAAAAAAAAAAAAAGAAAGAAAAATGAGAGGGCAGAGATGCAATAAGATATAAATGGAAAATAAAAACAAAATCCGGGAACCAGAAACTTGGCGGCAAAAAGAGGAGATAAAATGGTGCAATAGAAACCAAACTTTTCATCGCCAAAAGTCAAATCAGTGATGAGGGCCGCCAACTTGAATACACAGGGAATATGGACAGTAAGATGAAAAGAAAGAGAATTACTCAACCTCATAATTACTGATGGGACATAATACATTTAATTTTACATTATTTGGAAGAAAAGGTTTGAATGCACAAAATTAATTACTAATACCTGTTATCAACTGTGGCTATCAAAATAAATGCAAAAATATTGAAAAAATGTATACCCACATGGTGGAAAAACATGCGTAAATTCAGGTGGGTCTAAAAGCTGAAACTGCATCAGATGGGGATATGGGTGGGAAAATGATAAAAGTAGAAACAATAAAGTTAAACAGAATTATTGGGATCAAAATTAAAGGCAAAATCTAGCAAATAAGAGAGCAATTTAGCATTTATAAAAAACGTATGTAACATTGCTGAGGTTGTACACAGCAGTGATTTCAACCCATGAAGCTATCTTCTTTTATAACAAGAACAATTAAAATTAATTATCTGAGCATTGAAGAACTAATATTTTCTTTTACATTTCTTATACTGTGTTAATGACTATGCGAGGTGCTTTATCAACAATAATTAAATGAACATTTACGAAAACTCTATGGAACTGTTATCTCCATATGGCCAGATAATTTGTGCAAGTTCTCATGAAGGTAGGGACCATGTTTGTTGGCACATTTCTCTGTCCCGGGGTGGGAACAAGCTTGCTGTGTTCAAGGAATCACAAGACAGGCGTGTGGCAGGAGTAGCGTGAGCCGGGGGGACCTGCGAGAATGAGGCTGGGGATATAGACAAGATTCTGGCCATCTCGCCCACCTCTGAATCACTTTGGAGCCTTTACAGTACGTGGGTGATATGGCATGACACAGGTTCAGTTTCGAAAGGACCCCTGTGGCTTCTGTAGAGACAATAGACCACAGAGGGGACGAGAGCAGAATGTTCTCACGGTCCTTGGCTGGAGATGATGGAGGCTTGCGCTATGGCTGAGTGATGGCATGCTTGGGACAGAAAGCAGCACCGTGGGACTGGCTGGCAGGTCGATCGTGGATATGACAGAGAGGAGTCGGATCCGACTCCCAGGATTTTGGCTTGAGCAGCCGAGCGAATGTCTTGCAATGTATTCAGAAGACTACAGGGGAAGGAGCAGTTTTGGAGACAAAAACAGGAGTTTGGATTTGGTTTAGTTGCCTATTACCACCATGTAGATATTTGGAGCCAGATAAAATATCGAATCATAAAAAGCTTTTCCGTAGTCATTAGGCAGGAGTTTGTGGAGATTTCTCCGTGGAGTATTTATCTCCTGGCTAACCAATGACCAGATCAGATGCTCATCAATGCAGACAGATTACCACGGGGTCCTAACAGTGTGTGGCCAACACATGCCTGTGAAGAGAGAACTGACTCAGGCACTTAGATATTTTATTTACAGCCATTGGAGGGCTTACTGTTTTCATTCGTGATTCAGTATGGAGCGTTATGAAGAATTGGCAGAATACGGTAAAAACAATGAAAGATACCATAGAATAACCTTTTGTTTTTATTGAAAGACATGGAGATTAGAGAAGAATATGAACAGCGAAGGATTTGGTTTGCCGGGAAAGGGAAGACAGAGGACACGTGTGCGTGGGGTTAGATGGCAGGTGCATGCAAGGAAAGATGCAGTCCCCCAGGTTAAAGGTCACAGACGGCATAGTCACACAGCTGTCCTGGGGAGGCACTTGCAGAAAGGACAGGCAGCTCATTCATCGAGCCTCAAGTAATACGTATGGTCTCTGCATGTGAAAGTGAGTTGTTAGTTTCTTTGTTTTTTTTAAGATTTATTTATTTACTTATTTTAGAGAGAAGGGGGTGCAGAGGGAGAGGGAGAAAGGGAATCTCTAGCACACTCTACACTGAGTGCAGAGCCCAACTCTGGAAGGATTCCGTGACCTTGAGATCATGACCCGAGCTGAAATCAGGAGTCAAGAGTTGGACGCTTAACTGACTGAGCCACTCAGGTGCCCCTGTTTGCTTTCTTAATACCATCTAGTCTCTCACATTCCCCACATTAACTACCCAGAAATTTATTTTATGTTGCTGGGTGCAGGAAGACATTCGAAATGCAATGAATGATTGCTCTGCAATGGTGTACAAATATATAGACTAAAAAATACCATTCATGCTATGCTAACGCTGAGAAGCTTGTTATAGAAAAAATATAAAATTTAAAAGTTGATATTCAGTTTCAAACTGTAACTTACTGCATTATATGTGTTCTACTAAGGACTTTTAGATTTGCATCGTATCTTTCCATAAGGTAGAAAATCTACAGTCTGCTGAATGTATACAGGAGAGCAGAAGGTTTCCGATGGGTTGGCTTGGTGGTTAATGATGCACTCTAACAAGCTGCAAAGATTTGGGAAGCTCTGAAAATAAGAGATATCAGCAGATCTATTTAGTTGATGTTATAGTGTGTAAGTTATAGACTGGTTTCAACTGAGCCCTTAATGGGGAAAAAAGTACAGGTTAGATGTCCCATATGGGACAGCTAAATTGATACAGAAATTTGTTGGAAGACCCCAAATCAATAACTGGAATAAAAAGAAAGATGGGGGAAAGTAAATGTAGCAAAAGATTAATATTCCTATATAAATTGATTAAAAAAAAAAAAAGAAAGAACTATGTGTTCTCTAACTAGCTTCCAAGACCCTACCTGCCAACATCTCAACTTCGGATTGTGTGATGTTTGATTCCTGGTTGGACTGAAGGCAGGCATTGGGGGGGAAGACCACAGAGATGCCATTTGCTACACATTACATCAAGGTTACACATTGACAACACGACTCATCACTGTAGATGTTGACTGTGATGACCCGATGGAGGCTACAGGTCAGGTTATTTATCTCACATTGATGGAGTCCTGATAGTTTTTGATTTTGAAGGAATTGGTCCATTTCTTATACATTTTGAATTATGAGCACCAGTTGTTAGAATATTCTCATATCTTTTTAATGGCTGCAGGATCTATAGTGAAATTGTACAATGCATTCTTGATATCGGTAATCTGTGTCTTCTTTTTTATTTTTGTCAGTCTTTCTAGAGGTTTACCAATTTCATTGACATTTTTTAAGAACCAGCTTTTGCTTCATTTGCACTCATCTCTATTGTTTTTCTACTGAATTCTGCTCAGGTCTTTATTATTTCCTTCCTTCTGCTTGCTTTGGGGTTATTTTGCTCTTAGTTTTGTGGCATATATAGGTGGAGATTTAGATTATTGATTTGAGAACTTCCCTCACTTCTGTGTATGCCTTTCGGTGATACGGTATGGTTTGAAAGAGTCCATCGTTCCAGTTCAAGATGGCTGACGAGGACTATAGGCAACTTTTCTTTCTTGGTCAAATACCTAAGGAAGATACAAAAGATGTATGTGTGCCCAAATGTATAATTGCACCAAGACATAAGAAACTAGGACATGGAATCCTCAGAGGACCAGAAGCCCTACAAAATCTGTGAAAAACACGTGGCAGTTAGATATCTCATTGAGAAAAATAATCGACAGCCCAAGAGGAGTTAGGACTCATATACAAAATGGGAGAGATCCCAAGCTTGTTCCTTGGGATCTGAGATCCTGCATCTGAGACAAGCAGACGGAGACCAAGGCAACTAGAAAGCTATTTAAAGGGCAATAGCCAGTCAGTTTGACCTGCTGCTCTCGGTTTTCCCTTGTCCCAGATGAAAGCGGGGCATGTTGGCTCTTGGTTGGTTGAAGAGGTAGCCCCCAGACACGGGAGGTCCTCAGGTCAGTCTGCTCGTGACGGCAGCCCATCTGCATGGCTAACTCGTCCGGTATCCTCACGCCGGACAGGCTCCAGGGAAGGTTATGTGCCCTGTTTCTGGCCAAATGCTGCCCGTGCAGACACTTACAGAGCATTTTAAAATGAATTACCAACCTCAAAGGCAAATAAGAGTACACAAAAAATCATCAGACATGCGGAAAAGCCAACATCAAAATGAAATACTAAATTCAACAATGGTAGAGCATAAAGTTGAGGGAACAAAAGCACAAGCTGAATAACTTAAAAATTAATGGGGAAAGACTGGCCATTGAAATATAATTGCCTAGAAATTAAAACATTTATTTCAAAATGATTCTTGGGGGGCACCCCGGTGGCTCAGTTGGTTAAGCATCTGCCTTCCGCTCAGGTCATGATCCCAGCCCCACACTGCATTGGGTTCCCTGCTCAGCGGGGAGCCTGCTTCTCCTTCTGCCTGTTGCTTCTCCCCCTGCTTGTGCTCTCTCTCTCTGACAACTAAATAAAATCTTTTAAAAAACGATTCTTTTTTTTTTTTTTTTTTTTAAAAACAAAAATTAAAAGAGAAATCAGAAACTGGAAATGAGTAATAAGGACGATGCCCCTCTGTCAAGATCCATGAAAGGAAAAAACTGAACAAACAAAAAAAAAAGATGTGATTTAAAAGATATCGCTATAAGTCACTAACATAAGAAAATGGATGAGCAATTCTTTAAACTTAAAAAAAAAAGGATAACTTGACTAGCTTTAATAATGACACAAAAAATTAGAATTTTTCAAAAGATCAGAGTTTTATTGAAAAACCAATAAAATAAGCAAACCAATCACAACTATTATAAAAAAATAATGAGGGTAGAGAATAGTAGGAAGAAAAAGGGGCATAACCCATGATACATGATAGATTGAAGTATATAACAATTCTTAATTCTAAGTCAATCTATCTATCATGTATCTATCTATAAAAATTACTCTTAAAAGATAAAATACAAAATTTGGCAAAGATGTGGTAGAAAACTGGAACAGAAAACAGTTGAAGAAATTAAACAGACTAAACATGTATCCCTTAAAATAGACTCAAGATGTCTGCATTGGTGAATGTAAAAAATAAATATATGATAATAAAATTTAAAATGTGAAGATAAATTTTATTTATTTTTTTATTTTTTTGAAGATAAATTTTAATCAAAACAAGTAAATATTAACAAATCACCACTTATATATGTGCAAGATATTTATGAAAAAGCTATAAAACATTCTTGAATGACATTAAAAACACCTGGAAAACATGGGTAGCTATATCACATTTATTCTTAAATATTTTAAAGATAGTATTTTTCCCATAATTACTCTATAAGTTCAATGCAATGCTCAAAATTCCAATAAATTCTTTATCAAAATTAACAGCTACTTATTAAATTGATCTGGGAGAACATTAACCCCCAAATACTCAAAACCATTTGGAAAAAGAACAACAAAGACACTTACTTCATTGGAGCACAAAGGATATTTTAAAGATAAAGTTTTTAATACAGTGATAGTCTATAGAAATAGGCAGGTAGATCATGCAATATCTATCAGTGGGAGAATTTCTCAACAGAAAGTAGTATTTTACAAATCCAGCCAGGAGAGCACTGAACTGGGGACGATAACGGAGTCAAATGTGTAAACCAAGGGTGGGCTACAAAGCAGAAGTAAAGAAGCGTAAAAAAAAAGCAAAACAAGCAGAAACCACAAAATAATATGATAGAAATACATGTGTAATAACAATAAATGTAAATGATCTAAACTTGCCAATTAGGGTAAATATTATGTGGTGTGTGCGTGTTTAACAACTATGCAGCTAAGGGGCGTCTGGGTGGCTCAGTGGGTTAAAGCCTCTGTCTTCGGCTCAGGTCATGATCTCAGGGTCCCGGGATCGAGCCCTGCATCGGGCTCTCTGCTCAGCGGGGAACCTGCTTCCCCCTCTCTCTCTCTCTGCCTGCCTCTCTGCCTACTTGTGATCTCTCTCTCTCTGTCAAATAAATAAATAAAATCTTTAAAAAAAAAACTATGCAGCTAAAACATAAGGACATAGAAATGTCGACAGCAAAAAGATGGAAAAATATATTAAACAACAAAAAGTTGGAGTAAGAAAAAATAACATCTCAAAATAAAGACATTATTAAAAAGAATGAAACTTACTGCTTAATGACAAAAAATAAATTCAACAAGAACACATAATTCTGTATGCATATATATCTGATGAAAAGTATTGAGTCACACAAAGAAAACTTCTCAGATTTTAAAGAAGGAATTGACAAATCCATAATCATAGTGGAAAGATTTATTACAACTTATTCAATTATTTATAAAGCAACAAAAATTGGTAAAGATACAGAAGAAACATACATTAACAAATACGAATTAATGAATATACAGAGACTCCTTCACTCAACATTTAGACAATATATGGTCTTCTCAAATATAAAATGGAACTTTTTTAAGGCCATTATGCAAGTCCTAACAAATTTCACAGAATGAGTAGTTAATATAGACCATGTTTTTAAATTATCAGCAATTAAGTTACAAGTTAATTGTAAAAAAAAGTTTTTAAAACTTACATCTAGAAAATTTTAAAAAGAGTCAAGAATAATCAAAGTGGTTCAAAACAAAACAAACAAAAAGAATAATCAAAGTGGTAATTATAAAATACTTCCAAGCAAAAGATAACAAAAATACTACACATCAAATGTGCAATTTTGCTTAACACCATGCTTAGAGAAATGTGTAATCTTAAGATTTTGTTATAAAAGAAGAAGAGTGCAGTATTGATTCAATTTATTTTAGAGAGATATTAAAATACTAACAAGATATTCCAATGAAAATAGAAGGATAAAATAATAAGAAGGAAAAATCAATAGAAGAAGAAAATCAACGTAGTGGAATGGGCTAACAAAGTTAAATGTTGGCTTCACTGCACAAAATAAGACTCATAAGGATGTAGGAGACACTAATAAACAAGATTAGGCACAAAAAGTGTCGCAACTACAGATATAGCAGATTTTTAAAAATCAGAGAATATTATCAACAACTTTATGCCAATACATTTGAAAGTTTAGTCAAAACGAACAATTTCCTATGAAAATATAAATGACTCGAGAGGAAATAAAAATGGTCTTTCTATAATATTTTTAAAAATTAAATCAATACTTTAAAAATCCTCTGGAGGCAAAAGGAACAAAGACACTGGACCACAAGGAGAAAACACTTCCCTGTTCGTGGGCGGTAGAACCCCAAATCTCAAGCCAGGTGAGTGTGATAGAAGGAAGGGCAAATGCTCAGGCAGTCTTACTCCAAGTGCAAATATTCTCGGTCACGTTTCAGCCAAGGTCATGCAGCACACATAAAATAAGATGAGGTATTATCCTCAGATTGAGTTTATTCTGGAAATGCTGGATTCTTCACCATTGCTAGGGACTCTAGTAAGGTCATTCACCATATTAGCATCCCAAAGGAGACAATCTATAGGATCATCCCACAAAATGCAGGAAGAGCATCTGATGACCTAGTGAGAATTATACCCTCAGTCCTGCCTTCCAGGCTGTCAATTTTTTGTGTTCAATTCCATGAGTCCTCCCCAAAATCCCATGAGGTTAGCTACTTCCTTTTACAGGTGAAGAAAGAGACGCACACAAAAGTGAGGTAATTTGTTCAAGGTCAAGCATAAAGTAAATGGTGAGACTAGGGTTTCAGTTCTACCCCTGATTACAGTAAATACCTCAAAAATTCATGTGTGGGTATGCAAATCAGCCGTCTCCAACTATTGGTAGATTTGGCTCAAAATTTCACTTGTAGTTTGGCTGCTAAATTCACTTTCTAATTCCCACGGTGTTTTGTTAGGACATTCACTAAATCTTTGCCAAATGCGTACATTTCTCTTCTCCTTGACAAGATACCTGGCTTCAAGGGCTGAATAGAATTAAACTATAATAAACTTAAAGTTCATTACCAATAATATTATTGCAGTTTACTTAGCCATCCTTTTAACCTTGCTTCTATAAACAAATGCTTCCAAATTCTAATGGACATGCCAACAAGATCGTGCTGACCCACCATGAAAATGCTATTCCTGGCGAGAACAATCGTTTTCGACTAAAAATATCGGCACCGTTTTAAAAAATAATTTAAATAACTTCTGCCAAGCTCCAAATGCAAAGACTGACACAGGAAAGAAGTCCTCTATTATGTAAGTATTTACCATCCCCTTTATCATTATCATCGCTATCGCTGCTTGAAGCCGTATAAATTTCTCATTTTCTATTCCATTGTAAGTTTTCGAGTTTTCTTTTTTAAAAAGCAGATATTAGTTCAATACATTTTTAGTTACGTTGCTGATTAAACTGACTTGAATTTAAAGGACACTTTTTAATTTTATTTATTTATTTGTTTTTTAACTCTTTTTTTTTTAAAGATTTTATTTATTTATTTTTGTGCACGCATAAGAGACAGAGAGAGAGAGTACACAAGCAAGGGAGGAGGTGCAGAGGGAGAGGGAGAAGCAGACTCCCCGCCAAGCAAGGAGCCTGATGCCTGACTCAGTCTCAGGATCCTGGGATCATGACCTGAGCTGAAGCCAGACGCTTTTCCAACTGAGCCACCCAGGCGCCCTAAAGTACACATTTTTAAAGTGAGATTTTCTTGATATTTTGCACTGTTGAGAGAGGTGGTGATATTAGGTGATGTCTACTTCCGAATAGACATATATAGGGACAGTTGACCCTTAACCGACATGGGTTTGAACTGCATGGGTCTACTTATTACACTTGGATTATTTTTATAAGCACAGTACTGTAAATGTATTTTCTTTTCCTTACGATTTTCCTCTAACTTACTTTGTTGTAAGAATATAGCATATAATACATATACCATACAAAATATGTGTTGATTATGTTATCGGTAAGGCTTCTGGTCAACAGTAGGCTATTAGTAAATTTGGGATGAGTCAAAAGTTATACCTAGATTTTTTAAATTTTTTATTTAAATTCAATGTAGTTAACAGTGTATTATTAGTTTCAGGGGCAGAATTTAGAGATTCATCAGTTGCATATAACACCCAGCATTCATTCCATCAAGTACTTCCTTAATGCCCATCCCCCAATTGCCCCATCACCCCCACCTACCTCCCCTCCAGCAACCCCTCCCCCATTTGCTATAGTTAAGAGTCTCTTATGGTTTGCCTCCCTCTCTGTTTTTATCTTATTTATTTTTCCTCCCCTTCCCCTACGTTCATGTTTTGCTTCTTAAAGTCCACATATGAGTGAAATTATATGGTATGTGTCTTTCTCTGACTAACTCATTTTGCTTAGCATAGCGCCCTCTAGTTCCATCCATGTCACTGCAAATTATACCTAGATTTTTGACTGTGCTGGGGGTCAGCGTCCCTACCCCCGTGTTGTCCCAGGGTCAACTGTATTTGTATGTGCACATCCACACACGCGCGTCCACAGTCTTGAGGCGCAATGGACTTGAGTTCAGACTTTTAACTCCATGCCTTTTAAATGTGTGGCTAAGCAAGTTACTTAATTTTTCTGAAACATTGTTTTTCCACCTGTAAAATAAGGCAGTGCCAGTTAGAGGTGGCAAAGGGATTTGCGTTTAACCCTGACGGACTGATTCTGAAGGCACATGGGGATTATTCCAGGTCTGATACAAGGGGGTCATGAGATTCCAACCTGAACTCAGCTAAACTTAAAATGAAACTCATGGGGACCCATCCCATGGCAGCTCAGACTAAAGGTGCCCAGAGTTACACCTGCAAGCTGTTGATTTAAAAGGAAAAACTGAAGACAAAAAGAACGATGCATTACTTTTTTATGTTTGTGAACATTGCTATTATCTTTATGCAAAAAAAAAAAAAGTTTTAATTTCAATACATAAGAGCCCTTTCTCTTTGAGATCGTCAGGACCCAAAATTTACTTTACAAAATTGGCATACCATAGGTGCTCAAAAATATTTTTGGAATGAACAAATTGTCAAAGAAGATATTTCCTGCCGCTCTGTACTCACCTTCAGACTCTAGATGCATTATTTCACAACTGTGGTCTCAACCTCACCACGATCCCTCGATAATTGTGCTGAGCCCTCATACACCATTTTTTTTAATTATTCTTTCCCTCGGATGCTTGACTCTTGCCTGTTTACCTGCCATCCCCGTGATTCTGCTCCGTTTTCTGTCCCATCCATTGTTCCAAATGCCAAACCTCCTTGGCATGAGCTGAGGTCAGTGTCCGCAGGAGCTTGGGGACAACCGCACGGGATGTGATTGTGGTTTGGTCTGCACAATTCCAAAACCACCAATCAATTCAAGGAAAGCGCTCTAGTTTAATCAGCACTGTAAAAAATCAGTCATTTAGACCAAATCACCAGGTACCTAGTGGACCCACTCACTTCCTAATGGGTTGGACTAAGGTGGGGGTTCCCAATCTATGTGAGCCGAGTAGACAGCGTGTGAGTCCCCCTCACTTCAGCAAGCCCCCCTGCTGGCTACTCCTCTTCCTCCGTATTACCACACTGACTCAGGTCCATGGAAACACAAACCTTATTCTGTTGAAATGTGAGCGTTAGTACCCAGTGATGATCCTCTCCGACACCCAGATTCTAAGGAACACATGCTTGGGTAGGTCTGATCTCTGAAGGAACCACGCGAGAGTGGAGAGAGCACCAGGGAATCTTAGAGCAAACTCTCCAAAGAAAGCCGAATGCTCGGGCCTTATGCAAGAGACAACAAAGATAAAGTGCACCTGAGAGGCCAAACACAGAGGTGGAGATAACTAAGGGCAGCCAGAGCTGCCCGTGGGAGCCAGAAAACACAGGCTCCGCGTGGTCCAGGGCGTGGGGTAGTGCCCGAGCGAAGGGACGCCGTGAGTTCTGAGCTGGAGTTGATCCAAGAGAGACGGGCAAATTTAAAAGGATTAAAGAAACCAACCGGAGGCTGTGTACCTCTGTTAAAAGGGACACACGATCCCGAACTCGCGAGCTCCCCTCTCCAGCCCCTAGCACCCCTGGGCTTCCCGATGCTCCTACATCTTTAGACGGGCTCAGCTCAGCCTTCAGTCTACACTCACGCTCACAGTGCTTTCCAAAGGCTTCTGGAAGGGGCAGGTAGACAGGAATGTGGGTCCTTCGTTCTTTGTGGGGCACTGCGTCATCTTCCTTTTCTTAAGAAAGGTGGCAGACAGAGTGTCACATGATGTCCCCTGCTTTTTGGCATCTCTCCCCTACTGCTTCTTGCAGACACATTTCATTTATTTCTAATCTTTGTTTTCTGAATTTCTAGTCTTTATTTTCTGAATCGCGTATCACCGCTATGTCAGTGAAATAATCCAGAAGAGAAGAGTCTCTTACACTGTCCTCCTGCCTCTCCAAAGCCCTCACCCCACCACAACCTGCATCCACATCTGACCCGTGGCCTTCTTCAGCCCTCTTTGTGCAAACACGTGATCGTTTCCCAAAACATGGTACAATATCCTGCCCCAGACTTGGCATCTCCCCATTCCCACTTACAAGTACCTGAGTTGGCACGGTGGGACGTTGATGGAGCGCTCTTTGGCACCTGCCGAATGGCTCCTGGTGGCCCCCAGTGGCTCCCGGTGGCTCCCGGTGACAGTCTGCTTCCCGCTGCCCCTCTGGTTCCAATCTCTTCTCCAACGTAAGCAGCGTTGTGCCCCATCCGGAGAATGTCTCCTTACATAGTGTCCCTCTAGGAGGGACTCCTGAAAGGGAATTGCTGAGTCCAAGGGCCTTTATATATTTAATTTTAAGAAATATTCCCAAGCTTCTTTTGGAGACGTCTGCTCCACTTCTCCGTCCCCTGGATCTCTGGCAGCACCTTCTTCCTGGCCCGCGGAAGGCGTGGGGGGCTCTCCTTACTGACCACCAGCCTGATTTCACTAGTGCTTTCATCGCCATTTCCCGAACTCACGGCAAAGTTAACACCTATCTATGAGTTTATTGGTCCTTATAAAGTACCTGTTCCTATTAACAATTTTCTCAGATTTGCAGGAGATTTTTATACATGGGGGATGGCGGTCTTTTGTTATATGGGTTATAATATTTCCAGGCTTTCCGATTCCTTTGATTTCTAGTTATCATTCTTGGCCACACGAAAATGATTCATCTCTGTGCAGTTGAAAATGCCTAGTTTTCTCTTTCACACACATTAAGTATTTAATTTACATGCCTTTTCTGGCCAACTTTGTTTGCCAAAGGGTTCCTGGTATTTTAAAGGCCGTAAAGTTGTCATTCTCCTGGAATGCCATACACGGCTCCAGACTGCTGGGAGATAGTCTCATCTATTTTAGCTGGTTTTGTTTTTCCGTTTTCTCGTTTAACAACCTTTATGTATCAAATCTGGCAAGTCTATTAGCACTGTTATTGGGGAAAAAAGTTCATCTGGGAAGTGAAAATAGACCAGAAAATACAGAGTGTAAATTTTGCACTTTCTCATTGAGTTAAATAATTTTCAGTTTGGGTGTATTTGCCTAACACTTTACTTCCACTTATGTAATAAAATGTGAGCGTGCCTGTGGAGCCCCAATTTCCCCCAAACCTCGTAGAAATAGATTCTCTTTCTCCTTCCGCTGCATACCTCAGAGATATTGGCCCATGAAATATGAGCAGTTGAAAGAAATTGTGATTGACATACTTAGCAGAAGAATGACAATATGTTGAGGGGGAAAACGAGATGTCTTATGTATATTGTGAGAAAAAAATGATAGATTCTGTTGAGAGTAATGTATATTCAGCACTGATAGAATTAAATAATTCAAACATGATTTTTGGTATGAGTAGTAATGGGAGATAGATTTATAACTATTGCTAATTACAGAAGATACGATAGGATTATTTTATTTTCTTCTTTATTGGCCCAGGGATCACACTGAAAGGTGGTGGAGATGATGATGGATAGATAGATGGATAGATGATAAGTAATAGATAGGTGATAGACAGATAGATAGATATATAATAGATAGATAAATGATAGATGATAAATAAACAGATAGATGGATAATAGATACACCTATGATTGATATAGACAGATGACAGATACATAGATGGATAGATAGACAGGTAGATAGATGGTAAATAGCAGATAGATAAATGATGATAGATAGATGATAGATATAGTGGTAGATAGATGGTAAATAGGGAGGTGGCTGATAGATAGGTGATACATACATAGATAGATAATAAGTAGATGATAGGTAATGAATGGATAGATAGATGATAAATAGATGATAGATACATGATAGATGTTAAATAGGCAGATGGTACATAGATGATTGATAGATAGATGATACATAGAGATAAAAAAACCAAAAATAATAAAGAAAAGGGAAATAAAACAACCCTCCCTCTGCACTAGCGGCTGGGGAGGGGTTTGCTATCCCCTGTACACGGTGCAGCAATTGATCGGAAACCAATTCCTCTATAGATAGATTAGTTGAGATGAGGCGGAAGAGAACGCCATCTTGGAGAAGAGAAAAGGCCTGGGACAGACAGGACCCCGCGAGGCTGAGATGACTTGGCGGGCGGGGGACGCAGCACTGGCCCGGGTTACTGGGACCTTCCCCGGGGCCGCGGGCTGCTCAGCGGTCCCAGCAGCTCACGCCCCCCCACTTCCGTCCCTGTGCAGCTCGGCCCCCTTGTCATCCTCCTCTCTTGTGTCTTCACAGCTGTTCCCTAATATTAGTTTATTTTCACCTGGATTTTACTACACTAAACATGGGGCACTTGGCTCCACCTGAAGAATATATTTCAAACGCAAGATGTTTCATCTCTTTCAAATAAAACGCTAGGTGCCACGTGCCCTTCCCTAGTATATTGCTGCAACCTTCCAGCTGACCTGCAAAAGCCAGGTCCTAGTCGACTCTCACGCTCTCTGCCCAGCGCATTTTTTCCTTCCCGTTCTCGTTCTCATTATGATTAGTTATGTTTATTTGTATTGTTTGGCTTAATTACATGTTGTGTTTCATATATCTTGTGTTATTTCTGAAAAATGGCAGTTAATGAAGTGAAAGTAAACAGGTAACTGTCAAGAGGGGATGACAGTCTGTTAATTTATGTAAAGTGTAACCAACCAGATGTTCTAGAAAATGCTTCAGTCAGAAATAAGGAATCCTATAAACACAGTACTGTTTTTATTAAATAGGTAATAGCTGCATGTTGTGAGAAAACTATTTTTTCCAGGGAGCCTTCTGGAGCTCAGTCTAGACCCAGGGAATCCAGGGCAGGACATCCGAAGGCAGGACGAGCCCGGATCCCAGGCGCTTGGGCACAGGGCTGGAGCCCTCTGGGGGTCAGCGCAGTGCGGGCAGGGAGCCACCAGCTTGCCCACAATTCTACACATTAGCAATGCTATGTGACAGAAGTCTGGTGTTGTCAGTGTAGCTGCTGTCTTACCAACAGTGAGCTTTCAGATTCAAAAACCTTATAGACCGAGAGTGGACACTATTTTTACTACCGGCGATTAATATTTCTCTGATACTGACAGAGTGCATGTCAAAGTCTAAGGAAGAGAATAGATCTTAAGTGTTATTATGTCCCTTTTTGCAAAGCATACATCACTCATATCCATCATGTTCTTCCTGAGTTAATGGTTCTGACATTTATTGTCCTTGTCAATTTTTTTCTGGTAATATGCCTAAATTCTTCCACTCAGGTTCTTCCTCATGAGTTTAAAATGAAATCCGGAAACCAACAGACAGATCTCAAATTTGCAATTCTACTTGTGGTATGCAGAGGTGCCCGTTTCCGCCACTCCAAAAATGTTGTAACTCATTCCATCATCTAGAATCTCCGTGTCTTTGAAGCAAATACCCACACAGCAAACACAACACAAACAATGGAACACACGTCTGTGAAAAGAAGGTTACTGTTGGCGACAGGGATCGATCTCCTGGTTCCTTCAATTCATGGCGCCCAGATAGCCACTAACGAAGACCTGCTCATCGCTAGAACTTGATGAATAAATCAATTCTTAACTGGCGAGATGTGGTTCTTACATGATGACCTAGTATTTCGTCCTGGCGATCCGGTCTCCCGCATCCAAGGTCACTCACAGATGGGCTCATAACATCGCGCACGCTCGCTACAAGGAAACATGCGACTGCACAGAATCTTGGCCTTTGTTTATGTTCATACCTTCTCTCTTTCTTAAACTCTCCTTTCAAACACAAAATGCCATGGTTCCCGCGTGGAGATGTGTGGCAGCCTCGCTGATGGGATTGAGCCACACTCTGTAAGAGCATCCAGAACTTTCCGCCGGGTCCACCGTGTAGAACGTGAGGGAAGGAAGGGTGCGCACATCTGTATGCAAATGAACACGTCAACAGTCTGTCCTGTCAACATCCATCGTGTCACAGCGATCCCCACAAGTCCCCCTTTGCTGTCAGGTGTTTGCATCCATGACAGCCCCCAAGAAGACGAGCTCTTGTCTGTCCTTTCTCTCCCTGCTTCTTTCCTACAGGCATCTGGTTTACCCAGGCCCTGCAGAGCATGCGGGACTGAGCCTGTGGAGCCACAGGGTGAGGGGAGGGGGGAGATAACAGCGACACGCAGGGATGGAACCCGAGACCCGATGCCAGGAAAGCAAACCACAGAGCTGCTGTCTTCTCACTGGCCGGCTTCACCCCTCTGCTGTGCTGCGTGTGTTTCTCATGGAAACGATGCCCCCATCACACTTATGTGAATCATTTCCTGCTGGGTCCCACCTCTGCCTTTGGTGGTGGCCACAGGTGCAGCGTGTCCCCGCAGCGGTCAGGTCTATCCCAGGCTCTGATGCCTGAGAGCAGGGGGAGGGAGCACGCGGTGTGTTCGCTCCCACGGTTCACGCACAAGCAGCTCTTTACCGCATCGCGTGGGAGCTGCCGCCATTCTCCAGCGATGCCGTGTCCCACAGACAACATGGGTTAAAAGCAAAACAAGTGTCAAGGACAAAACCTAGTTGATTTGTGAATATTTCACTCCTAACAAGTTTGTTCGTTTAAGCCATGGGTCTATACGGATCGATACGATCTATATGTATTTTTGTTTGGTTCTATTCAAAATAAAATCATTCTTTATTTTAACTTCCTGTGGTTGGTCCTTGGGTGTTCTTAGCCCCTGACTTTGACGCTGCCCGTTCTAGATGTTTTCCTGAGCACACATGTGAACGTATGATCTTTTGTGTTGGTCTTTCATTCTTTTACACACCCATTAGTCTGTTTTTCACCCCTCACCAAAGAGACAGCACTTTGAATTTCTCTCTGCCTGGTTCTCTAACTTCACCCACAATTAGAAATCCATGTAATGTCACTGAGGATTGTATATTTATACGTAAAACAAAAGACAATTGTGGTTTATTGACCATATGTATGACATAATATGATAAATGCTCGATTTTCTGTTCTATTCCACTGTATTCGTTAATATTCTCTGCCGTTCTGTTTTATAAAGTGAGAGAATTGCTCTCAGCCACACCATTGCGCTCACGGCCCACTCTCGGCTGTCTGGGAGGAAGGACGAGGGGGGTGCGGGTGACGGTCCTGGGACCCCAGAGCCCTGGCCCCCCGGCACAGCTGTGTTGCTCCCAGAGCTGATGGCATCCCGTTTTCAGCATCAACGTAAAGATGAGAATTGAGGGACCTACTTGGAGACTGCTGGCAAAAGGCCATTTTTCTCTCAAGTATTAGAATAATGGGCAGGGTTTGAAAGAGTGTAAATGTGGCAAAGGAGGACGGCCCCTGGGTCGGCGACCTCTCGCCTCGCCCACGATCACCTCCGCCTGGAGGACAGGCAGCATCTCGGGGTGTACCTGAACTACCGGCTCCAGAGGTGGGTCGAGACTGGTGAAGACCAGAGTCGGACAGTTGGGATTGGAATCCCAACTCCAGATTCTCCGCTTACTGGACGCGTGACATCAGCAAGTTTCTCTGGGTTTCGGGGTGAGTCTGGATTTTGGGGGGAAGTGACTGGGTCTGTTACGCGTGGCGTCGCGGATTGCCGGCCTCGGCCTGGGGGAAGGAATCTGCTTTCTCTGTTCTGGACAGTTCTCTGCAGCGCCGGTTCCAGGTGGGCCGAAGAGTTTCCTTCCTCGCGCCTGTTACCCCCCCAGATCCGTCACAGCGTAGCGGACTGCGAGATCGGCTGGCCAAATCCCAGTTTCAGGGGTCAGTAAACTGACTTTGCCATGAAGTAGACTGAGAGTAAGCACATTTTTCACTAAAATGCCGTTTCACTGAAGTTCGTTTTAACCTGATGATCTACGTGGAAACACCTATGTTACTTAGGATGAGAAAAACCGAGCCCTGAAATTCTCACTGCATCCCCGATCGCTGTGACTGCTCGTGAACTACCATTCAAGGCTTCATTCTGTTGTGTCCATTTACGATATTTGGGGATTTAACTCGGGGTTTCCTGCTTGATCATAACCATCACCGCTTTCCGTACAAAATTATTTTTCCTTTCAGATGCATGTCTAGATTAACGTTGAGGAGGGAACAGAGGGCAAACCAAGGCCAAAGCACAAGCTGACACCCAGGGACCTCCCCCCACCCCCACTCCTGGGTGGGACACTGTTACATTCTTCCCGGAATCTCGCAACTATGTTAATGTTAGTACCTTGCCGGAGGGGAAAAACAATCTTAACCTGACAATGGCAAGGCCTCTGGTGTCTTGTAGGTCCTCTTTAGCATATGAAAGTTCTATTGAAACCTCCCTTTTTCCTTACCTCCCCCAACCCCTTAGAAATAGTCAGCCGCCCCTCACAACCCCAGTGCAGCAGCTCTGTCTGCCCAGGGGTCCTGTCCCTGTGCTTTCATAAACCACTATTTTGCCCCAAAGATGTCTCAAGAATTCTTTCTTGGTCATTGACTCCAGACTCTACTCCACAGAACCTCACCTATATTCTAAAACTTCATCAACGTGACTCGAAAAAAAATTACAAAACTGATTATCCAGCAATTTTTATGGCGAAAAAAAAATCCAAATGAGATAGTATATTGCTTACTGAAAATGCAGTCATCCAAAATTCCATATGATGTTACTGTCATCTAAGGCAAATTGCTTCGCATCTGAATCTCTCTTCCTATTTAATGGACAACCTTCTTTGACCACTTCAGATTTTTAGGTAACTGAAATGTCTGTAGACTTCCGTGCTGGATCGTAAGGAAATTGTTTTTATTAGCCTAGAAAGACAATCTTTCGGATAGGTTATGATCTAGCTCTAAAACATTTTACTCCCAAATGTTTGTGAGCACTAAGTATTCTTAGTTTATGAAGCAAAAGGTCAGGTAGCAAATTAGCATTAAAACAAAATGCTGAATGCCTATCAAAAGGGGGTGGTTTCATTTCTTATGCAAATATACAGAAAACAGAGTCTAGCTGAGGAAACAGCTGTCAGGGCGTCTTGTCAGCAGGTGAATTAAAGTCTCTGAAGCACACACAGATATCCATTCATGTCCTAGAACAAAATCAGTCGCTGGACTCCACAGACAAGCAATGCCTGGGCAAGAGCAATACTTTCCAGAATGTTCCCTGTTCTCCAGTTCTGCTTCAGCATGAGTCATTTGTGTACATCAATAACATGATCTGTCTTCATTCGTTCTTGGCCCATATGCCCATTTAATCGCACTTCTCTGGAAACTAACTGTGGGTCTCTGATTCACGCATGATGCTGTATCTGGGTGTGATTTGTTATTTCTTAGACTGTACGCTAGGAGACGCTGGGATTGTGTAATTTGTGTAGTGGTGTGTGGGGGTTGTTCCTGTTATTGTTCTCATCTTTTCCATCCTGGATTTGAAATAGAGACAATGGTTTGCGTTTTAAAAAATCTCCAGCATCGTCTTATTTGTGAAGAAATGAGCCCAAGCCTCAGTAAAATACAACCTCCTATTGGCCATGAGCTTCTGACTTGAGCTCTTAAGTACCTGGCAATTTTGTTGTATTCACTTAAAAATGTATGTATAGACTTTAAGACTGAATGTTTCATTTTGTTAACTGGGGTGGGAGGTGAGGAGTTGGGAGAAAAGAAACCGAACTGAGGGTCCTGAAGTTTAGGTAGAATGGACAGGAGACCTGAGACCCCCTTTTCTCTCCTCTGACTTTGTTTACATTTAAAGATGTTTACCCATAACTTCCCTTTGGGAACTACGAATCCAACTTAAAGGGCGTCACTATAGGATTTGTTTCTCTAATTTACTATGCGACCCTCAGAAAACCAATATAATTCTTGAACTTTCTCTGAAAAGTGTATACAGTCCTGAAGATCTTGTCAATCGACACATGGCTTTCCTACAGGCACAAACTTCCTATGTCTGTTCAGTAGACCTTTTTCCTTCTTTCTTCTACTTAGACTAGGATCTTTAAGATGATGTAAATCTACTTTATAGTTGTGTTCGTTTTAATGCTTGATCGACTCCCTTCCAAGAACTCATTGCTTCTGCATTTAAATTTTAGACTTTCTTTTTAGATAAATGCTATTATTTACTAAGCGACCGGGAATGCAAATCATGCGAAGGGCTCGATACGGTTAGCTCCAGTCCTTTATGAATCAGCACCCCATAAACCATCATCAATAGTTGTATTAAACACTTATTGACTAAGGTTTTACAGTGGCCTGAGACACAAAGCAGGACTCATGCCAATGGAACTGCAGATCTTGTCGAAGGGCCGCCATGAGTAGGGAACCACTGCGTATCAGCTTGCGAGGGAGGACAGGCTATTGCTAAGGTGCAGCACAGAGAAAGCCAAAGGAATGTCAAATTGCATGTTTTCTTTTTCTTTTTTAGAGAGAGAGAGCCAGTTAGTCAGGGAGGGGGCAGAAGGAGAGAGAACCTTAAGCAGGGTCCAAACTCAGCATGGAGCCCCACAAGGGGCTCGATCTCAACCCCAAGGTCAAGACCTGAGCCGAAATCAAGAGTCGGATGCTTAATGGACTGAGCCACACAGGAATCCCAAAACTGTAATATTTATAAGTCATTTCTGAGAGTTAGACTTATGGCTTTGAGGGGAGGTGAATTGTAGAGCAAATAATTGGTAACCATAGAGGATTGTTGGTATGTAGGTCTGTCAAGAGGAGGATTGTTGGTATGTAAGCCTGTACAATGAAAATGTATACCCTGATTCCTAAAGCAACCCTTGGTAACTGGTGGAACACATGTTCACATGTTTTTATTTATTTATTTTTATTCATTTTGGTTTTATTTTTTTTAATGTATTTTTTTAAATTTTATTTTATTTTTTCAGTATTCCAAGATTCCTTGTTTAGGTACCACGCCCAGTTCTCCATGCACTACGTGCCCTCCTCAATACCCACCACCAGGCTTTTTAAGTTACTATTCAGATTTGGTACTGAAAGCTTCACCCTAACTATTGACTTACATGTTTGGAAACTAAAGTTCAAGAATTAGAGGAAGCTGACTAGCTTTGGGATGGTTTTTGTCATGGTCTTTGTCATCAAGGACGCAGGTAACTCATGAGATGGAAGCTCAGCTTAAAAAAAAAATGCTTACCAAAAATGGTATTGGCAATCACAGAGTGCACTGTATGTCTTAGGTTATAAAACTTCCCTAGTTGGTTATATGACTACTGAATGAATGCGTGGATACCTACCCGATGTTAAAATGATCAAAACTGTTCCTTTTCAAATTTAATCCTTCCTTTTTCTCTGGCAACAGACATTCTTTCAGACAAATATTTTTAGGAAATTAGCATTAGTGAAATAATCCTGTTTTCTGCTACTTGGATTCAAGCGTATCTAGGTGCATGAATATGTTTAAAGCAATCTACTCAAACTGCTATACTCTCTTGGTCTAGAGAGGTCTGATGTATAACTTATATGTTTCCTAAATGGAGCTAAAAGTGGTTTATTTAAGGGAGAGTGGTTATGTAGTCAGTGTAAACAATTGGTGCTTACTATGAATTCATGGAAATCTAGAGATCTTTTTCAACATGAATGCTGATTGAGTTCTCTTTCTCCCTGCGAATCTCACAGTTTTGTTCAAGAGGCTAAAAATAGCCTTAAAAAATAGACAAAAGAGTTTCTTTCTAACAGTGATCATAATGAAACGGGGTGGGGGGCACATCCCCATGCCAGGACTCCTTACAAAAGACACAAGCCGTGTCCATGAAGCAAGACTTTGTGCTTGAAACCAGGGCCTGTTAAGGGAAACGGTCAAGTTCTGTTCTTGGAGTTTTTTTCCCCACACGAGCATCAAACCTCAGTGTGGCTCTGTTTTCTTCAACTACAAAATGAGGGGTTTGGATGAATCGCCTCTGGGTCCTCTTTGGGATCCTAAGTTCCATGATTCTCAGGAAAATTATTAGGTGTGAAGGAAATATTTTGCCCAATTTATGACCTCTACATCCTCTTCACCCCTGATGTTTCAAGACCTTGGTGAAAAGTAAACTGCTCTGTGAAATTAACCCCAGTTGATGCTGCTTCAGTAAAAATGGCAGTGAGCATGGGGCCAAGTCCCTCTCTTTCTGTCATTCCGAGTCTACACAGAGCTCTTGCGGGCAACATGCATGGTGTTCCCATCACCATGAAACAATTAAACATTGAAGAGTGATTTCTGCTGGTTCCCCTCTACCTACATCGACTCCATCTCTCGTTCTGCAGACTTTCTTCCTCAGCTCTCAATACTTCTTTCTTCTGCTTTGTTCAATAACTCTGGGTCTTTCTGATGTGCTTCCCATCTACTGGGCCCCTCAGGTTTGGGTTCCTAACTGCTCTAGAGGGACCCACACCCACTTAACTCCCCACTGGGCTGGGGTCCGGCAGAGTGTAATGCCTCGGCTGGATCTACTATGAAGAGCCAAGAATGAGGGCCTCCGAAGGGAAGACCGAGATCATCTGGGATCATGGAAAATGCTCTCCCGAGACTTTTCTGGTCTGAACTACCTCCGATGAGGTCTGAAATCTTGTCCGATGTCACCCTTAGGTTGCCAGGAACAAAGACAGTCTTTAATATCTTGGGGTCCATTCCTAGTAAAATAGACCCTGCGAACCTTTCAAACCGTACCCACAATTCCAGAGCAAGAAAAGAAACTTACTGCAGTCAAGTAAATCACAAAGGCATGGAGTCAATCACAGAAGTGCAGATCTGGAAGAGGTCTCCCCACTTTAGAGAAGAGACTCATTATGGACCCAGAGAGGAAAAGTTCTTGTCTAGGGTCTCACAGGGGTGGAATGAGGATGGGAGTGCCTTGTTTTCCGCATTCCTCTCCACCATTTTCCAGCCTCAAATGAATCTTTTTGTTTTTATTGAAGTCTGACTTTCCTGCGGCCAGGTGTTTTGGTAGAGAGGCCCTTCCCTACTGGGACACTTGGCTGTCCCTGTTGCCCAGTACGATGTGTTAGTGCAGACAGGAAGCCCTCCAGCTCTCAGGGCTAGATGGTGACTGGCTGGGCACCTGAGCCAACGCTGTTCCTATTCCAGTGGCTTCATCGTCTCCTCTCCCCCGACTTGCTGGCTGGCAAAGAATATGTGGATAATATGGATTCGTGAAATATACAACCACCGAAATTATTGGAATTATGTATTTTCAAATAACTTATGTAATTGTTGTAATTAATATGGGGTTTATGTTGGATTTGAAATAAAAAGTAATAAAATAAAATTAGGAAGCCCCCCTCGGAGACAACGGGCTAAGTGCTTGCAATATTTTGGTTTCTCTTTAATTGCTCCATTTTTTACTTTGATTGGTAAAGGGAGAAAGCACCCAACTACAGGAGAACAACACCTGAGTCCATTTAAATATAAGACTTGCTCCGTGGGGGCAGGTACTTATACTGAGGTTTGCGTTTCAAGTTTTAGGGCGACAATTCTATTTGCTATACATCTTGCCAGGTAGAATTCAATGGCATACCTAAAATCCTGGGTCTAGGAGAGATGAGACCAGCTTTACTTTGACTAGAAATTTCTACCATAAGTTAGCTGTGTTCTCAGAAAGCCTGTCTACATGCTTTTCACATAGAAGACAGCAGAAAATACTATTTGATTCGTTACTTTAGTCACTAGAAATATCCCAATGTGATTTTTTTCTTATTTCTGTGAAAATTCAAATTCATTCTTAGAAAATTCAATATTTAGACAAATGCCAAGTGTTCTTTTTTCCTAATAGAGAAGTATTGGGAGTGAGCTTGTTTTCACAGGAGAGGCTCAAGTGTAGACCAGACATCCAATGTCACACATGCCAAAGAGGGTGGAGGACCTCTCAGTACTAAAAGTTCCAGAGAGTGTCTTTGAAGAAAAAAGGGATTGTTTTATGAAAAGGCATACTGCGAACAGAATCAGCCAGTCCAGCCCATCGTTTCATGTGGCGATTCCTTTCTCCACTCTCTGGAGGGATGGCCACGGGGCTCCCATTTGTGCTTCCCAAGATGCAGCACACGGTTCTGTCAGAAAGATCATTCCACCACTGGCAAGTCTTCATTTGGCCAAGTTATTATTATGTTGAGCTAAAACCTATTAATCCCCAGGACCTGCCTATTTCTGCTCGCATTTGGCACCTGACCAGTTTTAAATATTTTCAGATAGCAACTGTGTGTTCCCTGATATTCTAGTGTTTTCCCTAAACTTGAAATCTCTTTTCTTGTTGTGTCTCCCAACTAGAGTGCTACGGAGTGTTAGGAAATGTGCAGGAGTTCTTGATGGTCTTAATGATTAGTATTTATTAGGAAGGGACAGTCTGGAAAAGGTGGAGCTGTGGAGGCAATGAAAGGGTAAGCGGTCGCCAGGCTCTAGAGGAAAGGGAAGGTGGCTCGGCGGGGCACAGAGGGTTCTCGGGCAGTGAAGCTCTCTGATGCGGTAACGGTGGACACATGTCATCATACGTCGTTCAAAACCCACACCACCGAGAGTGAACCCTGATGTCAAGTATGGACTTTGGGGGATAATGATGTGTCAAAGCAGATTCATCGATTGTAACAAGTGTACCACTCCTGGGGGGGACATTGTTAGTAGGGAAGAACATGCATGTGTGGTGGGGTTGGGAAATCCCTGCGACATCCTTTCAATTCGGCTATGACTTAGAACTACTGTAAAAATAGTCTATGTAAAAAAATAAAAATAAAAGATATGCCAAGGTGTGTTTCAGAAAAGATAATAAGTCTCCTTTTATCCCAGTTTTAGGTGATGGGGCTCCATTTCTGTATACCCCATCACGAAGCCCCTCCCTGTGAAAGTGAAGGAAGGTAGGCTTCATGATCATGTGGTTGGATCACCAGCCAATAAAGCAAATACACACGCAGAAGACTTCAAACGACTTATAATCCGTATAGAGTACGACATTTCAGAGATTTAGAACTAGATCACACCCCCCCACACACAGACTCGTACACACACTCTCACACATGCTCTCACACGCACCACACACCCCACACAGATTCGCACACACTCTCTCACACACCTCCACACACAACACACATACACACATTCCGCACACCATGCACACTCATGTGCCTCTGTGTGTGGTGCCCACTTGTGCATACACTCTCACACACAGCACACACAGCACACATTCATGCGCACACACTCTCACACACAGAACGCACATGTACTCCTCCAAGGGAATGATGTCACCTTGCACATTAACTCTTGTGTGCCAACTTCTTGGAGGTTTTGTAAAATCCCTTGTTCACCAACGCTTCCCAATCCCAGCGTGTCTCCTCCCCTTCGTGTGGGCCGTTGCCCTCCCTGGGCTTCTGGAAAGCATTATTAGCAGCATGGCGGCATCGTCTCCCATGTCTTGCCAAGGTTTAAATCCTGTATCTGAGGGAGGGTCCCCACAGTGATGAACTTTGGTTACACTACATGCTGCCCACCTTCCCAAGTCTTGAACCTGCAGCCTCAAAACCTACTCACTCACATGCTCTCTCACTCCCCAGGGGCACACATTTTCTGGGTCCCAACCTCCTACGCTGTTGTGTCCCTTTCCTCTGTTACCAGGCCAGCCGTTCCCCAGCCGAGCTGAGGTGTGACTCATCCCCAGTTGGTGCTGCCGTCCAGGAGGAGAGAAAGGACTGACCCTGTGGGTCACATCTGTCAGGCCCCCATGTCTTTAGTTGATGGGAGAGCACTGGCCTCTAACCAGAGACAGTCAGGAGTTCTGCACTCCGAGGACCGGGGGACTCTGGGGATACAAGACTTCTGAGTGCATCAGTGTAGATTTTCGGATCCGACCTCTGGGCTCCACTCCTTCCCACCCGGGGCCCTGATCTTGGCCAACAGACTTGCCTAGGTCAACAGTTCCACCTTCCCGGGGACACTCTACCCTTGTGATGACATCCTGGACTTCCCGCCCAATGGCCGCAGGACACGAGAGTCCCTCTGTAAGTTGCCGAGGAGGCCTCTGGCTTTTCATACCAGGCCTTCGTTACTGTTTGACTTCTCCCATCATTCCCGAAGCATCAAGGGCACCCGGCATGAGTGACGCAGTCCCCTTCTAGGAAGTCAGAGGCACACAGTGAGAGAAGTCCGCTTGACGACAAGGCAGTGACGGGAGTGGGCCACCGAGGATGGCCGAGCACTGCTGGCAACACCGGAAGCTGGAAGAGTGAGAGCGGAGGGGTCGGGGGGGCCTCCCCCAGGGTTTCCGAGGTCCTGCCATCACCTTGGGTTGGGACTTCTGCCCCGCAGAAGGGCGAGATGATACCGTTCTGTGGCTGTGGTAGCACCGAGCCACGATCATGGAAACCAGGGAGGTCGCCCTGAGAGAGCGTATGCCCACCGAGAGCAGAGATGGGAGGAGAATGGGCAGTTTGGGAGCAGGTAGGGGAAGCACAAAGGGGGGGGTCGTGTCAGAGGAGCAGGAAAAGAGGAGAGAGAGGTGGGCCGTGGGGACAGCTCTGAGAGACTGAGGCTGCGGCCTCCTGGGAGGGAGCAGGAGACACTGAGAACAGGTGTCTGGGGGAAAATGGGCGCCCATGGGTTTAGCTGGACCTATCGGAGGGGCTCATCAGGAAGTCAATGGTTATCAGTCAGGGTGTGTAAATGGATTGGAAAAACAGCATTGCGTTCTGTTTCCTGAGTGCAATCTAACTTATTCGCGATCCAACAGCCCCCATTTGACATCTATTTCCTTTCCTTTTAAAATGTAGCATATATCTATTTAAAACAATATTAGTCTTGGCATTGTTTAGCTCTTGTGTACACTCCTGTCAAATATGTGAGAGAGAGAGAGAAAGTCTTTGGCTCAGACTGCAACTGATTTATATGACAAAAGTCTGTATCTGCCAATGTTTGCCAAAGGAATGTTACAAGCTTGAATCATTTCATGCAATTTATAAACACATCTAAATGAAAAGAAAATGTTTTACTTGTATTCTGCATCGTGAATGTATTTGTGTCTGAATTTAGAAGACAGGAAGCAACCCATCCTTGGAAATAGCACTCAGAAAGAAGGCGTCCCTTCTTTCCAGGGTTATCAAAGTAAGAACTTTTCTTGTTCCTTTTTTAAAAAAGATTTTATGTATTTATTTGAGCGAGATAGAGAGAGCAGAAGTGGGGGGAGGGGGAGAGGAAGAGGGACAAGCAGACTCCCCGCTGAAGGGGCTCAATCCCAGGACCCTGAGACCATAGGCCGAGCCAAAGTCGGACGCTTAACTGACTGAGCCACCCAGGCGTCCCTTCTTTTCCCTTTTTGATATGCAAGTTCTGATATTGTACTACACACCAAGTCAGAATAGTAATACACAGTGATTAAAATGTGGGTTTGAAAAATGAATAGAGATTTTAAATTTCTATAAATAACAAAATATAATAATAATAATATGTAATAAAATATATTTACATTTGTTTACATAGTGTGTATATTTTTATATATAATGATATAATAAATGTTTCTAGTAAATGCAAATTTCTAATATCCATGGGCTCTGTGGAATTTTGAAAAAAATTCCAAAGGCGCAAACCTTACCATTAATTCAAAATTCTTCCTCCTGGCTGTCTCAGCGACGCTGAGTTTTTTTGTTGCCTTTTAGCTCTTGAAGCTCCTGAAAAGCCAAATTCCTCCACCAAGTATTCCAAAGCCTACCCTAAATTTTGGAGTGCTGAAGGACTTGTGCATAGTATGATTTCCATAAGATCCTGTTTTCAAACATTCATTATTCAAAACAATGAGGCTCATAATGGACTCTCCATATACATATCCTTTGATCGTATGTCACCGAAATTTAATGTGACTCATGCAAATAAACGATTATCTTAATTTTTTGTTACTTTTCCCCACTCCGATTATCAACCTTATTATCGTGATTTTGAACCATGTAATTGGGCATATAGCTGGAGCTCTGTTCTGGAAAAATATTGGTTGGCAGCTGTTCCATTATCTTATGTATATATTCTTCTGTATTTAAATTTATGTCTTCTGGGTCCCTTCCCAGAACTAGATAGATTGCTAAGGGTAGGACAAAGAAAGGAAAAGTTTTGCACCGTGAATCTCTGAGATCCAAGAAACTAATAAAGTGTTCCATTCTTCGTAGATCTGTCAAAATACAATGTCCTACCTTCTGCGGTACTTCTAGTGAATTCCGTCATGTAGAATGAAAGTGACTACAGAGATTGTTTTTCCATGCATTGCACAGGGTTGGGTTTATTATGACATAATGTCAAACTAGCAAGGTCAATAAATTTTTACATCTCTTCCTCATTTCACCCTCGGCGTTGCTCACAGTTAATGACAATACTTGATATAATTACCATTCGATTTTTTTAAAGGACATTAGCAAACAATAATTTCATGCTTTTTCAAAACACACCTGACTTGTGAGTTCAGAAGGGCAGTACTTGTTTCTATTTTCCAGATGACGCTCAGAGAGGTCAAGTGATTTCCCCGAGACGCATAATTACGAAGGGAAAGACCAACTCCTGAGCACTCATTCTCAACTTTGGCAGCGCAGAGAGATCAACTAGGCGCTTCTCAAAATGAATACCAGTGCCCGGGCCCCACTCCAGGGCAATTCTTTTGGGACCTCCGGGAGTGGGGCTCCGGCATCTATGTTTTTTCGAAGTTTCCCTGCTGAGTCAACAAGCATCCAGAGTTGAGAAGTTTGCTCTGGCAGATGAAGTTCTTGGGTTATCGGGGTTATTCTTGAATATTCGTGAATAACCCCCCCTTGGGGTTATTCACCTAGTTCCGTACGAATGATCACTTTCCATTCTTATAACCTCACGGTGTTGTTTTGGGGATTAATGAATTAATGCACGTAAAGTACTTACTGCAGTGTCCGGCTCACAGGACACTCTCCAGAAGGGTAACTACCATCACCACCACCACTGCCGCCGCCACCGCCATCATGAGAGACATCTTGGATAATTTGACTCAAATTACTCTTTAATTGTAAAATCGTCAATTGTGGCTCATGACATTTCTAAATTCTAGTACTTTGGTCAATGCAAGACAAAACCATGAGGAATTAGGGAAGGTAAAGATAAGAGAGAAAGGAAATCACTAAAACTCAACTCCCTGGGGACACTTTCATTTCTCATTTTGGTCAGGTAGGAACCTGCGATGGCAAGAACTATCAGATTCTCTATATTCTAAATATGGGATCAGAATGACATTAAATGACTAGTAAAATTGTGAATTTACCTCACAAAAGGGAATAAGATACATTCAGGGATCTTTATATAATTCAGGTCACGGGAAGTGCTTTTACTCTACTATATATACACTTTCTACATACTTAAAGTTAAACAGCTGATTTAACCAAATTTTTCTCAATCAATTAATGTAGCAAATTAAGTAGTTTTTATTGACAGATTTGTCATAATAATGCAAAGCCTTCTTCTGTACTAAAATTATAAAATCTGGAAAGTTAAACAAATGTGTGCTTCTATTTTTGGCAAGTGCCCTATATTATATGCTTTTTAGACTTTATTAAATGAATTGATTATTTCTTAATAACGAAAATCTCATTATAGCCTCCTAGAAATTAGCATTGTACCGAAAAATAAGTGGTCTCTTTTATATGGTGAGTAAACCGTTAGACTAATCAGATTTCCTTCCATATCAAAATCACGTGCCTAGGAAAATGGATGGAAGCAATAGATGTTGTTTTTCTGACTTAGTAAGACTCTGGTTTCAGGCAGGACATATAGGTTAGCAAAAGGTAAAATGCCAAATGGATTATAAACTGTTTGTCCTAATTTCTTCAGTAGAACACCGCTAGGAGATCCTATATCAAACACATAGATTTAAGTGGGGGAGAAAATCTCTGCATGGCTCCAGATGCTTCCTCCGGGGGCATTACTGTTGCCCCTAATTTGATCTGAAACATCCACCTTAAGTCATTACTTGGGTAAGAGCTGCACTTCCCCGACTTGGGAAACAGTGACATTTGCAAAACGTATTTAGTAACGTATGCAAAGCAAGAATATAAAATAGTAATATTAAAATTAAACCAAACAAACCTACCATCTACTACAACCAATATTTCATTACAGAAAGGTCATTTCAACAACAACAATAGAAAAGACATAAGCCCAGAGTCAGTCCCTTCGAGTAATTAAATTTAGCCTCCTGAAAACTCATTACAATTGGTGTTATTTCTCTCTGCATTTTGGTATGGTGAAAGCTTCGCCATAGTCCCTAAGATTTGGAAACCATTGTCTAAGATTATAAAAATTAGACTATCATCCCTCAAAGCCCATTATTTGACTGCTTGTCTGCCACCTGTAAGGGAAAAAATATTGTGGTACATATAACTGACAAAATACTTGCACCCAGAATATACAAAGAACTCCTACAAATCAATAATAAAAAGACAACCCAATAAAAATCAGACTTGAACAGACACTTAACAATAGAAGATACATGAATCGCTAATGCATTAAATATCGCATCATTAATCATCAGAGAAATAAAAGTGAGTTCCACAATGAAATACCATATCACACCCACGAGCGTGGTTACAATAAAAAAGATTGGTAATACCAAATGTGGGCGGGACATGGAGTGCTGTGTGGCATGCTTCTAGAGGGAGTGTTGAAGGGAGGGATCATTTTGCTTCCCAATTGCCGCAAGGGTAAAAACACAGATCTCTACCCCCTCAGTGATCCAGCCCTAAGTATTTACCCCAAAGAAATGAAAATACATGCTACAGTAAACCTTTATAGCATAATGACTTATAAGAAATATATATGCGGTCATTCAGATTACCAAAACATTTCTCACATATTTGGTCTTCATCCACACTTCTAGAAAACCCTTCAGAGCCAGTAAGGTGAAATGGGTGTCTCGTGATTAATGAAGGTGACTTTTAGACCCATCCAAGGGCGGCTTGGTGGCCAGGAGGACCAACCATGTGATTAGAGGGTTTGAACCTTCAGTCCCACCTCCTGTCCAGGGAGGGGGGAGGGGCTGAGAAGGTGAATCAGCCGATAGCCAATGACTTAGCCGGTCACAACTTTGCAATGTGGCCTCCATAGAAACCCCAGATGCCAGCCATTCGGTTTTTTGTTTGTTTGTTTGTTTTCAAGGAGCTTCCAACATTTGCTTCTATGTGCCATCGAGTGGGGCCCAAAGCTCATGAGGACCGAGCTCCTTTCTTTAAGACCTTGCCCTTTGCATCTCTTCCTCTGGCTGTTGATTCATATCCTTTAGCACATCCTTTAATAAACTGGTAAACGTAAGTGCTTCCCTGAGTTCTGTGAGCTTCTGTAGCAAATAAATCAAATGTCGGGCGGTCAGTCAGAAGCACAGGTAACAGCCTGGGGCTTGTGGCTGGGGTCTGACGTGGGGGGTGGAGGGCTGGTCGCATAGGGCGGAATCCTTCGCCTGTGGGATCTGACACTGTCTCTGGATAGAGAGCGTCAGAATTCAGTTGAATTCTCAGACAGGCTGCTAGTGTCCAGGAATTTCTCGTTAATGTGGAGGGGGGGAGACCCTCCCGTCCCTGATGTTGGAATTAGGTCTGGAAATCCTAAAAGAGACTTGCACAAGAAGAGCCTTTGGTGGTCTTATTCCAAATAGCCCCAAATTGGAAGTGACAAAACGTCTATCAAGAAGAGAGAACAGGTACATAAACCACAATATGTTCATACGATGGAACATCAATCAGTAATAAAAAGGAATGAACTATCAGTACACGCAAACACACGGCTGAATCTCAAAAATACTAAGTCAAAGGAAGGAGCCCAGAGCACACAGGCTGTTCATTTTCCTGCATGTGAAGAAGACGAGCACCTGCTCTCTGGTGAGGGAGCTCAGCAGAGGGGCTGCGTGCGGGCTGCAGGGCAGGCGTGGGGAATTCCTGGAAGGGAACGCAAAGGAATTACATGATGTGATGGTTTTTCTTGGTAGTTACAGGAGTGCACGTAATTGTCAAAATTCAGCAAACGAAACACGCAAGATGTGTAACTTTCATTATATGGAAATTACACCTTAATTTAAGAAAAGGCAAAGGACACATATAAAAGTCACCTCCCAGTATTGCCAAAGGCCGCATCTGCTCGGAAGGAAAGTTTGCCCTGCTCCTGCCAGGCACCGGTCCCGTGCTTCCGCGGGTGGCCCCGCGCCCACACGGCCCTTCCGGGAACATCCATCCTGGTGACGTCTCTTCTAATGAGGCTCCACGTCTTTTCTGAATGCGTAATTCATGTGTTCACTCAGCAAATATTTATTGAGAGTTTATTATGTGCCAATAGCTGTGGCTGACCTCAAGCACCCAGTGGTGAACGAGGCAGACAGATGCCTCTGCCCTCAGGAGGTTATACTAAAAGTGAGGTTAGTGATGAGCTGGGCGAGTTTCCTGTTTCCGCGGGCCCCCAGGAAAGCTACGTCTATCCTGAGGCTGATGGATTGGCATTTTTATGTTTGGAGGTCTCTGTTAAATCGCTGTATGAATAAACCCCAGGTTCTTGCTCTACAAACCTTTCCAGCGAGCCTTCACATTAAATGTCTATGTATTTCTGAAGTCTCTTGAAAAATTACTGTCGATTTTAATCAATAGTGCATTTTAATATAAAATAATACAAAAGAGTAGTTTTAAAAATTGTACCTGTAAGGGAGTCTCTTTATTAAGAAAATAAAACTTCAAAATGTTTTATTTATTTGCCCACTATGCCCATGTCTTCCTGGAAGTGTGTTAAAAAAAAAAAAGCAAAAAGAATTTATGAGCCCTGTGACTTGACTGATGAAATAGAAGCTTTGAATTTCTCACACACAGTTTCTCTCACTGTTGTTTTTCCTTACTTCATAACTGATGGTGACTAAAATCAGGGTACGTAATTTAGGAGTTCTACTCTCTTTTCCCTTCTTTTGTCTTGATGCGGTAAATAGTAGGGATGATCTTGCAAACGTAAGCGTTGGTAGAAAGCAAGGAAAGAAGTGTGAATTTGAAAAGTGCATTTCACATAAAAGTCATACTTTCTATAGTATGTGCATTTTTAAGGCATTTTTCAATCCCCTCGATCCCTGTAGATCAAGATGAAAGATTAAATAAATTGTCCAACTCTGTTGGATATCTATGTTCAGCACTTGATTCTAGACTGCATTCTCTAATTGGGCATTAAAAACATGATTTCCTGCCCATTTTTCCAAGAAAACTTCTAAAGCACAGATAGACTTTTTGCAAAGGAAAAAAGAAAAAAAGTGACTTAGTGTCTATTTTAGACTGTCCTGTGATGATCCACTCGCTAAATAGCTAAACACCAACAGTCCACTAAGCCCGTAGAAAGAAACGAAATCTGAGATGCCCTCAGGCGAAGGGCATTGCACTATTAAAGCACATAGAAAATGTAGTTGAAAATGCGTGCTTCGTGATGGGACAGGAAACAACCTGGGGGTAGAGTCCTGTCTGACCAGTATGCTCAGCCCCCAGCAAAGGCTGTGGCCCCTAGTAGAAGCTCAGTCGATGTTGGTTAGGGATATGCTGAAATAATTATTATTTTTCATAGAAATGTCATTCCGGAAGAGATCTTGGAAGCATCAGATCAACTTCCCAATTATCACATTCCTCTCTACCTTGCTTTTTCTTCTATGTGAGAGATTTCGACATTATGATAGTAATAAGGCTTCTCTTAGCCCAATTTTCCTTGGAGCTAAATGTGCCTTTTTCCACTCTCTTTGGTACAGTAACATTTTTAAACAGTAACCAATTCGGATGATCTCTGCACATCTTAAAGAAAAGAGCACCAACATTTAGAATAACACAGTGCAGAAGAGGCAGACCTTTGCAGAGGACCATAACGCCATTATTTCTTAGGACCTGAGGAATTTCGCTGTATCGATTCCATGTAAAATGGATCTGGTTGTTTTCCTCCCATTTCTAAAAGCATACTATTTCAGAAGATGGTCGCTGAGGAGAGGATTGGTAGCTGTCTTCTGATATCCATTCTCGCTTTCTCAATGGTAATATAATCTTAGCCTTCTAATACGCAGCTGCTGAGCTGGGCTGCATTCCTCCCCTTCCCTCACAGTGAGGTATGGCGACACGCCAACGTCATCACGGATGGACTGGGGACACAAGTGGGACATGCTGTCTCTTGACTGAGGGATCAAGACTTCAGAACTGTCTCCTTGCTTCCTTCCTCCTGCTGGTGGGAACCTAGAAGTTGTGAATGGGCGTTGGAGATGACAGAGCAGAGAACAGAAGGGAGCCTGGGTCCCTGAATGAGCTTAGAGGGAAGACTTGCCCAGTTAACCTGAATGGCCCACTTCGGAATTGCACGTGAGAGGATGAGCTATCACTGCCTTGTGTTGTCACACACTCAAGAACCTTTTGCCCCACTGCTGTTTTATTATTCTTTCCTGGAAAACCCAACTTGCTTCAGGCCAGCCCTCTGCCTCACCTGCCATGACAGTGACTGGGGAAAAACACAGAACCCTACTATTGGTTTCACTTCGAACTTAGGATTACTCCTCCCGCTGGGCCTTTCATCCAGCCCAAGGGTCATGCTGCGTTCCCTTTGTCCACACACTGCCTCCTCTCTCTGGTGCCTGCTGTCTGTCTTTGCTTGTCCTCAAAGCTCTGACACCTTCTATCCTGTCCCCGTTCTCAGATGATGGCCATGTGTCTAGCCTCATTTATTTTTATTTTTTTCTCTTATTTTTTTAATTTAATTTTATTTTTTCAGTGTTCCAAGATTCATTGTTCATGCACCACACTCCGTGTCTTTGCAATACGCGCCCTCCTCAATACCCACCACCAGGCTCACCCATCCCCCAGTCCCCCCTTCCAAAACCCTCAGTTTGTTTCTCAGAGTGCACAGTCTCTCAGGCTTCATCTCCCCCTCCGATTTCCCCCAATTCACTTTTCCTTTCCTTCTCCTAATGTCCTCCATGTTATTCCTTATGATCCACAGGTAAGTGAAACCATATGATTATTGTCTTTCTCTGATTGACTTATTTCATTTAGCATAATACCCTCCAGTTCCATTTACATTGAGGTAAATGGTAGGTATTCATCTTTCCTGATGGCTGAGTAATATTCCATTGTATATATGACCACATCTTCTTTATCCATTCATCTTTTGGAAGATATCTCAGCTCCTTCCACAGTTTGGCGATTGTGGCCATTGCTGCTATGAATGTTGGGGTACATGTGGCCCTTTCTTTTCACTACATCTGTATCTTTGGGGTAAATACCCAGTAGTGCGATTGCAGGGTCGTAGGGTAGCTCTATTTTTAATTTCTTGAGGAATCTCCACACCGTTTTCCAAAGTGTCTGCACCAACTTGCATTCCCACCACCAGTGGAAGAGGGTTCCCCTTTCTCCACATCCTCTCCGACACTTGTTTACTGTCTTGTTGATTTTGGCCATTCTAACTGGTGTGAGGTGGTATCTCAGTGTGGTTTTGATTTGAATCTCCCTGATGGCTAATGATGATGAACATTTTTTCATGTGCCTGTTAGCCATTTGTATGTCTTCTTTGGAGAAGTGTCTGTTCATATCTTCTGCCCACTTTTTGTCGTGATTATCTGTTTTTTGGGTGTTGAGTTTGAGGAGTTCTTTATACATCTTGGATATCAGCCCTTTGTCTGTAGTGTCATTTGTGAATATCTTCTCCCATTACATGGGTTGCCTCTGTTTTGTTGACTGTTTCCTTTGCTGTGCAGAAGCTTTTTATCTTGATAAAGTCCCAAAAGTTCATTTTCACTTTTGTTTCCTTTGCCTTTGGAGACGTGTCTTGAAAGAAGTTACTGTGGCTGATGTCGAAGAGGTTACTGCCTATGTTCTTCTCTAGGATTTTGATAGATTCCTGCCTCACGTTGCGGTCTTTTATCCATTTCGAGTTTATCTTTGTGTTTGGTGTAAGAGAATGGTCGCATTTCATTCTTCTATACATAGCCGTCCAATTTTCCCAGCACCATTTATTGAAGAGACTGTCTTTTTTCCACTTGATATTTTTTCCTGCTTTGTCGAAGATTATTTGATCATAGAGTCGTGGGTCCATATCTGGGCTCTCTACTCTGTTCCACTGGTCTATGTGTCTGTTTTTGTGCCAGTACCATGCTGTCTTGGTGATCACAGCTTTGTATTAAAGCTTGAAATCAGGCAACGTGATGCCCCCAGCTTTGTTTTTCTTTTACAACATTTCCTTAGCAATTCAGGTTTTTTTCTGGTTTCATACAAATTTTAGGATTGCTTGTTCCAGCACTTTGAAAAATGCCGGTGGAATTTTGATCGGGTTGGTATTGAAAGTATAGATTGCTCTGGGCAGTATAGACATTAGAAAAGAGAAGGGCCATTGCCCCAGATCCCCACCACTGGGGGATCTGGGACACCCAGTCACCTTCATCTGGGTTCCTACATGACCCTCCTTACTGTGAGGAGACATCTGATAGCCAAGGCTGACCTCCCCATTCACCCACTGTGTTCCTTCCCACTTGGGTGGGTGCCAGTCACTGTCTCCTTCCTCTCTCACATGATTAGTTTTTCCTTTCCAGTGAATTGCCCCTATTAGCATACAAAGATGCTATTATTCTCCTATTTCAGAAAAAGAACCACAAGTCTCTTGACTTAAAACCCCTCCAACTGCCCCTTTATTTTAAAGCTCTTTGGAAGAGATGCTTATTCTGGCTGTCTCCGGTGTCTCTCTGGAACTCACTTTTACTTCCGACCTCTTCTGAAATTTCTCTTTTCAAAGTTGCCCATCACATCCACACGGTCAGTTCTCAGTTTTCATCTGGCTTAATCTTATAAATGATCATTCTTACACCCACCTGCCTACTCAACATCCCCATTGAGAACCTCATGGGTATCTCAAGTTTAGCATGCCCCACACCATGGCCCCTATCTTCAGACCAAGCCTGCCCTCATGGGCCCCCCACCCCCCTCCCCCTGCCAGTAAACACTTAGTTTATCCTTACCATCTATCAGTCAACTACACCCTCAGAGCTGTCATGGCTCTTCCCTCCCTCATGTCCCATATCTGACCTACAAAAAATCCTGTTGACTTCATCACTTTCTGAAGCTCCATGGCCATTATCCTGCATGAGCCACATCCCTCCCCCGTGATGGTTGGGATGCTCTGAACCAGCTGTGTGTCCCCCCTTTGCTCACTCTCAGCACACCTGCCCCTGTGGTCGGCACTCTTGTCTTCAACCTACCCTGGTGGCTCCCTGTCTCTCCAAGAATAAAACCAGAGTCTTGACCTCGGCCTGATTTGCCATCATCCACAATATGTACTTGACCCTGTCTCCTCCCACATCCCCCTTGCTCACTCAACCACAGCCACAGCCACACCAGAGGTGTGTTCCTAAACACGCAGTATGTTCCTGCCGGGGACACTTGCTATTGGAAAGCTTTTACTAAAAAAAAAAAAAAAAAAGCATGAAATAATTAAGGAAATGTTCAATAGATTTGGCTCTGCCAAAAGGCACAGTAAATAAAATTCACTATCAAGAGACAAAATGGGTAAAATATTTGTAATGTAGGACAAAGAATTTCTAGTTGTAATATATGAAGACATTTCATAAATTAATAAAAAATACAAGTTTTTTAGTTTTAAAAGTAGACAGAATTTATCAACTGACAATTCAAAAGAAAGAAAAACAAATGTTCTTTATATAAGCAAGTAATTATCAAAAGTTTTAAAAACATATATTTAATTTGACTTCATGGTAATTTGTACCCAGAGGTTCATTAAGAATGTACCAAAGATTTGGTCACCACACTCAATTTTGGTATAGTACTTAGTAAATTTAAATTTTAGTAAGACTGAAAATAGGGAAAAGCAAGTATCCGGTATTAAGAAGGTTGATTAAATAAATAATGGAAACTTTGCTTGCGGGAAGTACAACATATATTGTAAATCACTTTGCTGAAATAGAAAAGATTGTAACAATTTAGTTAAGTAAAAAAGCAGGTTACAAAGAATGATGCACTGAACTAGTCCATCTCTGTAGTACTTCAATATATACGTACTTATGTTTCTGAATCAGTATATCGTGTCGACAGTGATTATTTTTTTACTTAAATGGGCTTTTAAATTTTTCCTTATTTTGCTTTTTTTCTCTTTTCTAGTTTTTCTACAATGAACAAGCAATAGTTTCATAATAAATAACAAGTATTTACCTATAATGAATAACCCATCAATTTCTTTTATTTTTAAGATTTTATTTATTTATTTATTTGAGAGAGAAAGAGAGAAAGTGAGAGAGAGCATGAGAGGGGAGAAGGTCAGAGGGAGAAGCAGACTCCCTGCAGAGCTGGGAGCCCGATGCAGGACTCGATCCCGGAAGTCCGAGATCATGACCTGAGCCGAAGGCAGTCGCTTAACCAACTGAGCCACCCAGGTGCCCCAATCAATTTCTTTTAAATATGGCACAGTCAATTCTGTAATATTCTGATAAATTTAATTCACCCTTCAAAAAAAGCACACTTATGTTAAAAAATACATATGTATGTATTTTAACTTTAAAATAAAGATGTCATAAGTAGTATAAAAATGAAATAAATACTGTGATCAAAAATGAAACAGAGATGTAAAAAAATGCAAGGATAAAGCCACTGTCCGAATCCTGGAGGGAAACAAATGATTACATAAAGAATATGTGCCTGGCCTATTGTAAAAGCTCAAAAAATGGTTTTTATCTTATTATGGAGAATATTTGATCACTATTTTTCTGGCAACAAAACTTTAAATTTTTGAAAACTCACAGTGTATGTCTTCTAGCCTAAATTAATTTAATCCTTTGTGTTTTCTCAACTTATTTTCTTATAAGTGACCCTTAATGTTTAATCTCTTCAAATTCATTTAATCACATTATTTTGGATGCATTCCAATGCTTTTCATGAAGGGATGCCCAATTCCTATTCAAATGACCTTATGGGACCATGGCCCACGGACCAAGTGCCGATGCTCCGTGGCCAGTAGGTTGACCCATTAATCCTTGACCTACAGTGTTATGGGGCTCTTTCTTTAATGGTTAGAAGCACAGACTCTAGAATCAACCCGTAGGTGCGAATTTCAGTTCTGTCCCTTACTTGCTGTATGACCTTGGTCCTCTTGCCTCCATGATCTTGCCTACTCAGGTTTAGAGCAACCGGAATCATACTCAGCATATGGTAAGCTTTACCCAGCATTAATTCTTGTTCATTTGTAGCTTTAAGCTGCTTCCAAGCAGCTGCTGCCATATATGGCTGATTATAGTTTTCCATAACTTTTTATCCCTGACCTAAGCTCTTTATGCAATTTAGGTCTATCATTCAAGGCACCGAATGTTTTCTTCCTAGAGTGACATCATCAGTAAATGTAATTAACGTGTTTCCATCCTGGTAAGTTAAGTGGTACCAGTCCTGACTGGGTGCCCCGGTTGATGTTCTTGTTGGCTCATCATCAGCAGATACTGTGTCAGTTACGATCGTTCAGCCTCCAGAAGGAAAACCCTGACTCCAACCGGCTCAGACAAAGAAGTGGTTTCTTTTCTTCTAGGACAAGAAGCTTCAGAGGCTGCAGGGCTGTGGTTCCTGTGGTTCAGCAGGCGGGTGAAGTAATGATGGGCCAGGTGCCTGCCCGCCCCTAGATCCCCACGTTAACCTCTGGCTCTGTTCCCCACACCCCTGTGATGGCCAGAGCCACGCCCAGACAAGATCGAGTCCAGGAAAACAAAGCAATTGTTTAACTTTCATTACCTCCGGAGCAGGAAATTCTCAAAACCCCCGTTAAAGGTTTCTCCAGCCCGGCACTGATGACATGACTGTTTCTAGACCCAAACAAAGGGACTCCGAGTCCCGCGATGGGCACAGGTCGATCAAGATTTACCCCACGGCTGGACGAGAAGGTGCTTCCCCTGAAACTCTCACGGAAGAGCTCTGGCATGCCCACTGAAGTGGAGGTACGGCAGGGCACGAGTGAACGTGGAGGGGCAGCCAGCGGTGTCTGCTGCCCTTGACCCAGTAACGGCAGAGAGACCATAACATTTCTTTGTAATGTTCAGATAGAAAATGGGACTGGGATCAGGGACTAGGATCAGATCCACCACTTGGCTACAACTACGTGTACATTAAGTTAAAGAGACACTATGTCTTAGTAATTAGATAGTTTTGGATAAGAATGGGCATAAAACTCAAAAGTGTACCTTTACAGCTGCATTATACATATTTGCAGCTGCTTATACATAAATTAATAATGTATAAAGAATAATATAACATAATAATGTGATAATACATAAATTACATATTAATTATATACATTTATATATGCTTATATAATCTAATTTAGTATATGTCCTCTAATTATATGCATTAATGTAATAATATATGTTAATATGTTGTATAATATATTGTATAATAGATATATATTAGCTTACACATAATAGGTTACACATAATACACATATAAGAAAATATGTATAACTTAAAAATCGAATTCGGACTAGTGTAACAGTAATAAAATCAATGCCTATAAAAGGACAGGCATCTCATGCAAAAAGAGACACTATTTTTTTGAGCATCTTAATAAACACTCGAGCACTGCTGGGAGCATTTGGTAAAGAAGGCATAGTCTCCACCCTCATGGGGCTTATATATTAGCATTTCTCAAAGTCTTTACACAGGTTCTATTTATGCTCCAAGGTTTTCATTTACATTCATGGAAAGAGATTCATCCTCACACTTTATCTTAGATAATCAGAAATCCCCATGGTTTACAGTTTTCTTGATAAATACCAAAAAGGAACATGTTAAGAATTTTTAGAAATTCAAATCTCAAATAGGACAAAATTACTTAGAATGGTCTAGAAATAATTATCAACTGAATATCTATGTCATTACTATACAAAATATGAAGTTTGTAATAGATTTCAACAAACCATTTATATATGACTGAGGTCTAGATGTATGTGTTGGAAAATATAAGAATTTGTGATAAATTCATACATTAGGAAATATACTTTAAAATACAAAGCTCATGCTAATAGTTTTGTACAGGATACATGTCCTTTTTTTAAAATCAGGTTCTCCCTTCCTATTATGAGCCCCAAACGATTGCAGGTTTCAAGAATGAGAAAAGGATCCAGATTGAAAAATAGAAATGAAAATTAAGTAGGCTTTAAGATAAAAGCCCAGCGCAAATAATAGGGAGTGGATTGGCTCTCTACATTTATTTGCATTTTCTGCATCTACGATGTTAGTAATATTTGCAGGAGCGTGTTTTTCACTGTGATCAAGGAAAGCAGAGTTGCCATTATGGGATGACGACAGTGTTTTGGGTTTAAGTCAGATGTTACCCTCTGCTACGGACTTTGAGAGTTAGCAGGTAAATGAACGCTGTTCATCTTCAAATTACACGCCACTCACTATCAATTATCCATGTTTCAGGGCCTCACTGAACAGATGTCAGCGCGCAAACGGACATGGATGTCATTTTCCGTGAAAAGGACCAAAGATCAGAGTTGACTGAGCCAGCCACTCGTCCCCACCCTTCTCTGCCCGCATTGCTACTGACAGATCTCTCATCAGAGACACACGCCGTAGAAATATTATCCCACTGCAAAACTCACGTAGTACAGAAATTCACGTTCTAATAGTTACTTGAGTGATTTGTTTGTAGATTTTTTTTGACACAAATTGGTTTTTCTTTAAGGTAAATTTACAAATTCACAGCAGTCAATCCTGCATTAAACCTGGCTGATCAATTTTAATGAAATGCCCTAAGTCATAATAATAATTTAAAAAAAAAACAAAACCCTGTTTCATATTACAACAACAAAGAGATCTTATTTGCCCCCAGGTCCCAGCCTCCACCTGCGCCGATACGAAGCAAACATAGTGCAATAATAGTGACATTTTTAATTATGCTGCTTTTCTGTAAAATCCTGGTTGGTGTATCGTGATTCTACAAGGTCATACCAAGCTTCCTCAGTGATGTGCTGACCTCAGAGCCCGGAGCCTCCCAGGTACTCCACCAACACCATGAGAAAGGGTTTCCTTCACCTTGCAGGTTTACCATTCTCTACTTTTTTAATTATTAATAAAATCCTTTTGGGATCCACCGTTCTACCCTCCAGCTATACCCTGCTTTTCACCTTCTCCTCTTGCTTCTTGAGAGAAGAGCTTATACCTGCTGCTTCTACCCCCGCCCTCCCAGCCCAGCCCCACTTCTGACATCGCTGTGCCCCATTGCTCTCTTTTTGAAGATTACCAATGGTTTCCTAGTCACCCGTCTCAAATGTTTTCATTTAACCCTCATTGACATCATCCCTCCCATGAGGCTGACCTTGTTGACCCCGTTTTCTGCCCCATAACCTAAAGCTCCCTGGAGCTCTCTGCTCCTTTGGCTGGTGACATGGCCCCGGCCGGTGAAGTCCCATTTCCCCTTCCCTGACCTTGCCTACCGTCCAGGTGCAACGCAAACACTCAGCACTCGACCCAGGAGTGACACCTTAGTGGGCCCTAAGAGGTGGGGGCGGATGTGGCAACAAGGACATTGCTTTCTGTGTCCCAGGAGCTAGGACAGAGCAAGAGGTCTACGTGCTTGGTGGGCACATCTTGAAAGGTCTCTGCGTGCTGACGTCTTAGAAAGTAGCCTCCGGCAGCGACACAGAGGCAGGCTTATGCGCACAGGTCCAGGGGCCGAGATGAGAGAGAGGCCACGAAGCAGTCCAACAAGGTGACACTGGGAGACTTTGGTGACCAAGGCAGAAGATATACATGTAGGAATGAGAATTGTTGGTGGGCACGCATCATAGAGCCTGCCAGTTACTTGGATAAGAGGAAGGGGAGGAGGTGTTCAGGTCTCTCCTGGGGGCCACGTTCACCAAGAGAGAGCACAAGGACGAGGGTTTCGGACAGCAGTGGGCACAGGCTGGGCTCTGCTGTCACAGAGCACCACGGACTGGGGCTGCGGCGGTAGACACTTACTTCTCACAGCTCTGGAGTTGACAGTCCAAGATCCAGGCCCCCAGCAAATTCGGTGTCTGCGGAGGATCTTCCTCTGGGTTCATAGCCGGCTGTCTTCTCACGGGGTCCTCCCATGGCCCACGGGGGGAGGAAGGACTCTGGGGTGTCATATGAGGGCACCGATTCCATCCACAAGGGTTCTACCCTCGTGACCTAGTCACTTCCCCAAGGCCCCGTCTCCTAATGCCATCACTTTGGAGGTTAGGTTTTCATGAAAGAATGTTGGGGGGGGAGGATTGACGGAAACATTCAGTCCATAAGAGGAAAGACACCGGGGCTATGTGAGTCTTCCCAGGATCACATGCCTGCTAACCCTTGCAGCCTGTCATTGACCCTCTTCCGCCACCTCTGTATGGTCCAGTATCAACTCCAAAACACCTGCCCCACCCCTGCTGGAAAGGAACGCGCAACATGGGAATTCCAGACGTAGTAAGATCTTCAGCCTGTGTGGTAGAGGTTTCCGAGCGGGCTCCCTAGTGGAAGGAGCATTGAAAAATGCATTGAATTCTGACAGATGACAATGGTTATGGGCACAGAGAAACCATGAGACAGAATCAAAGGTAAAACACAGGGCCATTCAAAGAGGAGGTTTCAGCAAGGAGGGAGAGGCAGAGCTTGTGTGGAGGAGACTAGTGAAGGTCAAAACTCTAAGTGCTGTCAGCTGTCAGGATCTTTGATTGCCATCGTGGCACCCTGAGTTCGCCTTCATGGTTTCGGTCATCGAATACAGCATGCCGAGGTCTCTCAAATGCTCGTCCCTGGCGCAGACTTCTTCCACGAGCTCCAAATGTACCCATTCACTGTTGACCTCCACCTCAAGCTCATGAAGACTATGGTTGTCGTTTTGGATCTTTACAGTAGTTGAATCAGCCTTTTATTTATTTTTTTATTTTTTATTTTTTTTAAAGATTTCATTTATTTGACAGAGAGGGATCACAAGCAGAGGAGTGGCAGGCAGAGGTGGAGGGGGAAGCAGGCTTCCTGCTGAGCAGAGAGCCCGATGCGGGGCTCGATCCCAGGACCCTGAGATCATGACCCGAGCCGAAGACAGAGGCTTTAACCCACTGAGCCACCCAGGTGCCCCAGCCTTTTAAATGGAAGTAGCATTTGAAAAGCAAGCGGGAGTCATTTAGATCTGGGTGAGCTTGACTATGATCTGAATTTCATACAAACTCGTCATCACTTTCCAAACTGTTGAAATCGGGCAGCTACTTGGCAGCAGTTTTCCGTTTGCTCCTAATACCTTCAACTTAGCAGAGACGCATCAGGATCCCTCTCCAAAGCTTAATGAAAGTCTCGATTGTTATTAAAAGGAAAACTTTGGTTATAAGAACCACAGTTTGCCTTTTAATCTTATTTTCATAGAATCAATGACACTGTTGGTTGTGTTTAGAAGCCTCCAAATTCTGAATCTGCAGCAGTGATCGAATCATGGGTGTGCGCACTGGCTTGAGGTCCAACTGAGACTCTCAAAGATTTATTTCAGCATTTATTTTTTTCCCCCTCTGGGCAGTGAGACCTGCTGCTCTAGATTTTAAAATAACAAAGATTGATCTTAAGTTCATTTCCATAAATATGCTGGGCACATAGGAAGCACTGGAATGCACAGTCATTCCGGTTGAAATGTGGCAGCTCAGCCCAAGGAGCAGTCCGTGCTCACTGTGAGATTTCCCATGAATACTTAAGCTTCAACAAGGGGCAGTTTCTTCAAAAAGGACTTTGGTCAACAGATTTGTACTGAAATAAACTTCACGAGTTGACGTGAGCTTAATTAAAAAGTGATAAATCTCCCTTGCCTCGTCTATCAGCTATTTAAAAAAGAGAGAAACTTCAGGCTCTCGCTATTAAGCCACACTAGTTGGCACTTATAAACACAATTTCCATGATATGTTTTATAACTGGGAAATACAGAGCCCATGCGTTTTTCTTTCTAGAAAATGTTAACTAGTTTTTCATATATTGTTTTTCATCATTTATATTGTTCAATTCTAGGGAACATCCAGCTGATGAGTTAATGTTACATTTGCGTGACTTACGCTGTATGTTCTCTTACCTACAGTCAATAAAGCAATATGACTTAAGAACCCTAAATTCTGAAGTTCTAAGAATATAAGTGTGTCTGCCTCAATGCAAAAATTAAAATGCTAGTGTCTTTTATGACTCTAGATGGACATCTGTAGCCATCTCAAGAGTTCAGATTCTCAAGCCATCTGAAATGTCTTCATATGTGAAAAGACTCTCATGCATGGTCTCCTCAGTGATGCAAATGCAAATTCTGGGAGACTTTCTCGCCCTGCTGGTGAGAAGACTCCAGAAAGCAGCCTGCACAGTGAGTGGCTTTATCAGGTGGCTAACTTCTCCTTCCTTGGGGGATGGTTTTCACCAAGGTGGAAGGGACAACTTGGTGGAAAGAATGGTGTTTGCATCTGTAAAGACGTTGAACGTCGCCCTGGTCATTGCTCTTAGGGTTGGCTTTTATGTTAAGAAGAGATTAGAGTGAGCTCTCTCTGTTCTTTCTCCACCTCTCTTATACCTCACCCTGTTGTGGTTTCCAACCCCTTGAAGGGGTACGTGCCATTCAGGGTGTCTCCTGGACATCTCGTTTTCTAAGTCTCCTCCACAGGATGGAGAAACTCCTCATCCCTTCACCGAATGGCTCCTACATCCTCCACATATAGCCACTGTGTACATACTTTCCTCTTGAAATTTCAAGAAACTTTTAAAGAGAAGAAGATGAAAACAAACAACGAACCAAACAAACAAAACCTTATCTTTCTCAAAAGTGGCTGCTCTTGGAATCAAAAGCCAAGGATTTCAAGACCTAATTTAGAACCAAAAGCCAGGAAACTGAATTTAGTTTTATTGGATCTTTTTGTGCTCTCCCTTCGAAGAGAATATATCTTAGTCTCATGAGAAAATAGAACTCAGTTTTAATAGAGGAAAGGATCACAATAAAAGGGATTATTTTTTATAAAAAATAATTATAATAGGAAATCTTAACAAAATTGATATTATTATGGTATTATAAGTAAACTTACATTTAAGAGAGTGCGAAAATGTTGATGAACATTTGAGATTCAGACAACTCTGAATAACCAAGAAAAACACAAATACATTCATATAAAATCAAGAATCTACTCAGCCATTTTCATCCCTCTTTGTTTTAACTGAAATCTATTTGTTTTATAAATTTGGAAAAGCTCCATTATTCTTAGTTTATTTTGACATTCCAGGGGGAAAAAAAAAGATCCTGTGATGTCCATTCCTAATTTCTCCGAGTTCTTTTCCTTCTAGTGTGCTATCTAGAGTTATATTTACCATATATCTGAATACTCAAAATCAAGATACGTAGTCTAACAAAGCGTATTTTCTCATTTTTCAATTTACTTATATGAAAAGTCTAATATGGAAAGCTATAAAAGTTTAGCTGCTTTTAATTTTGAGCAGACAAGTTATACTTATTGAGATCTAATTTAACAATAAATAAAATTGTGTGATATATGGTTGGTTTCCCTATGGTAGCATTTCTTCATGTTTTAGAATACAAATCTCCCCTGGCATCATTCCTTTCTTTCCTGCCAGATCAACACTAAGTAAGCATTATGATGTATACTCCATAAAGCACGTTTTAATCCCTCTTGTATCTCAACTGAATTTTTTAAAAAACATGAAAGAAAATAAAACCTTTACATCAGATAGTAGGTAAAGGAGTTTCTTAAGATAACATACTTTATGGTTTCTCTATACTTACAAGAAAGAAGAAAATATCGACCTATTTTATCTTCCCGTGTAATGGGTGGGGCTGAGTGAAAGGTAGTTTCAATCTCCCCAGGTGTGCTGATGGAAAGTGAAAAATGATTTTTCCCAGTCAAAGAATGAATTCCTAGAATGCTAGGAAGGTATTAGAACACCATGATGTTTTGACACGCAGAGCAAACAATTAAGCTGGTGTGCAGATACGTGACCTGAAAAAAGAACCCTGAGAAAAGAAGTTTAGTAGAACTGGATAAGTATGTTTCATTCCTTCCTTCTTTGATATAATAAATATCTTCTTTATTTTTTTAAAGATTTTATTTATTTATTTGACAGAGAGACAACTAGAGAGGGAACACAAGCAAGGGGAGTGGGAGAAGGAGAAGCAGGCTTCCCACCTTGCAGGGAGCCTGATGCAGGGCTCGATCCTAGAACCCTGGGATCATGAACTGAGCCGAAGGCAGACACTTAAGGACTGAGCCACCCAGGCACCCCTAAAAATCTTCTTTAAATCCAATTTTGACAGAGGGAACTCTGGCAATGGCAGTGTGAAGAGGCAGGCAAATCATCTCCCACGTAAATAAGTATGAACACATATAAAACAATTATTTGGGGTTCTGGAGATTAATCAAATTTAAATAATAAATTGAGAAGTATTTAATTATGAAAAACCACTAACGTTGGGTAAAAATTGTAGGACTATCTGGACCTCTCATCTGAGACTGTTTCCATTCCCCCACACCCACTCAATTCATAATATAGTAGTTTTACCAGGGTAGGGAGAACTTTGAAAACCAGCAGCCTTCCCATGGGGGAAGAGGGCAGCTGACTCGGAATATGGGTTGAACATTTAAAGTGGCATTGTCAGGAACCGCAACAAACTTCGTTAAAAACATGAATGGAGGAAACACACAGCTTTTCTACCTCCAGGTTTTAGTCCCATTAAGGGAAAAGATCCAATCAGCAGCAAGTTAATGGGTTCCTAGACACGAGAAGTCCACAAAGGGAAAGGGAGGAGCACGCCACACATCTCTGGTTGCCTATAAACTATGAGGAATAAACTGTGAGGAATGCTAAAGAGGGCTGAGAAGAATGTAAAAGCTGAGAAATATTGGAGAAGTGACTGAAGTCTGAATATGCCGCCCAAGTCACACACAGATCAAGTGGCTTCTCAACAGAGAAGCAAATACTTTTTTAAAGAACCAAATGAGTGGCTGGGTGGCTCATTCAGTTAAGCAACTGACTCTTGATTTCAGCTTAGGTCATGATCATGGAGGCATGAGACTAAGCCCCATGTCAGGCCCCATGCTGAGTGTAGAGCCTGCTTAAAGTTTTCATTCTCTCCCTCTCCCTTGTCCACTCCCTGCTTGTACATACACTCTCTTTCTAAAAAAAAAAAGAAAGAAAGAAAGAAATAAAGAAAGAAAGAAAGAAAGAAAGAAAGAAAGAAAGAAAGAAAGAAAGGAATATGGGGCACCTGGGTGGCTCAGTCAGTGAAGCCTCCAACTCTTGATTTCAGTTCAGGTCATCATCTCAGGATCACGATATGAAGCCCCACATTGGGCCCCATGCTCAGCAGAGTCTGGTTATCCCTCTGCCTATCCCTCTGCCCCTCCCTGCACTCATGCTCTCTCTCTCTCTCTCTAAAATAAATAAATAAAAATCTTTAAAAAAATAAAAGAAGAAAGAAAAAATAAAGAACCAAATGAAAATTCTATAGTCAAAATACATAATAACTAAAAGGGAAAATTCACACACACACAAAAAAGGGAAAATTCACTGGACTGTCTCAACAACAGAGTAGAGAAGGTAGAAGAAGGACACAATGAACAATTAGGTGAATAAATAGAAATTATGAAATCCAAAGAATTGAAAGAACAAAGAGTTAAGAAAAGTGAACAGAGCCTCAGAGACTTCAGAACATCCTCAACTATACTTATGTACGTGTACTAGGAGTTGCATAAGGAGAAGAGTGAGAAAGGAGCAGGAAAAGTGTTTGAAGAAATAATGGTGGGAAACATCCCAAATTTAATGAGAAACATGAATCTTCAGATCCAAGAATTTCCACAAATCCCAACAGGACAAACACAAAGAGACCCACACCTAGATACATCATAATCACACTGCTGAAAGACAAAAACAAAGATAACATAATCTTGAATGCAGCAAGAAAACAAAGAAGATGCATTACATTCAGGAGAACAATAATAAGATCTGTAACTAACACATGATCTTAAACAATGAGAACCAGAAAGCAGTGGAGTGACATATTCAAAATGCTGACAGAAAACGCTGTCAAACCAGAATTCTATTGAAAAAAAAAAAAAAGGAAAGCAAAATAGAGACCTTCTCGGATAAACAAAAACTGAGAGCCTTTATTGCTAGCAGACTTGCCCTTCAAAAAATACTATAGGAGTCATGCAGACTGTAAGGATATGGCACAAGATAGTAACATCAGTCCTTGGGAAAAAATGAGGTACACAAGAAATAATAAAAATGAAGGTAAATATAAAAGATGGTATAAATGTATTTTTCTCTTTTCAAAAATTTATTTAAAAAACATAAGGTTGTATAAGGCAATACCATAACACTGCCCTGTTGGGTTTATGACATATGCAGATGTAATGTATGTGAAAATAATACTACAAAGGAGGGGGGAGAAAATGGAGCTATATTGGAGTAAAGTTGCTATATTTTATCAGAATTAAGTCACTGATAACTTTAAATAGATGGTGATAAATTAAGCTGCATAAGAAAATTTCTACAGCAACCACTAAGAAAACAAGGCATAAACAACAAATAAGTAAATACTTTGGAAATTAACAAAGAGATTAAGTTGATATAATTAAAAAATATATTTGACACAAAAGAATGCAATGAAAAAGGTACAAAGGAACAAAAAGACATAAGGCATCGAAAAAAGCAAAATGGTTCCTGTGCATTTAATCTTATCAAAAATTGCATTAAATACAACTAGACTAAGCACTTCACTAAAAATGCAGGACTCTACTCTTAATAATGGATAGATCATCCAGAGAATCAATAAGGAATCAGTGGATCTGAACAACACTGTAGATCAAATGGATCTAATAAGCATATATAGAACATTCTATCCAATGAAAGCAGAATACACATTCTTTTCAAGTGCACATTGAACATTTTCTAGGATAGACCAATTTCTAGGCCATCGAATTCAAGAGGATTGAAATCATAACTAGTATCTTCTCTGACCACAGTGGCATGAGTCCAGAGATCAATAACAAGAGAAAAACTGCAAAATTCATGAACACTTGAAGATTAAACAACATTCTCCTGGACAACGAATGGATCAAAGAATTAATTCAAGGGGAAATTAAAAAATTTCTTGAGATAAGTGAAAATGGAAACACAACATACCAGAACTCATGGGCTATAGCAAATGCAGTTCTTAGAAGGATGTTTATAGCAATTAACACCTACATAAAGATGCATGAAAGACACCAAAGAAACAACCTAACTATACACCACAAGAAACTAGAAAAAGTTACCAGCAGGAAGAGAATAATAAAGATTAAGCAGAATGAATGAAATAGAGAACAGAAAAAAAAAAAAATTAAAAAGATTGAACAAACTAAGACTTGGTTCTTTGAAAAGATAAACACAACTGACCATCTGGTAGCTAGTCTAAACAAGGGGGAAAAAAAAGAGAGAGAAAAACCCAAATCGACAAAATTATAAATGAAAAAGGAGACATTACAACTGAAAGCACAGAAATACAAAGGATCAGAAGAGGATACTATGAACAACCATAGGCCAACAAACTGGAAAACACTAGAAGATGTGGGAAAATTCTAACATATAATATACAAAGACTAACCCAGACTAAAAAATCTGAATAAACCAATTAGTAGGAAGGAGATTGGATAAATAATCAAAAATCTCCCAGTGAAGAAAAGCCCAGGACCAGATGGCTTCACTGGTGAATTTTACCAAACGTTTAAAGAAGAGTGAACACCAATCTTTCTCAAACTCCCCAAAAACTCCAAGAGAAGGCGGCACTTCCAAACTCATTTGGCAAAGCCAGCATTATTCTGACACCAAAGCCAGATAAAGACACTATGAGAAAGGAAAACTACAGGCCAATATTCCTGATGAACACAGATACAAAACTTCTCAATAAGATACTAGGACACAGAATTCAACAGCATATTAAAAGGTTCATCCAGCATGATTAAGTGGAATTAATCCCAGGAGTGCAAGGATGGTTCAACATATGCAAATCAATCAATATATGTGACAGTAATAGAATGAAAGAAAAGAATCATTTGATTTCAATTGAGAAAGAAAAGGCATTTGGCAAAACTCAACATCTATTCATGATAAAAAATAAAACTTAATAAATTAGACAAAGAAAGAACACACATAAACATAATAAAGGCCATATATGACAAGCCCATAGCTAACATTATACTCATTGGTGACAGGTTGAAAGCTTTTCCTTGGAGATCAGGATCCAGACAAGGGTGTCCACTCTCGCCACTCCTATAGTACTAGAATTCCTAGCTAGAACAATCAGGCAAGAAAACGAAAAAAAATGTATGAGAGATGGAAATAAAGAAGTAAATTATTCTATGTCTGTAGGTGATATTTTATAGAGACAAAATCCTAAAGGCTCCACCAAAAAACCATTAAAACTAATGAACAAATTCAATAAAGTTGCAGGATACAAAATTAACGTACAGAAATTAGTAACATTTCTATACACTAATGGTGACTTTTCTGAAAAATAATGAAACTGACCCCATTTACAATAGTATCAAAAACACTAAAATACTTAGGAATAAATTTAACCAAGGGCATGATAGATCTCTACTCTGAAAACTATAAGACACTGATGAAAGAAATTGAAGAAGACACAAATAAATGGAAAGATTATCTGATGTTCATGGATTGGAAGAATTATTATTATTAAGATGTCCATACTACCAAAAGTCATCCATAGATTCAACATAATCTCTATCATGATTTTAATGGCATTTTTTACAGAAATAGAAAAACACCCTTAAAATTTTTATGGAGTCAAAAAGTCCCCAAATAACCAAAGAAATACTGAAAAGGAAGGACAAATCAAGGGGCCTCACTTTCTGATGTCAAGCTATAGTATAAACTATAGCAATTAAAACAGAGTGGTATTGGCATTAAACTGGACAAATAGATCAACAGAACTGAATTAAGAGCACAGACATAAACCCAAACAAAAAATATTATCAACTAATATTTGACAAGGGAGCCAAGAATAGTCAATGGGGAAAAGACAGTCTCTTCAATAAATGTGCTGAGATAATTGAATATTCACATGTAAAAGAATGAAACTGGATCATTATCTTACACCACTCAACAAAAATTAATTCAAAATGGATAAAAGGCTTAAACGTAAGACCTGAAACCTTGAAACTCCTGGAGGAAAACAGAAGAAAATCTCCTCGACATGGGTCTTGGTGATGATTTTTTCAAAATCACATTGAAAGCACGAGCAACAAAATAAAAAATAAGTGGGAGTATATGAAATTAAAAAGCTTCTGAACAGCGAAAGAAACCATCAACAAACGAAAAGACAACCTGTGGAATGGGAAAACCATATTTGCAAACCATATGTCTGATAAGCATTTAATATACAAAATATATAAAGAACTCATACAACTCAATAGCATAAAAAAAAAAAAAACCCAATTTAAACAAATGGGAAAAACACCTGAATAGACATTTCTACAAAGAAAATATATGAATGGCCAACAGGTACAGGAAAAGATGTTCAACATTACTAGTCATTAGGAAAATGCAAATTAAAACCACAGTGAGTTATCACCTCACACCTGTTAGAATGGCTAAAATTAACAACACAGGAAACAACAGATGTTGACGAGCATGCGGAGAAAGGGGAACCCTTTTGCACTGTTGGTGGGAATGCAAACTGGTGCAGTCATTATGGAAAACGGTAGAGATGCCTCGAAAAATTAAAAATGGAACTACCCTAGGATCCAGCAATTCCAATTCTGGGGATATATCCAAAGGTAGTGAAAACAATAACTTGAAAAGACATCTACACCCTCATGTTCATCGAAGAATTATTTACAATAGCCAAGACATGGAAACAACCTAAGAGTCCATGGATGGATGAAGTTGTGGTCACATATACGAGGGAATCTTAGTCAGAAAAAAATTTAATGAGGAAATCCTACTATTTGTGGCAACAGGTCTGGATCTCGAAGGCGTTATGCTAAGTGAAATCAGTCAGACAGAGAAAAACAAATACCGTATGATGTCACTTATGCGTGGAGTCTAGTTTTTTAGAAATCAAAAAAATAAGTCGGATTTGTGGTTACAAGAGGCAGCGCGTGAGCTGGGGGGAGAATTCCACGAAGATGGTCAAAAAATACAAACTTGCAGTCGTAAGACAAATAAGTCCTAGAGATGTGCTGGAGAACATGACTTGGGAACCCTGATGCACTATGTACAGGAACATGATTCAAAGAGTAGATCCGAAGAGGTCTGATCACAAGGAGAATTTTTTTCTTTTCTCTCTATTGTATCTATATGAGATATGTCAATTATTTCTCAATAAAACTAAGGGGAAAAGGCTGAGATTGTCACACCACAGATTAAAAAAAAAATCTTCCAACTCGATGCTGTTTAAATCTGATCCTGACTTCTTTTTAAAATAAAAATGAAAGCAGACAGTGGTGTGCAATCATAACTGGTCAGATCATGAGGACATTGTTCTAGAAGGGTAGAAGTCTAGTGTAAATCTGTGAAACACTTCTAAGCTGACAACTCTATATGCCAAAGGGACAAATACTGCCTTGGTGGGATTATATAATACCACCTTCATGAGTGCCAATTATCATGGTCATTCCTACTTCCTTCTCTTTACATGGAAGTCAGAGAGTTCAAGTTCTTAGAACTGCCGAACATCACCAATTTATCTGACAGTGAGTCAGAAGACAAACTTCCAACTGCAATTTTTGATACACTTTTTAATATACTTGCAGATATTGCCTTTTGTCTAAAATTAAATGGCATATAGTTTCCACTCTCAGGAGGTTACACAAATGAGCTAAAAATGGCAGAACAAATTTCCGATCACCTTAAGTATGTGTAGACCGGTCGCTTGTGTACAATTTCTATAAGCAAAAGCCAACGCAATGAACATCTAACACAACTACCTCAACCACTTCTTTGTGTTCCCCCAAATTATGGTGTAGATGAAGCAAGTTTGGCAGCTGTTAATAACTTTAAGTTTCCAAGGGTTTTCCTTTTCCATTTTGAGCATATCCAACTGATTCTTTTAATAGCAGTTCTCTTTAGTTATGACTCAAAAAGATGACATACAAAATTTATAATTTTAAGTCCATTTCGTGCAAGAGCAAAGTAAGGCAGGAAATAATGTGAATGACTTGTCACCATCCAGACGTGAGCACTGATATTTGAGTCAGAATTAAAAGCTTCTCATCCACCCATCGTGAGTATAACCTAAGTGTGACAAAATCAGTTATGCACATCCTTCAGTCAGCATTGGAGGAACCAACTAGAACAGTCACGTGTAACAGAATTGTGTGCAAAAGCCAAAAGAAGGTAACGATGGAACTTAACCGCCTTAGCCAGTGACTTTTGATTATAATTTGGAATGACCCATAAAAGAGTTAAATCCACTTACTTGCTTTGACAGCCTTTTTTTTAATGGGATGAGATAGGATAGATTAGGATAAGATACCAATAGAAGAATGGAATGGAATAGAATAGGACAGAATAGACTAGAATAGGTCAGAGCATGTCCTGTTAGGAAATTCTTCATGGAAGTCTTATATATGTATTTTGGTTGAAACTCACAGCATCTTCCTTACTATGAGTTGAAGTGAAAATACTTACGAAACACTTCCCTAAAGTGCAGTAGGTCTCATGCTCTCTGCATGTTCTAAATCATCATTAAGCCGCTTATATCCCTTTAAGATCAAATCTCTTTCACGATGTCAAAAATAAAGAAGAAATTTCAGCCACTTCTATTTAATTATTATGTGTATTCTATATCATTATAAAATGATTCAGTTAAGACAGTTTTGAGATAATATAACTATGTTGAAGAGGCACAACATTAAATGTAATATAAGTTTAAAAACTCTGGTCTAGGGGCGCCTGGGTGGCTCAGTGGTTGAAGCCTCTGCCTTCAGCTCAGGTCATGATCTCAGGGGCCTGGGATCGAGCCCCACATTGGGCTCTCTGCTCAGCAGGGAGCCTGCTTCCCCCTCTCTCTCTGCCTGCCTCTCTGCCTACTTGTGATCTCTCTCTCTCTCTGTCAAATAAATAAATAAAATCTTTAAAAAAATAAATAAAAACTCTGTTCCAATATTAATACATTATTTGTATTTCTGCCTTTTTGTCCCTACCTTGGATAACGAAATAGTTTGATGAGTTTACTTATTTTAACTACACTAATTACATTTGCCATACCCATGGGATTCAAAATAAAAGAAGCTGGTGTTTAGGTGAAATACAGTATTTTGATTTGGGCTTACCCGACCATTACCTTCCAAGTATCCATCAGCTGATAATGAGCTTTCTAGAAGTCACAGGAGGAAGGACAGCTCTTCCTTCTTACTTACAGGTACACTTTCCCTGTGCACCTGTGCATACGTGCACATGGGTGTCCGCGGGACATTTTTAAAGGGAGAAAGAAATGACAGCCATGCCAAGAGAGGGGTCTCAACCACTGTGGATAAATCAATCCATCAAAAAAAAAAAAAAACCACAAAAAACAATTCTGCCATGAAACTTAATCACTAAAGGTCATGTCAGGGAGTAAGGAACAGATTAAATTAGCATAGTATTAGATATGGAAAATGATTTCTGTCAAAATCATCTTTACCACAATTATAATATGTTAATTACATATTTCATTAAGGAAGCTGATTATGGTTCACGGATGAAATCATGCCTGCCACGACACCTGGAAGGCAGCCGCCGGGCCTGACACCGGCCGAGCTCCCTCTCCCACTCCCCTCCGGTCCCTCTCTCCCGCGCACCCTCCACCCCCGTGGGCCGCCGTCAGGCACCAAGGCTTTCTGTCTTTAAGGGGGTGCCCTCTGGGGCTCCCTGGCGCGGCCCTTCAGGAAACTGCAGCGTGGCCAGAGCGAGCGGAAACTGCGAACCCAGCAGGTTCACGAGGCCCGCAGTCCGGCTCCTGGTTCGGGGGAAGGACACACCGCCCGTCCAAGCAGACCCCCTTGGTGCGGTCCTCTCGCCTGGGTTCCTGGGGTTCCTGGGGCTGCTGGGCAGACGGGGGCCGCCGCAGGCTTTGTGTGGACCCTTTCGAGAGGCCTGGTCCATGACGCTGCGCCCAGGCCCGCGGTGACAGCACATCATCGTAATCCTGTCCCCGGGAGTGGCCGCAATGAGGACTCAGAAGAGGATGAGTCAAAGGTGGCAAAGTGCTACTTGAGACCTTCGGGGCAATTATTTTAGTCAATAATCTGTGAGCCTTTTCCTCAGGATCATCCATTCATTTATTTTATGATGGTCACACATTAATTCATGGGGAAATGTATAAGCGTTTAGAATGCCAGGGTTTTATTATGCGTCCCATGTGGCCCAAGGTCATATATCTCTCAGCTCCCTCGAGCAGGGATTCAGGGCTCCCCTTCCGTGCCCTCCTCCCCGATGTCCTTCTGCACTGAGATCCTCAAAGGGGGAAGGGACAGAAGAACCTCACGTTAGACTTTACCCAGAGACACCATGACTCAGCCCTGCCCAGCCCAGACCTGCAAAGGGAGCAGAGGACAGGCAGGTGACCGAGGTGGGGGGAGGGGACTCTACCTGCCCATAAGCGAAAGTTCTAGGTGAGCACCTGGACCAGAGGCTGCTGCCTCCCATTCACGTAGAAGGATCTCTTTCCAATATTTCCCTGCCAGCGAGAACACCCGTGTGCCCTTGTGGTGGTGGATTTTGCCACACAGCATAATCATTGTGGGAATTAAGCATAATTGTCTAGGAAGACTTGGTCATCACTAGAAAGACTGCCTCATATGACTGTCCCTTTGCTTTCCAACCATAATTACCTTAGTAATTAATCTCTGTCATTTAACTGTATTACATTTTGAAAAGAGAAAATGGAAGAAAGACCGGTTTCAAACTAATTTACATCACCGTTTAAAATCCCAGAATAGGGTGAATCAAATGTCAATTTAGCCCTTTCACATTTTCTAAAATAGTCCCATTCTAACACCCCGTCCAGTGGAATCCAAAGCAAGATCCTGAAGTCGCCTCTTCCCGAAAGGCCAGCTTTCGAAGGCAATATTGCTTCAAATTCTTCATGGAAATCCTCCTGCCTTGTTCCAAGGTGCTCAGAAATACAATTAATAAACCCATTGAGGAGAGCGATAGGAAATCTCTTCTATCCAAAGACCGTCTCTGCTGCTGGTAATGTCAATTGCTCATAATGTGGTGTGAGCATTCGTTAATGACATCATCATACAGTAAGTGAATAAATCTGTTCCAGCAATCTCCTTTAATTCCTTTTCACCTCATTTCATCGTTTCAAATTAACTTGTTTGACCTTGTTTATTGTACACCTCATTATACTTAATTTTCAAAGAAGTGCTTTTAATATACTGAAATTTTCCTCAATTTCTTATTAGTTTTTTTCATATTAGGAAGAGCCCGTAGATTACCTTTCTTTTTAATAGCAACTCTTATTAATAAAATGTTTCTCATGATAGACTATGCAAAAATTTACAACGTATTTTTAAGGAATCAGATTTACTTTACATATAATCAAGGTAGGCCACTAGCTTGTTTAAATAGAAGTTCTTCGGACTTAATAATGCATAATAAACTTTAAACAAAATCTTCCTCATTAAGAACTCTGCTGAAAATGTAAATGTCTGCTGCTCTCAATCCAGGGCATCCTAACAGCAGACATGTGCTGGGATCGAGTGTGTCCAGGCATTGTCTGTTAGACAGCGGGATGACGCCTACGTTTTGTGTGGCAGATAAATGGGTGTACATTTATTTGTCAAATAAGGTAGATAAGAAAGGGACTCATCTTTTCTTCTCCACAACTCAGATGTACATTACAATTCTAGTGTTCAATATTCAACTAACCGGTCTCTTCAACCAAGATGAGCCATCATTATTTCGATTGCTGCGGAAAGACAGAAAAAGCATGTAACTTATATGTGCAAGGTGGGAGGAGGTATACCGTGTCTGCTATGCCCAGTACGATGTCATGTGTAGTGAGAGAGGGGAGAAGGGCCCGGAAACCCAGTAGGAGGGGAGGGTGGGGGAGAGAAGGAAACAATGGTGAGGGCACTGATCAGGAGCTCTCTTTCCATCACACGCGTCCCGCAGTCTAACCAGAGGAGGTCTCAGTCACCAGAGTTGCGGGAGATCTGTGTGAGCCATCTCGCAACCCGCACACACACGCAGACACACACACACACACACACACACACACACAGCGGGCCGACGATGTGTGTGGCCTTGCCGCCTGAGCTGGCTCGTCTTGGAAGAAGAAACTGGTATGAATGAGTTACGGGGTTTATTTCTCCCGCACCTCTGCGTGGTTCTCGTTGTGCTTTTCTGGCTTCCAGAAAAGCCAGATTTCCTCTTCCTAGGAAGAGGAAATAAAAACTCGATTGAAACGACGGAGCTACTTCCGGTGTAACTCACTGCGAGGTCTCCCGGCTCTCGCATGGTTTTCCACGTCCCCTCGCAGATCTTCATTGCTTTCTGGCCGAAAATGGAGCAGAGCCGTGTTTTACGGCCCCGTGCCTCCTGAGTAGAAAAAGCTTGTGGTCCACGTATGCAAGCATGTGGAAGATTAAGGAAAAGAAAAAAGCCTCTTGCCAATCGCCCCGCTAAGCGAGTGTATTTCAGGGCGCAGTAAGTGGAAAGGCTATGAGGGTTTGGTTAACAAGAACTGACGGATGGTTAAAAGCCGGGTGCTCCCCACTCCTCCTCCTCCAGAGCGAGCTTGTTACCCTCGCAGGCCGGACAGTGCACCAGCCCGTCCGTCTCTCCCCCTCCGCTCCCCAAATCAAAGATCAAAGGCTGCATTTGTAAAGCAAATAGTTGGAGAGCTACAGCAGGCTTTGATGAAAACGCACTCCAGGCCTCTTGGGAGATATTACCTTCCTCATTATTCCACTGATTGGCCTTATTTCATCCAAGGATTACTGCACATTCTCCTGACGGCTGATGAGCAGCTTCATGAATATACAAAATAATCCGGCGGCACTGGGCCAGCACTGATGATTATTGTGGAACTCGGAGGGGCTGCTTCAAATGAGCTGCTGGAGACGGTGGAACTCTTCCTCCCCGTTTTCCATCTGATTTTACCACAAGGATCCTTATTAGGCTATTTTTCACATGTCTGTAAGAGAAAGAGAAAGAGAGAGATATTGCATCTAGTTAAAAATGATCAGGGAATTCTGGGTACCAGATGTTTTTTGCTTAATATTGCAAAATGCCTTTTATTAGATTACACTGAGCACTTACTAACTACAGTTAAACTGCTTTGCAGAAAAACCCGATGGGAACGGTGCCCTAAATAGCTTTCCCGGGTTCTTTTTTTTTTTTTTTTCCTTCTTCTTCCTTCCTTTCTTTTTTTGTGCACGCCCTCCGATTTGTAAGTGCTTATTCATGGTTGTGTGTGGAAGGACTGGATATGTCCGCTGGGAGAGAGGGACTGCGGATATGACATTATCAAGGCCTATTACACACTGGCCTGGAATAATTTAGCATCACACTGAAATCCAGTCTCTTTGGCCAAAGTACTTGGCCAAGGTGTTAATGAAACAGTAATGATAGAGAGCAAAGGTGTTTATTTTCGGATTCAGTCAGGCAGAAACAGCTTTGACACAAAGTACCTCTGATGGCTCCAATCTCCTCTGATGGATTCAGACCCAGATGGAAGGGACCCTCGTACGGACCCTTTCCTCTCCTTTGTGCCCATTGTGAAAAGCCCACGGGGGACTTCCCACCCCAGAAGGCTGCTGCTCCAGGAGATGAGGTTTGAACAAGACCGGGGATCTTTACATTTTCCTCCTAGAGTCATATTTATTCCCGCTGTGCTAAACATGAAAGTGTGCCTCCAATGGGCTTGCTTGAGCCTCCGAGCCAATCAGAACCCTTGGTTTATAGCTTTGCTGATTTAATATCCGACCAGCAGGGTCCCGTGATTGTCATTTACAGCTGGACACGCTTGTTTTTACTGATTGTGAACTACTGAACTTCTCTGGGCAGTAAATGTCTTATCCTGCACTGTGAAATATGTCACACGGAATAAATGACCAAAGTGGGGGACTCTAGGTCTCTTCCCACCACGTTGGCCAAAGAAGCATTCATTCAGCCAGATCTGTTCCTGAGCAAGGAGGAGAATGTTCTCCACCATCTCTGACGGTGACAAGCAGCTCGCCCTGTGGGGACTCAGAGGGAGCTAGCTGCCTCCGGGCTGGGGAAGATCCAGCTCCGGGTGGGTCTGCGCTTGGCACAGGATTCTTTCAGACGGTTGTTGCTTCGGCTCCCGTGGCCGCCTCTCCCCCCCCCGGCCCATCCGACCCTGGAGACGGACCAGCGAGGGGCTATGTGTGCGAGCACGGATGAACACAGAACACGGCAGAGACACACGAGACACTACCATCCTGACCGTATCCGCATTATTACCATTATTGGAGAAGAGCTGCCCATTGTCATTTCGCATTGAACATAAATCCCATGTGAGTTTTAGGGGATATTTGTCTGGGTCTTGTGTCTGGAGGGGCTCCAGTAAAATCCTAGGGCCCTAGACACTTAGGGGTCCAGTCAGAAAGATACTTGCTCTTTTACACGGAAATATCCTTGGAGATGGTGGCGGGAAGAGCCCGCTGGGCAGACAGGCTTTCAGCGCCGATGGCTGAGGCCGAGCCTCGTCTTCCCCCAGGCTGCTCCGCAGTCAGTTAATGAAGCTGCATTTCATGACTGCAGTGATAAGGATGAAACATTTTAAAATAACCAAAAGGTAGATACACCAAAAAAGCCTGATGAAACATTAAATGAATGTAGTGTAACACATTATCTTTGCTTCTGCACATCCAAAAAGCGCAATGAACTAAAACATTGCATTAGGCCGAGAATAAAGCTAAAAATTAAATTGTCTCGGAAAGATCTAGGGTAGTGGATTATGCACTTTGAGTGCAGTAAATTTGCTCATTTAATCTCATTCTCTCTACCTCTGATGTGCACACTTAAAGGAACACAGGGTACAAGGGGAAGAGGTGAGAGAAAGCGACACAGTTATAGTTTTGCTCTTAACTATTTACCTGATGCCAGAAAGCAAGGGGTGAGTCATATTAATGGTGATTTTTTTGCTGTAAAATTGCCTCCATTTTCCAACATTTAAGTGCAGCGAATGTCAACGAATATAAAATATGAGCAACTTTGCAAAAGATGGAAAACAGACCCAATCAAGAAGACATATTTAAAAATATAATACTGCCCCTTCAAATCAATAAATAAAGACAAGCATTTCATACACTAATGCATTTATCTATGACCATTATAAATTAGTTGCTTGCCAGAAAATACACTTCTTAGCACAAGTGCCATTTTTTAAAGTTGTCTACTTAATGCACACTTAGTATATTTCCTCATCCAAAGCTCCCCTGCATAATTAGACAACATCCATTCTTAAAAACTAAAGTAGATGCCAAAAATGCAATACATAAAGCATGACGTTTTACAAATTTACATCTTCAAAAGCTATGCGCGGTTTCAGATAAAAGAAATTCCAAAAAGATCACTCTATTACTAGAGCATGCTTCGGAGGGAGCTAAACCACAGGGGCCGTTCTCATCCCCCTCCAGCTGATGCACACTTCCTAGGGCGATCCTATAGGCAGGACGACAGAGAGTGGTTCTCTAATAGCTTGCTGAGATGTTTAGGATGCCCCATCTCGGGTCCCTGGGTCCTCCGCTCCTGAGGTCAGCGTCGGAGGCACTCGGGCAGCACGAAGCCCCTGGAGGGTCCCATGCTCCAGTTGGTCATTTGGGATCAACACTCTCTTATTTCAGAGCCCAAGATAGGCTTTTGGGAAGAAATCCAAAAGCTGATTCCTGAGTCTACACATTCTACTACCTTTTTCCTTAAAGCTTCCTCTTTTCCTCTGCCAATTCCCCTGTCTAGCACGTTTCTCCGTTATCCCATCTCCAAAGTCTACCACTGGCCTCTGCTGTCAGTTTCTTCACTAACAAGCTGACTCAAGTAACGCCTGGCTCCTCGTCAGACCGCGGCTCTAGATCATGTGGTTATGGAGGGTGAGCTGGGGGCTCTGACACACGGGTACCCGAGCGGCTCAGACAGCAGGCGTGGCGCCTGAATCGCAGCAATCCTAAAATCATCAGAATTAATGATGCTGAAGGTAATCTTTGAACACACACTCTTCCTGCTGCTCGTGGGATCGAACTTGGTATCATGCCACCCTTTCTCGCGAGAGTGTCCTTTTACCTCCCTGAGCAGCCCTGAGAGATCACAGAAACTCGTGAGTATAATAAATATACTTTTATGCTGTGTCCTACTGTGACTTAAAGTTTAAGGGATTTTACCAAAAATATAATTTTTCTTTTCACTTCCATTTCCAGGTATTTCTACGACACGAGAATTGAATAATTATCCAGGATCCCCCCTGACTCTCCCTTATCACAGGTGGTGTCAGAAGCTGTTGAATTTTTTTAGAGGAGAGATTATTGATGTAGTGTCTGTTGAGTCTGGGCTGACTGAAGGTGGGGCAGTCTCTCAAGCAAAATAAAGTCTGAAAAGGGGAAGGCACCTCTCCCTCACGTTCTGATGAGGTTCTTGGCACTTGGAACGAGCTGTCGGCCCCACCGCCAGCCTCACTTGCCATCGTCTTTCTGTCTAAGAGAAAGTCCAATATTGTTCACCTTCTACCTGCCTAGTCCTTCAAGATTCAGAGGGAAACATGATCTTTTTCGTAAGGGTGGCCAATCATTGTGATCTCATTCCGGTCGTTGTGGTCAATTTGGGCTCAGGCATATGATACGGTCCTCGCCATTACAAGTCTGCTGGGGTAGGAGCGTGGTTGGAAGATTTATCTTGCCGCTAAAAGGGGGATATAAGCAGAGACCCTCTATCTTATGCCTTGGATGTTTCTGTCTGCCTACGTTACCTTGATCTGCTAGAGCCATGCTGGGACCGGGTCCACAGCCCGAGGATGTCAGAGCAGAAGGGCAAGAAGAAGCTGTGTTCTCAGTGGTGCGCGGAAACCCCCTTGCCCCTGAGCTCCCTTTGGGACCTAAAATGAAATATCACTCTTACTTAAGACACTCTTAGTTGTATCTTCTGTGATTTGTAGCCAAAAGCATCCTAAAAGCTGTGGGTTTAGAGACCCAACAGGAATGATGGAGGCTAAGAATAATGAGGCAGGGGAGGAGGAAGATTTCAAGTTAGGGAGTCCAAACCGATGGAGTTTCCTGAAGCCTAGAGAGGAATGGGCAGGATAGGGAGAGTGAAACAGGAATGGGGGAAGACGGCAAAATCTGCCAGCAGTGCCCTGAGCGCATCTCCCCGGTCTGCTGGATTGCCGCTCCCGCAAAGCGGCTGCAGAAGTTCTGCAAAAGGAAGCAAGCAGGAGTCCCAATCTTATCTTGGAGACGGTGATGCATAAAGACTTGCGGCAGTTGCCACACTGAAAACAAATTGCATACTTCCAATTTGTAACAGTATTAGTGCAAGAAATTTCCACGTAATGGAAAAAACTCATTAGAATAAAACGGTAGATTGGAAGTAGAAAAATAGCTCTTTCTTTGTAATTGGTTCAGGCAAACTTTGTGAAGTAGTGACTTTCCGAAAGCTCCCTGGAGAAAAAGTGCCTCTTCCCCATCCACCACCCACTCGTCTGTTTTCGATCATAAACTTCTAGAAGGTGTGCAGGTGTTTTTGCTGTTAGTTTCATGTGGCACCCAACATAAAGGGGAAGGACAGGGGTCACTTTTCTGTTTCCTGATGATGACCGGACCGAGTTCCTATAGAGTTCTGGCTTTTCCACATTCACTCACGTTGTTTGAACAAGACCTTGCTGCTTTTGGACAAACTAAGGAACGAATGGTAGTGAAACCTTGAGTTTTAGACACTTTACTGACTTCCTGTGCAACACTTGGGGTTTACTTACTCACGTGAAATCTTAAAACTAACAGTATTTAGGGAGATGACCCCTGGGGTTCCTCAAGGGGTGTTGGCAGCAAGAATTCAGCAGGGGACAGAGCTAGAGGATTTGCGGTGGCTCTTCTGAGAGGTGTAGGGGTAGGTGGTGGTAGTCACAAGTGCAGCTTCAGCCGGTAGATGCTCAGCAGGTGGGGGAAATGTGCTGTAGTGATTCCTACTATTCATAAAAAGGATATAAATTCTTTTTATAAATAAAATATATAAAATATAAATATAAATTCGAACTTAGATGCATAGCCGCTGCAGGAGAAGCACCCTCTTACGATACTTTAGACATGGCCAAGTACTATAAACATGGAAAATATTACTGCTATCCTGTTGTCCCCATCTCCCATAATTGTGACTACCCGTAGCTGATGCTCTCTTTCCTATAATTTTATGTAGAGAACTTGATTATGGGATGCCTGAGATTTCCAGTCATTGCATTTCTTCCAAAATACAGCTAATGTAATAGAGTAAAGGGCATTGTCCCTCTCTATTCTCGCTACCAGAATGTGCTGAATCCAGGAGAAACCCCGGAAAGTTTTGCCTAAAGCAGAAGGAACTACCTATTTTCTTTAGCAGTTGAGGGGAGAACTGTGGTTACATTGTATCTTTAAATATTTTGAACCAGTCCTGAAATCCTATTACTTCCATATGCTGTGTGGCTTCCCATTAACCAAACCCTATGTGATCTCATAAGACAATGTTACAGAGGAAATGTGTTGTCCCGGAATGAGAAAATGTGCCTCCCTGCCCCACCTCTGACCCTTTTCCTCTGTGTGACCACGGACAAGTCATTTACCCTCTTAGTGCTGCGTGAACTCACAATCATAAATCTGCCAGGCAACAAAGGTTACTTGTCTTTTCTTTTTCTTAGAACTGAGTGGAATTTAACACAAAGGCCAGGCCAGGCAAGGAATCTATTGCTGATCTTCTTTCCCACCTCCCAAGGATCGTGTACGAGCCCCCACCACTGTTTGGCTCTTGGTTTACCCACGAGACGTGAAATGGCCCAGCCGATGTGTCCCTTTGGAAAGCTGCTTCTGGGCACAGTGGGGACACGAGACTCTGAGAAGTTTGAAGAACCCAGTGCTCAGAGCCGAGCTACCTCCACCTTCAGTTGTCACCACCTTTCCGGAGTGACAGCGGGAACCCAGAAAATAGAGAGTTAACACGCCCTAAGGCCGTGCCGCTCTGAACCCCTCTCCCTCTGGGAAACTCTCTTCCTATTTTTCTCCAGCTCCTTCCAAAAGCTTTCCCTCTCTCCTTTTCCCTGGTGCATAGTGTTTTCAGAAAAGTCAGACAAGGGTCCTCCACACAATTTGGTCTTGTATCACCCAACCCCCTCTTCTCTACTAGACAGAAAATGCAACAGGGGCAAGGATCTCGGTCTTGGCCTAAAATAGTATCCGACATATAATATTGTTTAATCAGTAAGTGTTGAAAAAAATGAAAGAATGAATGAAAAAGCCTGGCAACCTAGCACGACAATACCAAAGGGACTGTGGAATATTAATAAGGAATAACAGGAGATATAAGTAAGAAAATATTGTATGTTACTATATTATGTTGTGTATATATATTAGATTTCATTACACACCCGCCTCCCTCTACTAGTATTTGGCACATTTTGCAGGTGTGTGAAGTGCAGGGAATGAAGGTTCTCAGGTGGAATCTGCAAGTTGGAAACATTTTATTTTAATCATCAAAACAATACAAAATTTGAGGAAGGTGTTATCCCCATCTCACAGATTGGAAAACAGAGGCTGGCAGAAGTGAACCACTTTCTCATAATAACTGTCACAGTCAGGGAAAGGGCTAGAATTGATACCAGGCCAGCTTTCTTTCTGCCGCTCCTGATCCTTTCCCGAACAACCCACAAAGCCCACGTCCCCTCCTTGCCTAAAGGATGCAAAACTGTCCGACTTTCCAACTCAACACAGAGCAAAGGAAACCTGTGAGCTACTTAAACTATGAAAAAATTCTAATTTTCTCCAAATCTTGTTCTGACAACAACCAACATAAGTAAGTATGATATGCTTAATGGAATTTAAAATGTGTTTCTCAAATTTCAATACCAAATCCAAGGGAACACAGATTATACACAAACATGAGTATTTGGAGCATTTCTACTCTCCCATATTTCCAAGTATGATTTTTATTGTTTGTTATGTATTAAACTTTTGAATACCCAAGTGGTTTGTAAAAGCTTTTATTAAAAATCCCAACTTTTGGATGGATAGCCAAATTGCATCTGAATCCTGAAACAGCTGAGCCATACGATGAGTTATTTTCTCACGCAATCTCATTGAATATACAGGGAGTTGTATTTTGTAGAAGGCAATTTTAGCGAAACGCTCGGGACCCAGCATCCTTTAATTATCTTGACATTGTCCTGCCGGAAGGGAAATGATTAGGAACAGAAGAAGAAGACAGAGAAGGAAAATAGTTGTAAGGAAAACTGAGTAAGAAAAGAAACTGCTTCTAATTCTTTTTGGAGATAGTCTAGGTATGAATGACAAATGAATGAACGATCAAGAAGAAGAGGAGAAAGGGTGAGACAGGACAAAGGCCAGGGAACCGGGACCAAAGTCACTCAGGCTTTGGGGCAGGAGCTTTCCTCCGGCGTTTCCTATTGCTGGGCCCACGAGAAGGAGGGAACTCTGTAAACTCCCTTCCTTCCCCTGCTTTTCTGGAATCTTGCTCTGTGAAAACAAAGCCAGGGAGAGAAGAAGGGGGAAAGAGGGGATGGATGTGAAGGAAAGAAGGAAAGAAATAAGGAATGAAAGGAGGGAGGGAATTTAGAGACCACAGTTTCACGCACTTGTCATCCCCATGGGCACCCTGCTTCAAGCAAGTGTTTTAGGATGCCACTCTACAAGCTCCTACATACTGGGCGTTGGGTTATATTTAGAATGCTTTTTAACCACAGATCCATCGTTTTGGTGAGAAAAAAATGATGCGAGTGGATAAACCTCCATGAATCCATCAAGTCAAGATGTAGAAAATGACCTTCCTGGTTTTTCTCTTAACTGGACCCTCTGAAGCTTCACAGAGGGTCCTGTCACCATCCCTACTCTCCATGAACACCTGTCCAGTGGGGCCTACTCACGCACTGTGGGTCTCCATCCATCGTTCCACGTTTTCTGGTCAAGCACCGAGACTTCTAAATATTTGGGGCATATGTTGTTTTTTGTTTGTTTGTTTTCAGTATATTTCTCATGTTAGGCCGTAAGATTTATGAGAACAGAATCACACTTACTCATCTAACATTGTTTCCCAAGTGCCTAGCACAATGCCTGGTATGCATTAGCCATGAATCAAATACGTGTTCAGTGAATTTTGATGATGATCAGAGAGTGATGATAATACAAGAAAAAGTTCATGTCGAAAAGCAAAGCAGCCCTTTTCTCTTTTTGCATGAGCATTGTTACCATCATACACAATGGCAAAAAGAAGGAACTGAATCTTAATCACCTTTCTACTCCTGTGCCCATCTCGGAGGGCACTCAAACTGTGTTACGGAAGGATAGAAAGAAGAAAGGGAGTGTGGGAGGAAGAGAGGAAGAGAGAAAAGGAAGAAAAGTTTCAGGTGATTGGATAAGGGAATATAACCAAAACCATCAATGGAGAAAATCGGAGATATTAGCCAAAAAACAAAACAAAACAAAACAAAACAAGCAAACACTCAGACTTCCGGTCACACTCCTCGCCTCACCTCCCCCCACTCCAGTACGCGGATGTACTAAATATGAAATAGAACAAGCAGAAGCAAAACACAGCAGATGACAAGGAGGCAGAGGAAATCTCTAACAGGATAGTAAACCTGAGCTAACGGCCAAAGGCCTGGGGGGGTGAGGTGGTCAGAGTTCTGTGAACTTGGCCCTAGAATTTTGATACTCGTGTAGAGAAGACACCACAGCTATAGGCCCCTTGTGCAGAGGGAACCCTACCAAAAGAGTCTTCTTATCCATCTTGTGCTGGCACTGTGGAAAATCCCTCACCAGCCCAGGGACTCAGCACAAGGTCTAAAAGCATCAGGAGTGAGAAATCACAACCGTAAACTTCTGCTGAGCTTGGCGGTGGAGCCTGGTTTTGCATGACTTACGTGGGCAGGTGGCGGGGGTCTGCTGGCCAGGAAACTGACACGAAACCTGGTCTGAAATGAATGACATCTGTAGGTCTCTGGAAGAGGTGAATCCAAACCACATCCCAGGGATGATGCTGCAAGCCTAGGGCACACAAAAATCTCACGGAAAACAGGATGCTGCGGGGGACTCCTGGTCCAATATCACACAGCAGGACAAGAGCCATGTCACCAAGCACAGCCATCTGATATGACACATGAGAGAATTCATGCCTCGGAACTACAGAAAGTTCCCTTTAAAAGAATAGGTTTAAAATTCTCAGTAAAATAGAGGAAGGACTAGAGACCATAAATTAAAAACACAACATTATGATAAAAGAAATGATCAGAAAAGTACTAAGAAAATGTAGTCATTGAGAAATTCAGAAATTGAACCTACAGATTCAATGGTAATATCAACCTGTTCTCATATGTGTTCTCCTGGCATAGTATATACATCTAAATTTATTTCAGTCTCATACCAAGCCTATGAGATTAGTATATGCTATTTTTATTCCCACTTTTTATATGGAGAAACTGAAGCACAAAAGTGAAGTGGCTTGCCCCAGCTCACATGAAGTAAGTGGCAAAGCTGTGATTCACACACAGAAGTCTGGATCCTGAGTCTCAGCTCGGCACCAGCAGGCTTTACTACCTCTCAGGATATTATAGTAGAATAAAGAGAGAGCTGAAGGGGAAAACTGGGACTTGGGCATTGAGCAAAAGAGCTAGAGAAGATTCCGAATGCAGCTGAGAAATATACACAAATAGAAATGAGAAGGAGGAAAACACAGAGAACACAATGAAAAGGGCCATTAAGTCTGGGAGCTCCAAAAGCAGACACCGAAGAAGACGAAGAAAAGGCAATTATCACAAGGGTTAACAGGTTGGGACTGACCAAAAGGTCATGAATATTCCTGTTGAGAAAATAGTACTAGTCCAAGCAGAGTAAATAAGTCTACACCCAGACACACCTTAGTGCAATTTCAAACATCAAAGCTCGGAAAGCCATCTTAAAAACTACTGGGAAGAAAAAAACCCAGAATATCATAACGAGCAAAGCAACTTCACATGTATGAGCTGCAATATATGCCAGAGGAACATGAAACCATATTTTATTTTTTTATTTAAAAGATTTTATTTATTTGTTTGACAGAGAGAGAGAGCATAAGTCAGGGGGTGGGCAGAGGGAGAGGGAGAAGCAGGCTCCCTGCTGAGGAGGGAGCCCAGCATGGAACTTGATCCCAAGACCCTGGGATCATGACCTGAGCTGAAGGCAGATGCTTAACGACTGAGCCACCCAGGCGCCCCTGGAACCATATTTTAAAAGTACTGGTAGAAAAATCTGCCAACCCAGAATTCTGTACCTAGCTAAATACCATAAATAGGAATATAAAATCTTATATATAACTGAAGACAAAACGTTTTCACACATGCATAGTTTCTTCCAGTCACACACTCACTGAAAAAACTACTGCAGGACGAACTTCAGACAACATAAAACTGAATCCAAACAAGGAAGCACTACGCACAGAGCAAAGGTATGCAAATAAATTGGTAAACATTTTGACAAACCTGTCAAAAGTATTGACAGCAGAAAATAACATGTATTTTGGCAAGGTAAAAATAAGACAATGAAAATGCTGAGGACAAAAACATGAAAGACAAAAATGGCAGTTAAGAGTTAAAGCTTTCTAAATGTCCTCAACTTGTTTAGGGGGAGGATAGAGAAATAATTAAGCTTAAATTCCAATAACTCAGTTTCATTTCTAATGTTTTATTGCTTAAAATAGATCTTGTGCAAAAAATGACAAATTTTTAGCGTTCGTTAGTGCTTCTTATATTTGCATTATGGGTGTTTGTTATATTGCCTTTGTACTCTTTTCTATTTTGAATTTTGTGTAATTAAAAAAATCCCTCTCACATTAACTGAAAGGCAAATTAAGTCTTCTAGACAATTATTTCACACCTTCCTCTCCCCACAAACTTTCAACACCTCCTCCCCCTTCTCCCTCTCGGCTGATGACCTTGTTTCTCACTCCACTGAGAACACTGAAATGATCAGAAGGCCATTCCAGACTCCCCCTCTGTCTCTGCACCGCCAGCCACTGCAGCCCGCCGCTTGGCAGAAGCAGGCTGCTGGTCCCCGTCAGGGCTGTTCCTCAGCTGATGGAATGACTGAGTGCCCCCCTGCCTTCCCAGGACAACACCTGGCATCCAGCCCCCCACTCCCCTGCATCATCCCCAAAGCATACAAACGTGCTGCTATTTCTTCATTAAAAGCAACTTTCTCTTGCTTACGCGTTCCCACCTGCTACTGCTCCATTTCTCTTCTGTCTCTTGCTGTAAAACTTGACATAGTTGTTCCCGCTGCCACCCCTCATAACCCTCCTCCATCCTCTTTAAACACAGTTGAGTGCATCCTTTACCCCCACCGCTGCACTGTTCCTGCTGCTCAGCGATGAGCTCCATCTTGCGAAATCCAAAACCCGGCCTCCATTCTCACCGAACATGTGTCTGTCCCACATCCCTCTCCTGGCTTCTGGTGGCTTCGAGCAATCCTTGCTGTTTCTCAGCTCATAGACCCATACTGATCTCTATCTCCATCAGCACATGGCATCCCCTATTCCCCCTCCTCCTCTGTGTGTCTTCCTCTCCTCTAATAAGGACACCAGGAAGAGATGGGGGCCCCCTACTCCACCCTACCCCTCATCCTGCTTACACCCGCAAAGACCCAGTTTCTAAATAAGTCACCTTCACAGTACTGGGGGTAAGACTTGAACATACGTTTTGAGGACACAGTTCAATTCATAGCATATGACTACTGGATATTTTAAATCTAACTTGTCCAAACTGAGGTTCTGGTCTTCCAATTCAAACACGTCCCACTGGCAATTCCTCTTCCCATTTCATGTCAGGCCTACGTACCAGTTGTGTAAAAATCTTGGGGTCATCTTTGATTTCTCTCTTTTCTCACATCCCTTGTCTAGTCTTTAAAGAAATCCTGTCAACACACACACACACACACACACACACACACACACACACACACACACAGAGTATCTGACCCCCTACCTTGGTTCAAGACCCAGTGTTTTTAGTTACTACCACACATTTGACTGCACTCCTGACCTATAATGTATACAACCAATGTCCGGATGGCCAGTTCCCACTCCCTGCAGTTTTTCACTATTATAAACAGCCTTGCAACGACCATCCTCAGGCTAACATTTTTGGGCCTGAAAGCAATTATTTCCTAGAAATTAAATCCTAGAAGTGGGGTTGCAGAGTCGAAGGTAGCGTATTTTACGGTCTGTTTTATTTCGTGCAAGTGCCTTTCAGAAAGGTTGTGTGTCCCTTTTAAATGATCGGCAATTCATTTTGTTTGTACTATGGATCTCAACTTTTGAGAAAAAGTCAAGTCATTTGCTTCTTCTGTTTACTTTGAACTAATATTTACTGTGTGCCCACCAGGCACCAGGCACCAGGCACGGTTCCAGACACAGAAACCTGCCCTCCCGGAGCTTTCATTCTAACTGGGAAGACAGACTGTAAATAATAAGTATAGCAAACAAACGAGCCAGCATGTCAGAGGAAAGAAAGTTATCAAATTAAATGCACTCAGCCTTTACAAAGCGCACACGTTCTCCCTTGTCTTGCCACCCGGTTGCTTCGAATGGAAAGTTCCCAGCAGAGTTCTCTGCTTCCTTTTGTAAGTGCAGACGTGGCTGCAAACCTAAGGAAGCTCACACCACCCGACGCCCAACCCCTCAGGCCCCGTCTCTTACCTGGAGCCCATCCTTCTGCACTCACGCTCGCACACAGGGCTGAGGTCCCGCCCTCACGCTGCTGGCCACAGAGTCCTGTGAGGCACAGTCATAGCCCGGGCCTTCGGACCTCGTCGTTCACGTGCTGTGACTGTAGTGGAAGTCTTTTCTGTGAAACAGCACGTGCCCCCGGAATCAGCCGCCTTATCAACGCGCCACGGATGCTGCAAGCAGGCGTCTGCCTCGCTAAGTGGACGGCGTGCTCTTGCGGGACAAGAACTGGGTCTCCCGATTCCTAGTAACCTCCGCAGCCTCGGGGGTGCCTGCCGCATCGCAGGGGGGCAACCGATGACAGATGAGGTGCGTGAGTGCATCTAGGCTCAGGCGGAAAGCAGTGTGGGTGTGCGTCTGTGCCGTCCTTAGGACCCCGAGACAGCCCCATGATCACGGTGTGTCTTTCCCCGGAAGGTGCATGTGCTAGGGAGGAGGCAGGAGGACGCTGATCGAGGGCTACTGGGTGGTGGGGGGTAAGACGCAGATGGACAGACCCCAGGTCCTGAAGGAGGGACCGTGGCTGGGGATGGCATTTACCAACGGTGTGCTGGGACTTTGTTCCAGACAGGGGCACGTGAGCTGAGACCACGCCAGGAGCGGCGAGGGGCCAAGCCCCGGAGAAAATGACTAATCCAAACTGGCCTCCATTTACCAGACATCTGGTCTGCGGGCTGCTGAGAGTGGGCTGGGGATGTGGAAACTAGTGTTACGATATCAGCGCACTGACAGAAAAAAAACCAAAAACAAAAACCCAAGCTTAAAGAAAAGATAGTGTAGGAAGCAAGTCAGTGAGCCACAGCCTTGTGAGGCTTCTGTTTCTTTGGAGGAACTGGCCGGGGGCCCCTGATAGGGCAGATCAGCCCGTGTTCTGCAAGGGGATGCTTCGTGAGGCCTCTTGGGAACAGGGACCACAGCAAGTGAGTGTCACATCACCGAAACGTATCAGGCACGGGGCATAGCACACCAGACTCCTTAAGGGCACTGCCGGACAGTGGGCAGGAAGGGCAGAAGAGTCTGCTTAGCGCCACAGGTCCCAGAAGACATGTAATGCCACTAGGCAAGGGGGGGTTCCCCATCCGAATCACGACCTGGTCTGTGCAAGCAGGAGACCCAGGCCCTCAGCCGGCCGTCTCTGGACCAATCCTTAGAGAGCACCGTGGCCCAGGGGAGACCCTTTCTCACTATTAGACATGCAGGAATGTGGGTACAGCAGTGCTGTTCCATACAAGCCAGGTGAAAAAAGAGAGAAAAGAGGGCTGTGTCAGTCATTTTCATCCAGAAACAGTGTCACACGGGGAGGTCGAATTATGCCTTAGTGTCAGAACAACATAGGCACTGCGGGACCCACATGGGAAGCCGGCCATCAAGATTTGGGAAGAGATGTCCCTTCCGCATCTCCAACAAGTGGCTCCTATGTGAGCATCTCTAGCGCGATCCCCAAATAAGATTGTCCCTGCCCAGAAGAGGAACTTCAAGGGCAATGTTCCTTAGGTTTGTGGTCAGAAACTCTGATTTATATCTCGTTCAACACCCTCCTAAGTGCTGAGACTTGGGAAAGCACTCCCCTTGGGTAAGGGTTGTATCAGAGTCAGGAGGAGTGAGAAAGGACGTCGCTACTGCCCTGAGGTAAGCAACCGTGCTGTAGAGATAACTTTTCACTCTACGGATTTGAATTTTCGTTCCATGACTCACCATCAACCCAAGTAGTTAAGGTGGTAAATTCATGGGATGCGGATTGCCGGTTGTAGGAATTTTTCCCCCCATAAAATACAGCATACAAGGGTTATAAACACACAATACAGATTATCAGACTATAAAAAGGCATAACAATACAATATGATTCATTGCTGGCATGGGCACAATATTTTGCTGGAAGATTAAAGACTATGTGACTTAAATAACTTTTATTGTAATGCTTTCAACAGATCTCCTAACAGGGAAAACAAACGGATTCTGCCTAGTGATATGACTGGTGAGTAGTACCCAATAAAATCCCCCAGAGGGCTATTCATCTCTCCAGTCTAGCTGAGATGGTTGCACTTTGGTGCACGTTTCCCAACCGGACCCGGCAGCTTCTGGGCTCGGCGGTAAAATACCAGTCTCCCAGGATGCGTGGGTTTGGCTAAATATAGCGCGTGTCCTCCCCGGAACGCGGCTGACGGCTAGTGATTGATGCTCCCGTCCCTCCTCCCACTCTCCTGCACCGGCTCCGTGGGGTTCCATCCAGGAATTAATTTGTGGTAATCTGGTCCCCAAATAAATAACTTTTGTCTTTATAGGGCGCTTTGAGTTTCACAAGGAGCAATATGCAGCCCCGACAACGTGCACTTTGCACATGACCGCGGGGAGACCCTGCTGGGCGCATCTACAATTCTAATGCAGGGATTTGAGGGCTGAAGTCATCAATCTGTCCTGTCTGCAGCATTCAGGCCGCGCTGAGCTGGAGGCGGGGCTTTCCGCACTGTCCCCCAAGAAGATCTGGAAGCAGTGACGAGTGGAGAGTCCTGATGTCCTTCCTCCTCGGGCTTGACGCGCGGGCTGCCGGCAGCGCTTCCATCAGAAGAGAGATGCCCTGTGTCCGAGGAGCGGTACCCGGGCTGCTGCAGCCCCTGGATTGGCTGAGCCGGGGAGCAGGGCGGACGCCGAGTTCCCAGAGTTGCTGGCAGCCTCCTGCTCTTTGTTCAGCAGGATGTGAAAATAGTGTAAATAGCAGCATCTGCGGCTGCTCCTGCTGCTCCGACCGCCAGCCAAATCTTCTTTCTGTTCTCCCTGTCGAGCCATCCACATGCGGCACACACGCGGGAACTGCGGAGCGGGCGCAGCGTGCAGACCCCGGGAGCGCGGCGAGGACGCGGGCCAGTGCGCCCTCCCCCGGGCAGGGCCGCGCCAGGGGGGCTGCGGCGGCTCCCGCTCCCGGCCTGGGGGGTCCCCAACCCTGGGTGCCGCACCACCGACCTTCCCGGCATCTACCCGGTGACCGCAAAACGCACGCTTGCCCCTTCTCCCCCCAGCAGTCTGCGGGAGCGCCACACCTCATTCCTTAGTAGCCGCAGGAACCCCAGCTGCATTTTAGGCTTTGGAATCTTTCAGAAGAGGATGAGTCTTCTTCACTGGCGCTCTGACCATACTGAAACGAGCCCTGGCACGAGTGGCTCGAGGAAGTCTGCTGTCCATGGCCACCAAGAAATTCCACATTTCGTCCAGAATCTTTCCATGTGGCCAGCCCCAAAGTGTTCATTTTTCTTGGATGTTATAATTTCCTTTCTCTGTCTCCTGTCTCTGTTAACTGACAAAAGAAAAGACTGTTATTTTCAGTATGTCAAAAGAATCTGCATTGTTTTCCTATCTAAGTGACAGATGTCACCGGACTGCGAATCGTATCCTAAAGTTCTCAACAGCCTGATCAAAATGAATGTCGTCTTGATTTTAGAAATAAGTTGTCACAGGATTAGTGAGATGGCTTTATGTTATTATAACTTCCATAGCGTCCCGAGTCTCACTCCAAGACAGCCTGAGCATACAAATGCAGAATTCCCATCTATATTTATCCCTTATTTTTTTAATGTGTATCTTTCTTTTTTTTTTTTTTTTTTTTTTTTTTTAATGTGTATCTTTCTAGTACACGTCAACCCCAAGGACATACAATGCTTGTCTCTGAGGAGCAGCCTGTAATTGTGTTTAAAAAATACACACCAGTAACTCTTCTGTGCATGGAAAATTCTGCACACCGCTGGTGAAGTATGTTTGCACAAAATGGCAATCTGTTTTGTGGTCATTAAAGGTTAAAACCGGCAAAGACCTGAAATGTTCTAGGACTAAAGCAAGTAGAGGTGTATTTTCAAGCTAATAGTAAATGATAGCCTTCAGAATTTCAGCCAGGTGCACCTGGCTGGCTCAGTCGGTAGAGTACGCAACTCTTAATCTTAAGGTCATGAGTTCAAACCCGACTAGGGTGTAGAGATTACCTTTAAAAAAATGTAGCAGGATTTCAAGAAAGTCAATGCAGTCTGTTTGTTAAATTCCTTTTTTTTTTCTTGTGTGTGTGTGTGTGTGTGTTGTTCTTATTGTTCTGTATAATTTTCTATAGTTTTGCCATCCCGAGCCACTAAGGGTTTGAATTTTTTTGGTATATACGTTATAGGGGTGGAAAATTAAAAATGGTTCAGAAAGTAATTGTTTTTCATGAACCATCAAACAGATAGGAAAGTGCTGAGGAGAATAAAGGGAAAATAAAGGGGAAAGCAAACATCCTGAGGGACACAAGGCCAGGAAAGTTCTTGATGCGGACACCCTCACCCTTGGCAGACCAAGGCCACTGCTGCCTTGCCCAGAGGCTCTGAGGAAACCCCACGGCCAGACCAGCACAATACTAATCGATTGACTCACAGATCACGGCCGCAGCACCAAGTCGGCCAGACTGTAAAATGGTTGCTTACTTAGGCTTTGCTCCCGGCCACTACGAAGAGATCTTTCTGCTCTCATGATCAGAGCATGAGGACTGTTTCAGATACTAACATTTCCCTCTCCTGTTTCCTTGCTTCCTGTAGGAAGTGAGTCCTGAGAAGGGGAATTCTTTCCTCTCCCAGAACTTCAAGTCTAGAACATTCCTTCTAGGCTGCAGATGGACCAGTTGGGGGATACACCCAGGGACCCACTGGCACGGAGCCTAAAACTGGGCATAGGGTGGTAACCACATCCTGTGATCCTGCTCCACCCGATGTCTACGGGATAGGTTGTAACTGTTTACACTTGACTAGGCTAAGGGATGCGTACACGGCCGGCAAAACATTATCTCTGGGTGTGTCTGTGAGGGTGTTTCTAGAAGGGGTGAGCAATCCAATCCGTAGACAGAGTATAAGATCACCCTCACCAATGCACGTGCGCAACATCCAGTCCATTTAGGTCCTAAATCAAACGGAAAGGTGGGGGAAAGGTGAGTCCTTTCTCTGCGTGAGCTGGAGCAGCCATCCCCTGCTCTCAGACCTCCACGATCCTGGTTCTCGGGCTTGCGGAGGCGGACGGCGCTACG
>CM052889.1:2494362-2541049 GCA_028534135.1 Potos flavus
GTTTGTCGGACACTCTGGGCTCTGGACACTGCCCAACAGAGACCCACAAGATACCCTCCCAAGGGGACAACCTCTTATCATAAGTTCTAGACAGTATAAAGTCCCAGAACTGAAGTCTGGAACTTGGACAACTCATGATTTGAAGGCAGTATGAGGGAACACTTCGGCCCAGCAAAGACGGGACTACACAGTCTGGGCTCATGCTGGTACACACCGAAATTACTCTCTTAGGAGAGGTGCATGAACAAGGCTCTACAGTCTGGACAGATTCCCATAAGTGTGAGATTTCTACAATGTTTATAAATTCTTAAGTTTTACATGCTCATACATATGTAATATATGTTTGTGGATTTCTCAAAAACCTTGAAGTGAAATCGAATCTCTAATAAGAGGAACTATTTTCATCTTGTATCCATGGTGCCCTTCTTCTACCTCCCCCTTCCATGGGAACATTTATAGAGAAAGGATGTATAGAGTTCTAGGCTGTAGTTCAAGAAAAATTCAAGAGAATAGGTAGTACTTGGGGAGGCAGCTCAGAGGGATGTGAGAGTAGGGAGGATGGACCATAGACCGCCAAGAGCAAACTTTGCCCAGCTTAGACCAGACACCTGGTCTACCCCATGGACCACCTCAATCGAATCAGTTCTCCAACTGGAACAAATTAGTTCATCAAAAAGTACTTCGAATGCCTTTTTTAAATCTGGCCAAATGTATTAGATTAGTATATATGTGTTTATGTATATACATGCTGCATGCATATGCATATATATGTATAGCGTCAAAGCATCTTGCTTTGGAATCATATTTTATGGTTTAAAAAAGCTCAACAAGACTGAAAATTCTCTGTATGATACTATGATAATGGAGATATGACATTATACATTTTTCCAAACCCATAAAACATATCTCATCAAGAATGTAGCATAAAGTACATTATGGACTTGGGGTGATTTTGAAGGAGGCATATGTAGATTCATCGGTTGTAACACTTGTACCATTCGGGTGGGGGACCCTGGTAATGAAGGAGGCTGTGCATGGGTGGGGGGAGGGGGCATGTGAAAATCTCTGTACCTTCCCTTCAATCTAGCTGTGAACCTAAAACTACTCTAAAAATATAGTCTTAAAAATATTTTTTAAAACATCTACTGGCATATGCCATCTAGTCTGGTTTTCGTTATACCCTCCTCAGGTGGTCAGTGTGTATACCACTGACGTCTTTTCAGAGATTAATAAATGAGGGTAAGTGGTTGAGTATGTCTCCTGAAATGGAAGTGACAGAGCACTCCTCAGATACTCCAAATCCATCATGCCCCTTGTGCCTTCCCCGCTTGCAACCGTTGGTCCGGGTAGAAATTCCCTCACTGCGGTGATAGTGCGATCGGAGGAACCATCTGGAAAAAGCTGTGGAGATGTTGTGCATGATTACAGTAGTGCTGGAAACCCAACGAATTACAAAGAGGTTATGTGTCCAGACTGGTGTGTATACAATGGGAGGTTGACACTTCATCGCTTCAATAACAAAGTTGAAATAGCTTCCCATCAAAGTCAAGGAGCCAGATCCACACCAGTGCCTCTCCGTGGATGATAAATGTGCTACTTTAAAACATACTTTCCACACGCTCTTTGCGTGTAAATAGTCATGGCAGGACCGTGGCGGTTAGTCAAAAGACCTGCCACCAGCCGTTCAGGCCAAGAGAAACAATTAAGGTGCTCCATGTGCTTTCTATTCACAGAGGAGATGTGGGGCCAATTGAATTGTATTCCCACACTTTTTGTTTAATTATAGATTTCCAAAATAAATAGGTATATATATTGCAATATACTGATTTAGAACTAAGGTTTAACATGAAGATATTGGTTTTCCAGACTGGACTGATTTCATGAGAGCAATGTGCAGCCCATGATCATGTGGAGTATATACAAAGCATTTTATTTGTCTTTGAAGACCTTTATTTCTAGGCTGGGTCTCGTGTTACATAAATCTCCCACATGGAGTAATTCCTCCCTCCCGCAGGCAACATTGTGTGACATCTTCTCTGTCGTCTCTTTGGCCCTTCGTAGACTGCACTTATACTGTTGTTTTACCCCCAGTTTGATGCATGTGCATGTGACCCGCACTCACCTGGCAACACAGACCCCAGACCTCGGGGGAGCTGAGAACCACCGTTTATTAACTGAGTAAGTCCTCAGGTATTGCCTCCACCAGCTTATCAATCTTTGGAAATGCCTCCAAAACTTAGGGAAAAAAACTACCATATGATCTAGCGATCCTATGTCTAGGTATTCACTCGAAAGGACTGAAATTGGGATCTCGAAAAAATACCAGTGCTCCGTGTTCATCGTGGTGCTATTCACAGTAGCCAAGACACAGAAACGACCCAAATACCCTCCGATGGGTGAATGAATGGACAGTATGTGACGTTTGTGTGCATTGGAATATTATTCAGCCTGAAAACAAACCCTTCGATGCATGACATCATGGATGAAGATTGAGGGGCTTATAATAATGAAATAAATTAGTCACAGAAGCACAAATACTGCCTGATTCCACTTCCATGAGAAATCTAAGGTATAAAATGTTAGGTATACAAGATGAAACTGGCAGCGAACTCACAACAATCTCTAGTATCTCTAGTTAACAATATTCTATTGAACACGTAAAATTCGTTATGACTCTGGATCTCTTGGTAAGTGTTTTTACCACGATAAAACAAAATTAACATTTTAGTAATGGGGACGGCCACTTAAAAGCCAAGGACTATTACAGATAATGTCACTGAGGTGTAAAGTCGTAACTAGGTGCCCGCCGTCCTCGGGACAGAGCCGCGACCCCCCGGGGAGCCCCTGCTCTGGAGCCCCGACCTGACTCTGTTTCCTGTCAGTCACTCCAGGTAGGCGTCATTACCCCCGACTTCACGGATCAGGAAATCAAGGCTCAGAGAGCTTGAGGGATTTTCCTGGGTTTGGATTCAACCTCAATCCATCTTTCCTAAAACTCATGTTTTTGTCATTATTTTGTTGTTGCTGCTGCCGATTCATAGTCCATGTTCATAGTCCACGTCCTTGGCCAGATGGATGGGTTGTTCTTGAGCCACCAGATCCCTCACACATCCCTGAGGTCACCAATGTGATTGCAGAGAGGAACCCCAGGAAGTCAAAATGGAACCTTCAGCAAGTCAACCACTCCCAAGAGCCCTTCCCAATAAAGGCCCCCCAGCCCCACAGCTGGGACCCTCAGTTTCGGCCAGGTTCCCTGGAGGTTTGCCCCTGAAGCCAACCAAGCTTGCCAGGGTTTCTTTTCAGGTCACTGGTTAGAAGGATGAGGCCGAGGCCGTCAGCAGGAGATGCCTTTATAACACAGCTGCTCTGCTTTCCAGAGCCGCGTGGCAGGGCTCCCCTGGAGGGCTCCCTAAGCTACTTGGAGCAAAACTGGACCCCTCCCCTGACCACTCAGCCACACCCGTGGGGATTGTTGGCTGGGCTAGTGCCTGTGATGCTGCCCTGGGCCCGGAATGTTCAGGTATTCTCATACCTGGGCCTGAGACTGGGTTTCCCTCCAGCCAGACTGTTGTATGATTCAATCTGGGAGCTTATCCATTGGCTATGCAGGCCAGTTCATTCCAAACGGACCCAGTTAATCCTTCCTGGGCCTGGTTGCAGAGGGCAAGTGCATTTCAGCTCCAATGTCTGGCCAGGAGAAAGAGCTGGAAGTGGGGGACAGAGCAGGAAATTGAGTCATGTCTAATGGGCAGCAGGTGGACCCTGCAACTGGCGGGTCCTCATTACTCAGTGTTGCCAAACGTTTGTCCAGCTCCGCAAGAAGGTTTCTATGTGCCGCCAACAAGCATGGTTTGGCTTCGTTAAAATGGAGATAACCACCTTCTAGCTTAGCATGCCAGAGGCTGGTTAAGAATCGAACCAGGGCTCCACTTCGGTTCCCCGTAGGCCATAGCTCGCAAGTCAGTGGAATGAGCAATCTTGGGGTTTTCTGGGATAAAATCTAACGTTTATTGAGCAGTTATTATCCACTAAGCACTCATCTAAGCCCTTCATATGCCTTAATTTTAGTGCAACAACAACACTCCGAAGTCAGTTCTGTTATTTTTAATCCTACTTTTACAACTGCGTGTATGGAAGCTCGGCGACTAAGCTGACACAAAGGGAAATATCTATAAGCAGCAGAGCTGAGACTTGCACCCAGGTGTTTTCTTGCCTCTACGAAACACACTAGAAATGGAAAGTTGCAAAAGTGACTATTGTTCCATGGGGAAGGAGGTGGGGTAAGGACAGCCCTGTGACACTGATATTATTTCTCCATTTTATAGGTGACAAACTGCAGGATTTGTCCCATTCTTGTGAAGCCTGTTTCTGTCTAGTCGGACACTACCTGGTCTGGTAGAATTCAACCATCTGGTCAAGGTCAGTTATCCGCCACTTGGGAGATGGTGGGGGTCAGGTCACAGAGAGGAGCAGGACTGGTCAGAGAGGAGGTGGGGGTGTCTGTGCACACACCCCTCCGGATGTGGGGTCAGGGCTCTCTCTTCGGTGCCACATATGGGTATGCCACGAGCTCTCAGCCTGCTATGGGAAACAAAGGAAATCACACGGTGCCCACCTGTGAATTTCCTATGGCTGCCATGACCCGTCATCAAGTATTGATGGCTTTAAAACCACAGGACCGTGTTCTCTCACATTTGGAGGCCACACTCCCTCCAAAGGCGCTGGCGATCCCAGAAGATTGGCCACGGCTGTGTCCCTCCTACCTCAACCTCTTCCTTGGTGTCTCTGTCTCTTCCTCTTAGAAGGACACCAGGCATTGGGTTAGGACCCAGCCCACTCCAGCATGACTTCCCCCTAACTAATTACATCTGCAAGGACCCTAATTCCAAATCAGCTCACATTCTGAGGTCGAAGGTGGGCAGGAAGGTAGGGGGACACTCTTCAAGCCAGTAACCCACACACGATGATGCTCTCCTAGTTTCCTGAGATCAGCAAGGGAGAATTCAAGAGAGGGAGGTGGAGATGACTCATCACCAGAGCAAGCATTATGTTAGAGAAGCAGGGAGGACTAGGAGCCATTCAGGAGGCTCGCTCCTTCCTTCAGGGACGTCCAAAGTGATCGTCCTGGCTATTCATGCTCAAGGAGAGCAGTTAGCTTGCAGGGACAGAGTAGGATTTGGGAACTGAGTCACTTGGGAAATTCTGCTAGGACTCCTCCACCCCGTAGGCCCTGACAGCTGCTCCTGGGCTCCCCACACAACCTTGGCCATGGCCCCTCCACTCCCAAGCGAGGTGGGGTGCAGCCTCGCAGAGCGCCCACTGCTCCTGCCAACGCAGACGCCATATGCAGACCTCGAGTGGGTGCGGGAGGGACCCGTGTTGAGCATGAAACATGCATGAAAGAGACTAAACATATCAAGTATAAAATGTCAACGAAGAAGTGAAAAAATAACAATGTTCATACAATTAATGATACTTTTAGGGATCACATTCCAAGCCCAAATATACGACATTTTAAGACAGTTTATCAGTTTGGATTTCTACCCCTCCAAAATGCCTCCGTTCTGGAGATTTTGGCAGCACATTAGTCAAATTTCTACCACCAAAAGATGAAAGGCCCACGGAAAGGGAAATAAAAAAAGCTAACTGGCTAGAAATAGCAGGGAAAACCACAACCACTGAGTTGGAAAACAGTAACACAATTTGTTAGTCATGGAAACATATAACTATGTCACTCTATAACACACTCACTTCCTTCATTAAAGAAATACTTTGTGGCATAAGTAACAATATTATAATTTTTTTATTAGGGAAAAACGCCAGTGTTCTACCAAAACTCCAAGTTCTGTTTTTAAAAAAAAAAAAAAAAAAATCTGTCTTAAATTCCAGTTTAGTGGAAATTATTGAATTTTTCTACAAGGGTAAAACAATGAATGAATTCATTTGATTTCATTTTCTTTCCATCTAAAATACACCTAAAAGTCATAAAAATAAATTTGGGGCCAACGTTGTCGACTAAGAGAAATGAACCCTGCCATTGTTAGAACTTTGAATTCTGTGAATTCCGAGTCCTTCTGCCTGGAATCCAGTGTCCTCCCATTGGGAAGCTTCAACCCCTCCCCTGGGCTTCTGGGCTGTCTTCTGCTAACTTGCCCTTCCCTGAGCTCCTTTCCCTCTTCCGTCGTTTCTTCCCTGCGAGCTCCGTGTCCCCCGGAAGCCAGGCTGCCCCTGCCCATTCCCAGAGGCTCCAGCAGCCTTCTCCTGGCCCTCGCCTGGGTTGGAGGAGGAATTCTCCTGCCCTTCTTGGGAGCCCCAGTGCCCTTCCCTGCGGTAGATCTGATCTCGCCCCTCAGGTTCACAATTTATTTGCGAGGCTGCTTTCACCAGAGCGGGCTCATCTTGAAGACTTCTGTTTCTGTCCGCGGGCACAGCACGACGCAGGCGCTCCACAAATGTGCCCCGGATAGCTTCCGGGGGTCTGCTGCACACGGGACTGCACCCAAACCCCCAGCTCCCCTCCAGGCTAGCTGGGAGCCTTCCCCGGGGACTGTGGCATAGGCCTGCTGCAGCCCTTCGTCCCAGGATTGGGGACACCCAATGTCACCCTGTCTCTTCAAGTTGTCTTCCCTCTGTACCTTTGTGTCCCAAACTCCTCTTCCTCTACGGCCACCAGTTATATTGGATTAGGACCCACCCCAGGATCTCATTTTAACTTAATTACTTCTTTAGTGACTGTCTCCAAATGAAGTCCCATTCTGGTGTCCCGAGGTCCAGGATTCAACACAAGCATTTGTGGGGGGGGGGGGGTCGTGTGTGCAAATTCTACCTGTGACACCCACCTCTCTCCCCGAAGAATATGATTTCTTTTGTCACTGAAATCCTGCAATTCTTAGATGCTGTTTATTTGCTTGCTTTTCATTCTGGAGACTCCTAGCTTGGTCTGTGTTTGGAGGAAATTAATTACTTACCTTTTAAAGACCATTTGTCGCTGCCCTCGATGGAGTCACACCCGTGTCTAATAAGGGCTCTTTATTTCATGTTTTTCCCTTTACTTCCTGTTTCAAAACGGGATCCAAAGTTCTTCCACATGGCATGCAAAATGTTTGTGCACTGCAGGCTCTAGGCTCTTAAATTTACAAATTATTGTCTCCTTGAAACCGAGGCTAACCAGACCTGGTTTCCAGCCATTCCCGATGAGCATAAAGCCAAAGACCTGCAATAAAAAATGTCCAGTGAGTTCCAACCCTTCTATGGAGAGCTCGGAAAGGCAGCCACTTAGGTTTGCTTTTTAAATTTTTTTTTTCCTTGCTGAGAAGGATCATACAGAATCAACCCACTAAAAATGAATTGTCATAAAATCTCACACCATTGACTTGTAAATGGAATTGAATCTGTAGTGTCTACATAATGATACTATCAAAAAGGGAAAAACGATCGCATCCATATAACAGATGAGATATGAAATGACTGCCAAGGCAGATGAACACCCCAGAGGTATTTTGCTTTATTCTACTCACTGCGTTTATATCCCCAGTTTCTCTAATTTTAGTTATTTTTTTCCTCAGGTCTCAAGACGAGAGCAGAAAGACTTTTTTTTCCCCCTCCTAACAAATGACCCCATCCAGAAGTCAATAATATAAATACTTACGTTTCTGGGGTCAGGGCTGGGGCTTTATTAAAACTGATTTTTCAAAATGTATTTCTGTTGTTCGTACAGCTACTGGCAAGTCCCCCCTGAGAGGCTGCCCCCCCCGCCCCCAGTCCTCCCGCAGTCCGAGCCTGCGGGGCGTGTACGCGGACCGGAGCGCGGTGGGCGATGCGCGCGGGACCCCGAGAGCCCTGGGGTCAGCCCAGCGGCGGGGTGATCCTGGAGCCCAGCGTCAGAGGAGGTCATCCCCGTTCCTCCAGCACCTGCTTGGGCTCCCGCTGCCTTTCTAACCGCTCAGTCCCTCTGCGACTGTCCAGGGTCATCGCTTGATGCTAAAAGGCAGTGTCCCCAGAGATGAAAAGTCATCCGAAACATGGACACGAGCCTTGCTTTCTGCTGCCAGAGGGATCTCTTGCGGGAGCGGAGACCGTGACCCACACCCTCCAGGGGGCCACGCTTAGTCCCCTTAGGGCCCGCTCCCGGCCGGGGCTGGGGTCCCGGGTTCTGAGCCAGGCGACTCGCCCCCTGTCGCCCAGCCAGCACCCCGGGGCGCTCTCCCTCGCCCTCCGTGCGTTATCGGCGTCCCTCCGATTCACAGGCTGGAGGGGCCTGGCTCGACTGTGCGCTTTGGACTCCTTAAATAGCCGGTGCTCATCCCCACCAAGTGCGCGCCGCACTCTAACTGCGGGGAGCGCACCCCCCGGCCGGCTAATGAAGATCTACAGGGGAAACCAGAGTTTCTCCCGGGAAAGCAGCGCCGGGGGGCGGGTTCCTGTGCGCGCCCACCCGCTCCAGGGCACGCGAGGCGAGAACAGCTGCAGTGCGCTGCGGTCCCGTGGGCGCAGGCCTCGGCAAGGAGCCCCGTCCACACTGCGCGGTGTGAAGCCGGGCTAGCTTCCCTGACACCTTATACTTACGCATTGTACCTTTATTCGTCAGGGCTTAAAGATAGCCCGTTTTCTCCATAATTTTCCAAGACGGTTGCAAGGAAAAAACAAAAAACTCACATATGCCTTAGGAAGAGCTTGTGAAGCGATCGTGTCTTTTTCCCCCAAAAAAACCTTTTTTTTTTTTGAGTAGAAAAGCAACACAGGTTCATTGAGCAAAATTTAGAAAATACGAAAACTATAAAGAAGGTAAAATTTATCCACAATTCTTCCTCCCAGAAATGGCCAGAGTTGTATTCTAGAAAATTTGTTCCTGTTTTTATTACAGATGATCTAAAACAAAAATAAAGGTAAAGGGGAATACAATTTTATTTTATAAAGTTGAGATCATTCTATATACCGTACTGTATACTGTGTTTTATAAATTTATGTCGTAAGAATGTTAATATGGCACTAAGTATTCTTTGAAAGTGTGTTTTTTAACAGCTACGAAATATATTTTAATGTGTGTACCATAATTTCCCTTTCTGTTTCTCTAGTTTTGGGTATTTAGATAATTTCTAGTTTTCTCTCATAAGTCATGCTGCAATGACTATCCCTGTTCATAAACCTTTGAACACATTTCTTGTGATTTCTTAAGGATGCATTCCTTAAGGGTGTGAAATTATTGAGCTAAAGAGAGAGAACATTCTTGAGACAATGTCTCCATATTGCAAGTTTACCCTCTCTCCTGCATGCATTAAATGTCCCTCTCTCTGCACCCTTACCAGAGAGGAGTGTTCCCCTCAAAATTTACAAACAGATATATGCCTTTTTTATAGGTGAAAAATATGATTTTTAATTTAATTTAATGCAAAAGAGATGAACACTGTTAACATATAATTGTGTTCAAGTTGGACTGACTTTGCTATTTGCATGTTGCTATCTATTAAAAACAGGCTGTTAATATCTTTTTCTTACAGATTTGGAAACTGTCTTTGTGTTATTGAGGTTAACGGTATTTTATTGTCATCAAGGCAACATTTTTTCCTAGTTTCTAAGTTGTCGTAATTTTGTACATGGCATTTGTTGATATTTGAAAGAGCTTTGATGATATAAATTATTAGAGAGTCAAACCTATTACTCACTTCCTCTCTTACTTGTTCTACTTCATTTATTCTTTGGAAGTTCTTCACCCTCTCAAAATAATTTTATATAGCTCATCAGAAAAAAAAATCTTGTGTTTTGATGTCTTTTTATGTTTTTAACTTATTAATGTCTTAAAAACATAAGTCGGCATATAGAGCAAAGAGAGACCCTACTTTAATTTTCCCCCCAATTAGCCAAGTTAGTGACACAACTGTTTGAGCAATCCATTATTTCCACAGATTTCCACAAAATCTGATGTATCCCGGGGTCTTTTTCTGGATACTATATTCTCTTCTACAAATCTGTTGGCATATTTTTGGAGATTAATAAATTCATTTAATTGTTATATTAGTTTTACAATATGATTTGTAATATATATACTATATATTTATATAATATAATCAATCCAATTTATTAGTTTTACAACATCTGATAGATTGTTTCCCATCATTTTTTTTTTAAGTGTTTTAAAAATCATTTTCACAAAATGATGCAGGCCTTTTGGAAAAGTTTGTCAGTTTCTCAAAATGTTAAACATAGATCTGTGGTACGACTAATAATTCCAATCCTCAGTACCTACCCAAAGAAAGAAAGCATATGTTGACACAAGACTGGTATGCAAATGTATATAGCAGCATAATGCATAATAGCCGAAAAAATAGAAACATCACAAATGTCTATCCAACTGGAATGGAAAAACAGGATGTGGTAATCCCATAGAATAGAACATTATTCAGACATATAAAGGAGTTCTATACCACCACGGGGATGAACCCTGAATACATGGTGCTAAGTGAGAAAAGTCAGACACGAAAGGACACATAGCCTATGATTCCATTGACAGGAAATGTCCAGGACAGAGATCTGCAGCAACCAGAAGTAGGTTAGCTGTTGCCTAGAGAAAGTGCCTGGACTGGGCGTGCCCTCCCTCTTGCTACACCGTGGGGATGGTTGAACAAGTGTGTAAACATACTCAACATCATTGAATTGCACACTTAAAATGAGAATTTTATGGTATGGAAAGTATACCTCAATAAAGCCGTCAAAAACCATTTTCACTATTTTTCAGATCATGTTAGGATCATTTGTTGAGTCTCCCCCCAAATTCCCTCAGTATTACACTAAAACTTAACTGAGGAAAACTGTTCTATTTGTACTGATAATTTGCTATCTAGAAACATCATACATATTCTATTTCTTTTTTGTTACATAAATGGAATCATGGGGTATGTAACCTTCTGGGTATTCCATTAAACTCTCTTTTTATTGCTTTAAGGGTCACATTCTCCATTTATTTCACTAAATTTTTTCTTAAGGTTCAACTTACTCATTTTCTTCTGATTAATATTATAAATGGTTTTTTGCCATAAATATTTCAAGCTTCTTATTACTGGTGTACTTTTGAAAGCATTTTTATATTTATTTAACCTTATATCACTTTATCTTTTAATTTTAAGAATGTTTAGATTAATTTGATATTAGAGGTATACAATTGTAGAGAATTTGAAAAAATTTTTCTAATATTTTGTCCTGTGCTCTGCACGAGCTGAAACTTCTTGCATGAATTAGGATATTGTTGATAACAAATAAAATGGTCTTGTTCTTGATTTTAATGGGAATTTTCCCAGTGTTTCACCATTAAATATAATGTTGAGTTTTGGTATGTGTGTGTGTGTATAACTTATTTATTTGGAAATAATTATAAATTTACAGAAAGTTGCAAAAATAATCTGGTGGTCCTGTGTACCCTTTGCCCAGCTTCTCCTGTCAACTACATTTTCCCAAACTATCCCATGACATTGTGTGTAGATCTGTACAACCATCACTGCCATCAGGACACAGGACTGCTCATCCCCACACAGATCTCCCCTCTGCTACCCCCTTAGAACCAAGTCATTCCATCCTAGATCATCCTTAACCCCTGACAACCAAGAGTTCTCCACCTCCCGCTATCACTTGAGTGTATCAGAATGTCCCATGTGTTATAATATATAACTTTTTCAGCTGGCTTGGTTTTGTTTTGTTTTTTAAGATTTTATTTGAGAGAGAGAGAGCAAGAGAGAGAGCATGAGCAGGGAGGAGAGGGAGAAGCAGACTCTCAGCTGAGCAGGGCACCCTGGGATCAAGACCCTGCCTGAAGGCAGACGCTTAACCGACTGAGCCACCCAGGAGCCCCTCGGTTGGCTTATTTTACTCACCACCCTGTCTTTGAGATCAAGCAGTTTGGTATATATATCAGTAACTTGTTCCTTTTTATTTTTGCTCTATTGCACAGGTGGATGGACCGAAGGTTTTTACCACTCACCTACTGCAGGAAATTTCGGTTGTTTCCCGTTTGTACCTATTCCCTGTCAATTGCCACCTACTGAGTTTTTGCATAATTACAAGATTCTTAAAATAAACATTATTGCTATCATCATTAACTCCTAGATTTAATTAATGGCCTATAGAGTAGAAAATCTGAAAAGCTGAATCATTGGAGGGTTTAAAAGGAGCTAAAAAAAAAAAAAAACTTGAACAAAACCGTCATTTAATACATGTGTACGTATTAATTAAGAGTGACTAAGTAAATCTTTTCTCTTGGTAACATTGAGTACAAAGACAGGAAAAGACAGAGTACGGGACGAGGAAGAAAAGAGGGAGGGAGAGTCACAGGAAGGCTGGAGAAACGGGAGGAGGAGGGAAAAAGAGGCCATTTCCCAGAGTGGGACCCCACGCTATCCAGTTTCCTACCAAAGGTGAGGTCACTCTCAGCCTAGAGAATTCTGTCCTGGGAAATGTCCAGGTACGTCCTGGAGGGTGAAGGATGGGGTCTCAGTTTTCAGTCAATGAACACCCTGGGATTTGGAGGTTTAAGCCACCTCATTAATGTTACTTTAACTTTATTTTTGGCGTAAGAGTGGATTTTTTTTTTTTTCATTTGTTTCTGATGTTTGCTTAACAGAGACAGAAAATGAGAAATTTCCCTGAGGTGAGGAGGACATTCGAGACAGTGTAGACAAAAGACTATTCCTGCTCCAAAGACCGTCCAAGACACAAAGACAGAAGTTAGAGGCCATCGCTCAAATAGAAGAGAGATTTTAAAAGCCCTGATTATCTCAGGAACATACATTGGAGGACCTTCCACAAATGTAATTCAATCTGAAAGGCTTTTTCAAGGTTAATGAATATCAGTGAAAGTTATAAATTAGATGTTTTTAAATGTAAACTTGACCGTTTTTAATCAAGTTAAAAGAGCTATTTCAATTTCTTATGAAAATGAGTGCTAAGATGATCTTAAGTCCAGAATAATTTGAACATCTAAATTTGCACAATGTACTCTCCCTCTGCAGTAACTATTTAGCATGACCTCCTCCATTAATCCTCCATTAATACTGCATTAATAATCTCAGTACTCATCGAATATGGCCATGCCCACAGATAGACAGCCTCTGTATATACGTGCCCAAGCTGACAGTTCGTGTAGACCTGACCTAGGAGCTGAATCGGTAATGAAATCCAACCACAGTGTCAAAACTGAAATCTACATTTCCTTAACTTGTTCACCTGTAGTGACACGAAGTTCTTACACACTGTTTGGGTTTGTCTGGCATGGCTATTTCACTTTGGTTCCAAGTAAAAAGAGAACTTCAGGGCCAACAGTGGTGTCTTAAGGCAGAAACAAGGGTTTCTTAAGGGATGACTCTCTTGTTAATATTCCTTGCTGTTTGTGGAGTAAATGGGTTGGCTTCACATAGCTTGTAAATAATTACTGAAGTAAAAGTAAGAAGTCCAAGTATTTACTAGCTCCTAGCCCTGTGGAAAGTAGTCCCTGCATCTTCTATACCTTATGATGTCATTGTGAGGACGAACAAAGAAACACTCCCGAAAATGCCCAGCAGAGCGCCTGGTTTGGGGCAAGTGCTTAAGGCCTGTTTGTTAGTTTGCTGTTTTATTGTCCTCGCCAGAAAGAGGTTCCGTCAGTTGGGACAGCACTGTTACATGCAAGGAATAGTAGTGTTTCTGTAAATAAAATTAAGTGGTGCATAAACAATGAATCTTGGAACACTGAAAAAATAAAATTAAATTAAATTAAAAAAAAGAAAATAAAAAATTAAAAGTTAAAAAAATAAATTAAAAATAAATTCTGTTTAACCTTTAGTACCCATCAATAAACAGTGAATCCACTCTAAATCTAATCCAGTGAATCCTGAGACCCATCTCCATATTATTTAATTTAATTTAGAAGTTTCCGAAAATGGAGCTCAGTGATTTAAAGTCATACTGTTGGTTGCAAATTATGCCATTGGTGTTTTATAGGACTTCAGGTCGTTTCTCTTATCTGTATTGAAAATTATTCTGTGTTCAAAAAATAAAGAAAAATATGCCTATTAAAAAAATTAAGTGCTAGAATATCTGATATAGACCGTAGAGTTCCAACTGAGCTCCACTGATCACGTTGTTGGCCATTTAGCACATTATGGGTCCTGGGCTGAGCACCGCACAGAGAAGGGACACAAGTCTCAGCGTGTTGTTGGAAAGGCACTGAGGTCCTTCTAAGGAAGAATTGTCACCCAAAGTTTAAGTGACGTAAAATCTGCTTCCAAAAGTAGTCATTCAGGTCCCACCTCCAATTTTCCTTTCTCCAACAAACCTTAGGAATATTTAAAGATGAACAGTAGAATCCTAATAATCCATCATCATCATCATCATCATCATTTTAGTTGAAAAAAGCAATATCGCCTCTACCGAAATGTAAAACAGCTTTTGAAATCAATGTTCCCAACCTCCCCCCTTTTGTTTTGTACGCAAACCCGTAACACTAAAACATCCTAACTGATTTTATTTCTGCACTATGTTAAAGTGATTTGATCCCAAGCTGGGACCTCATATGCCCAACATTTAAACCGCAGAAAACTTTACCAGCCTGGTTTTGAACTTACAGAAACAGGAGCTTTTAATGGAAATGCTGACAGACCCTTAAGTATAACAACGTGAATGGCACCAGCGATAATAAATATGAGGAGTGATTCCCAAACCGAAGACGGGCAAATAGTTACCCAGCTGCTACAGAAATAGCAAGATAGAATTAAAAAAAAAAAAAAAGGAGAAAAGAAATTAAATGAAATGGATATTAGCTGGAAACATCTGTGTTCACCACAGAGCAAAATGCATATTCAGCAGCCAGTTTATTGGCTCTTTAGAGGATGTGAATGGTGCATTGTAAATAATGACCCGCCTGTAATAAATTCCCAGTAAAAAAGAGAGGGCCTCTGTGTGTTCCTCCTACAATTCACATTTCTGGGTCCCTGCTGTGAGTGATGATTCACAGCAGTCACAAATTCCTGTTTTCAAAATGCTATTGTATACTCCAGGGCTTTCATTAAGTTTTACACTAGCTGGGGAAATTTAAAACTTGAGAGAGCGAGGAGAGCAGAGCAGAAAGCTGCTCTCGGGGGCGGCGGGGGCGCTGAACACGCGGTCCGAGGCGGCGGTGATGGATGTGATAGGCGGGTGTGCCTCCCAATCCGCCCGAATTGGCTCCCATCCTTCTTCCTTCTGGAAACCCATAACAAAAGGAGAGAGCAAGGATCAGTGACTTCCTTCTGCGATGGGAAAGGAAAAAGACGAGCTGAAGATCGCAGCTGAATTCCGAAAGGCGGTTGGGAAGGAGCATGAAGAATAGGGCACTGCGAGTGGCGGGGTCCGCGAGGACTCGGTCTGCCAGGGTTCGGCCCGCTGAGATGTGCCGAGGCGTGCCATCCTGAAGCGCCCACCGTCCCCCGAGACTTGCAGCGGCGCCCCTTATGTGTGCAGACTCTATCTGGTGAGTGCACACACTTGCCCAGGGCATGATGTTTGATGTGGTGGAGCCTAACACTGCAAGAAGAAACGATCAAGTCTGGACGCAAGGTTGCCTCTCAACCTGAGTATCAAGGTAAAGAAATAAATGTCCTCATCCAGCTCAGCGACTTTTTTTTTTAACTTTTTTAGTCTTTCCTAAAAGTTTAGTTGGAACAAGGACAAATGAACACATTGGTGGTTTTCTTATTGAGATACAATTGGCATATAACGTTGTATCGGTTTCAGGAGTATGGCACAGTGTGTCGATATCTGCATAAATCGTGAAATCCAGTGAATTTTGAAGACTCAAGTGCACGGTGCTTGTTGCCTGGCCTGTAGCCACCGACCCGAGGGGACTAAGCCCCACACCCGGCCGTCCACCTGCAAGACAGGGGTTTCCATTCTGTCTGAATCTTCCCAGCCAAATGGCGTGCAACCGTGCAAAGTACCCTAATGAGAAGACTGTTTGGAATCTCAAAAGTTCCACGACTCAGAATGTTCTGGAAGCACATTGTCTGGTGGCTACCTCTGTTCGAACTTCAGAAGAACCGAGTTCTCCCCGTGTCTGCAGAGCCGCTGACGCACGGGCTGGAGCCCAGCGCTATCCCGACTCCACGGACCCCTACAGAAGCATCCCTGTGTCCCTGGGGGGAGCGGTCAACAGGCCACATGAGAAGGGGCTGTTTCACTGAAGACAACTGAGACTGTGTTTATCAAGAGCTCCACATCACGCCAGCATATCCTTCGTGCATTTCTCCCCGGGTTCTTAGACGGATCTCCATGCACGGATCTGCACACAGCAAACACATCGAGTCATTTTCTAAAACAAAACACAGTGAATCCTCATTCCGTGTTTTCTCTTCTTTTGTCTTTCCAAATAAACGAGTCCTTTCCAAATAAGCAAGAGGCTAGAACCACAGTTGGCTCTCTTTTAAGAATACATTTCTGTCAAAGGAAACCTATATATCGCTTCCGGTAATTCCAAAATTTCTATTATTGTTTTTTCCTCCAAGGGGTACTTGGGATTTTTCAAGGCAGGCTTAGAAGTGAAGAAAGCACATTTGATAGCACACCACGTCCTGTTTTTAGCAATCGCAGAAGGGGACCTGGGACTTTGTCTCTCCTGCTCTGTCTTCCAGGCTCGGAAGGGGGTCTGGGCGGGCCTCGGTGGCCTTGACCCCATGCCCCGGCTGAAGTGTTGCACCTGCCAGCTGGTGGGCAATGAGGTGAACCCCCAGGGGCAATCGGGCAGTGGCCTCCGCTGATATTGGAGCACCTCAGTCTTTAAAAAGAGAAGCATCTCAGCAAACATGAAAAAAAGAATTGAGGAAAACTCTTCTCTTTCTAGAGAGAGGAAGGCAGATTCTCAATACTGGTTATCGAATCGATCAATCAGTTTAAATCAGCAAATCTGTCTTGTGCACCGATTACACACAGGCAGTGTGCTAGGCTTTATGAGAAGCATCCCAGTGACTAGGGCATGGTCACCGCTCTCTAACAGCAGAAAGATGCCTGCGTGTAGCAATTCGCCATAAAACAAAGAAAAGAGTGACCCTAAAAATAAAGGTAAAGGGTGGATATAATATGGACTTTAGAAAACGAACCGAAATGGATAGAGTAAACTCAGATATTCTCTGAATCCAAGGACGCGAAAGCATCAATTTAATTTTTGAACCTGAAAGAAAGACTGGGGAGCTAGAGAACAATATTACCTCACACAGCAGGTAAATTGTAGCCCAATGCCTCCAAAAAGTAGCAAGAGCTAAAAACAACCTCGAGAAGGGTTTAGATCCATCTGGAATAACGGATCCTCATTAGTCACCTAAGGAAGGCAAAGACATTTTGGAAACAACCATACTCTCTGATCAAGCATGCACTGATGTTATCCCCCTGGGTCGGATAAACCAAAAAACATCCTGTTGGTTTCTGGACAGACAGGCGGGAATGCTGGGAGGACCGCTCTGTCCCTTGCGGCTGACCACTGTCACAATAAGGGCCTTGCTGCGTTGCTACTCACCAGAACATACACGAAAGCAGGTGCATATCACGTGGGAAGCAAACTGTCCTCCTTTGAATGATAGGGCCACTCCACGGGGTACATGCTAGAGCTTCTCAGCTGTGCCTGGGCTGCTGTATTCCACACGTAACCCATGTCTGTATTCTCATCAAAGGGGATCCCAAAAGTAAAACAAGACAGTAAGCCCGTCTTCTGAGTGAACTCGATCAACAAGTTTAATGAAAACAAAAGAGCAAATAAAGTCCTTGGAGAAATCCAGTTGAGTACCATCCAAGTGTAGATCCCTTTCCCAAGACCATCCCTACCTGCAGAGCCCTCGCGCTTACTGCCCCTATTGGATCCCGTCCACTGCAGATCCAGACCTCCCTTTGAGACCACACTGCCCACACAACATCTTTGTTTCAGAGTGAGTCACAATTACTTTAGGCTGATTCCTAAATCAAACCGGAGTTTAGATGAATATATCAAGAATGCTTACCAGTTAGTATGTTGCTAAAAATAAAAATAAAACATGACACAACCACTGTGTGCAGAAGTCTAATTCTACAAAAAGAAATCGATGTTTACACGCTCATTGCAATATCCTAGGGCTTTGATTTATTATCAGTGTTTTTACTCCGGATGATCAGGTTATAAGTGCTATCTGGTTTTTAACTTATTTTCCTTTTCTCTGTTCCACAAGTTTTCTGCTCTAGAAGGATGAGGACATGATCTGTATAGAAAGCAAGTTCACAAAAGGTAAAATTATAACAACAGCTAGAAAATGAACATGTGTTAAATATTTTCCTTAACTCCATCAATGGGAAAACCAAGCAGATATCATAACCAGCTCAAAGAAGAAATTTTAAAAACATAAATATTTATGAAGTGACAGAATGTTGGAATCAATGTGCAAATGAAAGCAAAACTGGCTTTTCCACAAGGAGAAGACATAATTCAGTTGAATGTCTTTAGACAGAATTTGTGAGTCTATAGACAAGAATTATTTTGCATTGCTATCAGTATCTACAATTTGGAAGTTGTAAAATAATTTCCAAAGAAGCAAAATCAAATAACTCAGAGAGTTCTCCTCTAGACTCCTCTAGAGTCTAGATAATCCAGTTTTCCACTAAAACGCGAATTTCCCCCTACACTATTTAGTTCATTTCTCGTCCCAGAGCTTAAGTCTTCCCAGTCCCAAAGTAGGACCACTTGATAAATACTTAAAGTGTGAGTAAATGTATATATTTTATAATTTGGATAATTTTATTTCAAGGTTTTTAATTGTTTTTCATTGTTTTTAATTTTTAATTTTTATTTATTTTTAGTGCAGCCTTATCTTCGGAGAGTAGATAGAATTGGGAATTTGAAAAGTTCCCCTCCCAGGAGAGTCCCGGTACAGTTGCGCAGGTTCTACACTGAGCAGCCTTGGGAGGCATCATACACATTGTAGTCCGTGTAAATACAGCTCACATTGTTTGGAACACAGTGCTCTGGAGTCAGGAATGCGTGTGAAGAACAGAGGGAAAAGAGAAGCTGAGAGCATCGCTCTGGTTCAGGAAGTGAGTTGATTCTCCCCACTCTGTGCGGGCTGGGGCATAGCGGTTTATTCACTGCTATGTCCTCCCACCACACAAAGCAACCAGGAGTCAAGGTGAAGCAGGGCAGAAAGAAGTTCCCCAGCAGCACAAGGAGAAACATTTTTTGGAAAATCTTTTTAGGATAGAAAGTTTTGTTTGAAAGGAAAAGAACACCAGACCGTTGCTTTTTAAAGATCGCTATCTGCACGTGCCGTGTTGCTGCATTTGAGACCCGGGGGCGATTACTCACTTTTATTCCTCTTGCAGAAAAGCCATTTGCAGACGTGATGTTAACAAGTGATCACTTTTTTAAGCATCCTACGTTTTGGAACAGAGCCAACTTCCAATATGATTCTTTTCTTTAGGATTATATTTCATGCCCTAGAAAGCCCCTCCTCCAGGCACCTTTGGGCCCAATTACTTCAGCACTGGGGTGGGAGCTGCGTTCCGTCGTGACTTTCATTACAGTGTTTGTAAGCCTTGGCTCTGCCGCTGTGAATCTCCAAGGGCGCATTGCGCGCCGGGAACAGCCAGCTGCGTGGGGATTCGCGGTTCCGTTACCCTGCGAGACCTGGGGCACGGCACCAAGCTTCCTTCCCCAGCCTGTCTCACTCGGAACCCACCCCACCGGCACCCAACAGGGAAGTCGCAGCCGGAGAACCGATTCCCCCTGCCCATATGCCCAAGCCCTAGGGCTGTGTGGCCAGCTCCCCGCAGCCCTCCCTGCCCCTGGTCCCCTCTGCCACCCGGGTGCATCCCGGAGAGATGAAGACACACTTATGAAGGCAGAGCTCTGAAACTTGGCCCAGGCTCACCAGCACATCGGGTGACTCGAAATAAATAAGTTTGATAAAGACAAGATCTGCTTTGTTAGATTTTTGCCGATTCCCTGTAATGACTCTCTTACCCAGCGCTGCAACCCAAGCCCTCCCCACACACGCACACACACGCAGGCACGTGGATTCTGGAGGCTCGGGGAAACAGGAGGGAAAAGCAGAGGCAAGCACAAACAGGGGCTCTCCTCTGCCTGTGCCCTCACCAGCACACAGACTTGGTTTCCTCCCCAGCGACGGCTGTCTTACCACTGGCAGTGAAGGATGGGTTTCCATCAGCCCAAGAGTGAGTTCATGTGAAATGTTGAAGCTAAACTATAAAGATACCTGCTACAGTACTGTATTTTATCATTACATTTATAGCTACAGTATCATAGTAAAATATTATCATATCACTAAAAAACAGACACTGGGACGACTTCTAGAGGGGAGAAAGCCGCGGGGACTGAACTTCCGGTCGTGGGAGCTGCAGCGGTACTTGCCAGGTCCTTGTGAAACGTGGAACTTGTTCTGATAACCGCAAATCACTCTCTTATTTCTGGAGATACAACTCACCTATAATATATTAATATTAGGCATGCAATATACTGATTAAATATTTGCATATAAAAACCATTCTTTTTTGAAATGTGTCCAGTTTAGGAGCATCGGTGGCATATGATGTTGGACTCGGCTCATCCACACGAGCCACTCGCCCGTGCAGGATGCACTGGTCACACGGTCAGCCGACGCACCAGGGTCCATGGGAGCCAGGGATTTGCTTTGCGATGATCAAATACAATTGTTTTTTTTTTAAAGTGCAAAAATCCACAAGAGGTGAATGCATCCTTTAATAGCGATAATCCGACTTGAGATGTCTTAAGAATTCGCAGTGTGAAGATGAATTGTGAGTGTGCAAGAATCACTCCCAAGTACTGAGCTCAACCGTCAGGATTTGCTGGCTTACTAAGGGCCATGCAAGTGCTCACGAGGCGCGCCCTGACCCTGCGCCACCATTCCGCGTCCGACTGGGGAGGAAGTGAGAGGTACCTGGGTTTTGTGGGTCACGGGTCACAGGTCGCCAGATCACGAGGCCCAAGTCTGGACCAGCAGGTGACCTCAAGCCTGAGGCCAGGAGGCAACCAGCCTTCTGCAGGCCCCAGGGAGGAGGCAGGAGCACGTTTTGCACGTGGGAGGCACGCTGCATGACTGGCCTCTGCCTCCTGCATTCACAGAAAAGTTCCACTTCTAGAACACGGTCCCCACTCCGTGTTCCATCTGCCTGCGAGGCTCATGCGGCACCATTCACTCCCCTGCATCCCCATCCAGGCCGTGCCCTCACCCAGAACAGCTCCACATCTGAAATCCTAAATTCAGACATCCCGCCCTCGAACCGAAACCTCCTCTCCTTCTAGAGCATGTTCTCTATCCTGACTTTACCTCTTCCTAATGTCTGAGACCTCTCCTGCCCTCCCTTTGCTTTCCCTCCTGTGTGTCCTACGCCCAGGACTGGATCCGCTAACCACTTTTTGCCAGTGCGCAAATGTCTTGTCTCCTTGTCCTTCCATTATATCTCCCAAGAAAACAAAAACCCAATTTTAGATCAATCCAGACATCTCCTTTCTCCGTTCCTATGCCGCGGCCGTTGAGAATTGGAAGAAACCTCCCATCATAACAGGAGTCACTCCAGACACAACTTCTCTGACGTCATCCGCAGCCTCCATGTGGCCCGATGGTTGTATTTTGGGTCTGGAGACAGGTAGCAGGTCTCAGGCGAGAGAGGTCTCAGTGCTGCTATAAAGGAAGGGATACCAAAATGGTTTACACTTAGGAGTCAGAAGGAAGGAATGGTAGAGTTAATTAGCTACAAAATTTCTCCCCAAATGAACCCTCAATCAATAAGTGTATTTGACTCACTGTCTTGGGCACACAGCCATATTTGGTCACAATCAACTCATTCTGGTTTTGTTTTTCCTCTAGCTCTTCTCCTGAAAACGAGGGACTTCAGTATCCATTCAGTATAGCCGCTTGGAGTTTCTCCATATCTTTGAATAAACAAGCATATATTGAGCGCCTTCTGTGTGCCTGTGCAATGCTGAGCATTACACAAAATAGAAAACAGCCTCCAAAGGCTTATAATCCAGGGGGAGGGATAAAACCAACATATTTAAAACACCTGAAAAATAGACACAGGCAGAGTCTGTTGTACTTACACTGACTGACATAGAAAGAAATCCAAAAATAGGAGAGAGAGTTCTCATGCGGGTTAGGACATGGGCTCGGTTTTGAAGGAAGACGGCCGTGTAGATAAACAGAGAAGGTAGAATTTCCTACCACGTTCGCCCCGTTCTCCCAACAGTGATGTGCCTCCCTTTGTGACTGTGGAGCACAATCTCCACAGCAGAACACACCGGGGGGGGAGGGGGGGTAGGCGTGACAGGAATTTGAAATGACAGTGGAATCTCTGGTCCCAAGAGACTGATTGTCTCTTGCAAAATGCCTTCAGGATTCACACGTAGTGTGGAGCTTTCTTACCCCAGATTGTCTGAGAATTCTCCCTGAGGGGAGATCAAATCTTTAGGCTATCCTGTGACAAGTCCCAGACTCACTCCTCTGGGCCCCCAGACAGAATCTACGTGAGGCCCCTCAGTTCCAACCCCACGGGACTCTGACACCTTGGAGTTCTCCTTGTGCCTCCTGCACGCTCAGGGGGAAGACACGGGACTGGGGTGGAACTGAGCTAGGGGACGGGAATCTTAGCCCCTCACACCCGCATGCATTCAGAGAGGAGCATGGGCTTAGTCAATCCCCAGGTCAACAGTGAAGGTCATCCCCAAGGTCAACAGTGAAGGGAGCTTCTGGGCGGTCCATGCAGCAGAGTGAAAGACCTTGTCTTTGGTTGGGCAGTTACTCTACCTCCTCTATTAGAGTAGGTAGACACAACTTCATTTATAAATAAATCTTTTATCCTAAAACTTGTCCATGCTTAAAATAGAATCTCATTGTATGCTTGAATATTACACTCCATTAAAAGGGCAGAAAAGTACAGAACATGATTCATTTCTAATTCTTTTTTTTTTTTTTTTTCTGAGATAGACAGAAAGATACAGAGAAAGAGAGAGTGGGGGAGAGGCAGAGAGAAAATCTCAAGCAGACTCCATGCTGAGCCCAGAGCCGGAATCAGGGCTCAGTCCCACAACCCTGAGATCATGACCTGAGCTGAAATCAAGAGTTGGATACTTAATGGGCTGAGTGACCCAGGTGTCCTTCATTTCCAATTCTTAAAATATTTGAAAAAGGTGTTCTCTCACTGACTCCACATTATTTTAGTAAATTAGTAATTTAGTAAATTATTCACAATATTACCATATTATTTTGGTCATTTTATTTTTGGAGTATAATCTACTTTAAAACTAATGAGTATTGCAGGGAACACTGGGTGTGGTGCATGAACAATGAATATTGGAACACTGGACAAATAAAATTAAATAAAAAAATAAAACTAATGAGTACAAAATGTCATCAAAATATGTGATAGTTTTTGCAGAAAACAAAAAAGTTATTTTTCCACAATAGATTGTAATGATACAATCACATTTTGTTTTTATTGTTTTGTTTTGGTTCAATTTTTGTTTAACATTTTTATTCATCTATCATTATTAAGAGTTTTAAAGAAATTAAGAATGGAAAGAGAATAAAATTGGCAATTATAAGGGCAGGAATGGCTGAAAATATTACATTTACAAGGAAAAACAGAGCCATTTTCTGGAGAATGTGCCCAGTTCCCAAATGTAGCGTGTAGGTATCTATGAAGATTGTGGCGAGTGAAGTTGATATCCTACATAAAATTCTGCTGTGTGCCGCCTCGGAATTTACAATATTGAGGGCTTCGGGGGAGAAAGATTTATTGAAATAAATGGTGAAGCTTTAGCAATTAACATAGCAAAATGGTGACATAGAAATAGACCGATCATCTTTATTTTCAAAAATCTGTTATTATGTTAATTTTGCAACCTAAGGGATTAATTATTGACATGGAAAGTCAAAGTGCAAGTACTCCATGCATCCACGTAAATAAGTGTGTGCATGTGCGACATGTGTGTGTGTGCACGTATGTACAGAGAGGTCTGGAAAATACTGTACCTGGGGTGTCCACAATGGTCTTCTCAAAGTAGCAGAGTCTCACTTGTGGTAGTTTTTACTTTTTGCTTTTTTTGTACTGTGAGTGTTTAGCAAACATATTAAGGCTATTTTCAACAGAGGAAAAAACAATGGTCAACAAAGTAATCCTCACATCATGTCTCTTGCCAGCTCCCAGTTCCAGTTTTGGACACAGCTCTTTCTATCACTGTATGAATTACTTCTAGTGCTTCTGTTAGGTGCCCTTCAGCACCCCGACGCTAGGGGAGAGGGCCATGAGTGCTGCTTTTCATCATTCAAACTTCGGCTTCAACAGCAACAACAATAACATAATCGGAGATTTAATAGTGTCGTCTGCATGTGATTTTTTCCAGAATTGGCCTAGGATTAATTTATTGCAACATGTGATCATGCCTCTTTGCTTTTGAAATGAGCGAAAATGTGTCAACTGGTGTGGCTAAGAGGCGGGGTTCTGTTTATACTCACAGGGTTGCTGTATGACCATATCCGTGTTCTGTCCACACAGTTCTCCACTGGCACCAAGGTCCAAGCTGTCGATGATAGCTCACAGAGGAGTGGAGAGTAGTGAAGGAGAGGAGAATAAAGGAGATTATGGGGGAAAACCCTAACTGCAAAGTCCATTCTAACCAGGGACGCAGATGGATTTAGTCACTATTAACAATATGGCAAAATGGCGCCATGAAAACCCAAACTCAACAGGGACGTGTATATGTGCCATCTGTCATTGACTCCTAACAACAGACGACTTCCCCAGGCTGTGCTCTGCAGAAGGTTTTTGTGCGGAAGGGACAGGTAGAAGATGAGATCTGACATGACAACGCTTCCATCTGGACTGTCTTTCTCCAATTTTCACCAAAGTCAGAAGCCGTCACTTTCTAATTTGCCCAGATACACCCTGGAGTCAGCGGCCTCAATTCTCCCATTTCTAGAACAGTTCAATAGCAAAATAAGTGATGTAATAAGTTAATCACATGAAAGCCTTTGTTTCTGTGATGAGGTAGAAGACTTCCTATTCTTACCCTCCACGGGCAATGGTGTGGAATCACAACAGAATAGATGACAATAATAGCCAACCCAACAAGAAGAAAACCACTTCTGTGGGTTGCAAGTTTCTTTTTTTTATTAACTTAAAATTTGCATTCAGTTATTTAAGCCTGTTCCTTCTTTTCCACAAAAACTAGTGACTATCTCTTCTTTATCTCAGAATCCACTATAACATTAGTCAGTATATAATTAAAATAATCCCTCAAGTAGTGCACAGGGAGGAAATCACGGAAGAAAGACAACTAGAAGGAAGGGAATGGAAGTTATGGCAGGTGGATTATCAAAGCACCAACATTCTACCTGAAGCAGGATCTCTGCTGCACGCTGACATGCACGTCCACAGAGGAGTATGTTGATGTCGTGTATGTGTGTGTGCGCCATGACAGGTGAGTGGATCTGGGGGGCAGTGAACTAGAGGGGGCCTATCCCTGTACTGATGGAAATTATTTTGTTATTGTGATGCCCGCCTCTTAAAAACACTAAATAATATTTTATACTTCAGCTTTCTACACGAGCCCTTTGCATCAAATAATATTTAGGCTTTTACTCAGATTTCTCCAATTTCTTTCTTTTTTATAGGGCTCTAAACTCAGTGTTGTAGTATAAAACAAAAATTGAGAAATTCCAGAAAGATCATGGTGTTAAATAATAATAAATGAGTTCTTTAATGGTAGAGATATAGGTAGTACAATTGACATGAGTTCTGTTTTGATTACCAAGGTAGTATGAGTAGATGATTATATAAGTAGGTTGCAGAGATTTTCACTTGAAAAAAAAAACACTAAAATGTTATCCTGTGTTTTGAAGTTTTTTCGGAAAAAGAAGTTATTATACACAAAAATTATGATACACAAAAGCAAAATCATTTTGTTAAAGCAACACATTGGTGCAACAGAGGGGAGAAAAACATAACAAGGGTAATGAATAGTTTAAAATTTATGTTTAAGGAAAAGGAGAGAACTCATCTTAGGTTCCTTTCCAAATCAGAGCACAAAAGATCAAGTGAATTTTTAAATATGCATTCAAAAATCATATTTACCAATATTTTAGTGAGATCTTGCAAAAAATATAATGCATGTAGACGGATCCAAAAGCTTACATAAGACTTTCACTTACTGGTTGAAAATTACACTTAGAACAATTTGTCAAACAAATTTCCAAGAACATTAAAACTCATGCAAGAAAGAAATTAATATCATGCATCTCAGCATCACTTAAGAGCTGCATAGATCAGAGATTCGTTTTGGTGCCATGAAGGTCTGACTTTGACTTTCAAACAGGATGAGAGTGTGAACCACATGATAGGACAGGAGCATGAAGAGCCAATTTCTAAGGATTCCATGAGATTATAAGTAAAACACACTGTAAAGACAGGCATCCCCAAACTGGCTGCAGAGAGGTCTGCAGACCACAAACAAATATATTGTTAATGCCTCCATGTATGTACCATATCTGACAGAAAGGATACATCTTCCTTTTTCTATTATTTTCCAGAGCCAATAGTGTTGTTCATTCTTCCTAAAGCATTAATGAAGAAGCCCATGGTCTTGAACGGACGAGAAGCAAATTCTCAGTTACATCAACAGCAGTAATTCATTTTACTGCTTTCTGCCATTTACTTGTAGAATGTTCAATTGAGCATTGTTTAGAACATTTTAACAATAGTAGTGTACTAAAAATGGCATTAATTCTTTATTCCCATTTGCACGTAATTTCTGATGAAGTCATGTGCATTCTCCCCAAAAAAGTGAAAAGACAAGATATAATATCTAGATATGTATTTATTTTATCAGAAAATATTCCAAACTTCAATTAAAATATAAACACCTAGGGAATAGGAATACTGAGGTCTTATGAGTGAAACAGCCTAGCATTTGAAATCACATAGAGCTGGGATTGTGTTTGCTTCAAAATCAGTACTTATTTCCTCATGCGATCACACAGTTTCATGTCATCCTTCTCTAGTTACTCAAGTTAATAAAGCTTGGTGTCATGAAGTGGAAATGCGTCAGGTATGCGCATGCTTTGACATCTTCTTTACGGGTCCCTGATGCTTCAACCAAGAGGGCTCTGGGCACCTTCACAAACGCTGAGATGCGTGAATCAGTCAGCTAGTGACACTCGCGGGGTGGTGACCACAAGTGCGCACCCCCCGGGCAATCAGAGTGGTCCGAGCATCCTTGCGCACACAGAGGCGGACTGAGAAGACAAGGCGAAACATACCAGCCAAGTTGGTGCTGTGGTCTTGTGAACACAGACAAGGATTTCGTTTTTCACTTTTTTAAATATTTTATTTATTTCTTTGAAAGACAGAGGGAGAGAGAGAGCCCAAGGTGGGGAATGAGATTCAGAAGGCGAGGGAGAAGCAGACTCCCCACTGAGCGGGGAGCCCGACACAGGGATCGATCCCAGGACCCCGGGAACATGGCCTGAGCTGAAGGCAGATGCTTAACTGACTGAGCCACCCAGGGGCCCCCAGAAAAGGACTTTAGAAAGATATTTCTACTGAAGAGAGTAGAATCTTCTATTATTAATGTAGAAATACTTATCCATAGAACATGGAAAAGTTTCAGAAATGTTTATTTCTAAGTAGCTATAAGGATGACAAATCTCTTATAAAGGAAGAGTCTTCGTTCATAAGCTCCAATGTTAGACCATGTTAGAATGTTGACGTTCTTCAGCAATAGAAGATTATTCTCCTTTGATCTAGGTATTTAGACATAAGAGAAAGAGTAAATATATTTCCTGCACTCAAAAACTTTATCCTGTACAAGAAAGATAAGAGAGAAATTAAAATAGCTTTTATTTATTTTTCATTTTATTTTATTTCAATTCAATTAATTAACATATAGTGTATTATTAGTTTCAGAGGTAGAGTTCGGTGATTCATCAGTTGTGTGTAACACCCAGGGATCATTTCATTACATGCCCTCCTTAATGCCCATCCCCCATTTACCCCACTCCCCACACCCCCTACGCTCCAGCAACCCTGAGTTTGTTTCCTAGAGTTAAGAGTCTCTTATGGTTTGTCTTCCTCTCTGATTTCATCTTAAAATAAAATAAATTAGAATAGTTTTAAAACATTTTACATTATTAAGTCAAATTCAATAAGAAAACACCAAAAACATACAAATAATTTTTTTTAAATGACTGTCACTGTCTATTAACTTGGCTGCCTAGGCATACAGAGAGATGACTTCCTGCTGCTGGCCCTGACGGAGTGACAGGGACCAGACTTGCCCTGCCATCTGAAACAGCCAAACCACTGGATATAAGGATGTTCAAAACACTGGGCGTCAGGTAGTGAGGACAGGACCTCTGCAGGCCGGGAAATCAGTGAAGTGAGCAGCAAACACCCCAGCTTCCTGCCCGGACAGGAGGGCAGGAGGGCCCGGTGCTCTTCCCAAGCTGGGGAGCTGGGGAGCTGGGGAGCTGGGGACCTGGGGCAGGTTCAAATCACCATGAATATACCATCTTAATACAAACAAATTTATTATCTACCATTCCTGAGGCCAGAAGTCCAAAATGGGTCACCAAGATTGTGTTCTTCCTGGGGTCTCTAAGAAAACATCTGTTTCTTGTCCTTTCCAGCTGCTGGAGCCCTCCTCAATTCCCTTCCTCCATCTGCAAAGCCAGCGGCATAGCATCTTTGACTCTCTCCTTCTCTAGCCTTCCTCTTATAAGGACCCATGGAATTACACTGGGCCCACTCGGAAAATCCAAAATAATCTCCCCTCTCAAGATCTTTAGTTTAATCACATCTGCAAAGTCCCTTTTGCCATATTAGGTAACATCTTCACAGATTCTGGGCCTTAGGATTCAGACATTTTGAGGGGTGAGTGATCATAATTCAATCTATCACAAAATCCAAGGCAGCTAGAATTTGAAGGATGGAGTTGCAGAGAGGACAGATGCACAGAGGGAGAACTTCATAGGTCTGGAGGGGGGCCCTAAAGTATTCAGCAGAGGTTCCTGCTTGAGTGTTCAGCTAAGTGTTGATCACTGCATGCATATGAGGAAATTATCCAGGGCTGAGGGAAAAAATCTCAACAGGATAAGAGGGAACAATCCTAGGGGCTCAGTCAGGACTGGGAATGGTGCCTGTTCCCATCAGCCTGCGTAGAAAATCTTATAATTCATGGACATTGGGTAGAGTACTTAGGAGGGATTTTTGCCTCAGTAGTAAGACAAAAATAACCCTAGATTAAACAGCCCTCTAGTCCTCTCAGTCAAAGCTTAAAAGCAAGGTTCACAGGGATCAAAGTATTTCCAAGTAACTTAAGCAGAGAGCAGAACAAAGCTCAAGAATATTTTTAGGAACACAAACAATACCCAGCACCCAAACACGAAAAATTCACAGTGAAAGGCGTTCAACAAAACATTACCAGGTATGCAGAGAAGAAGGAAAATACAGGCCATAATTGGGAAAAAAATAAATCAATCAAGGCTGACCCAGAAATGATTCAGATGATAGAGTTGGTAGACAAAGACATTAAAAGAATTACTATAATTTTATTCCATGTGTTTGAGAAGCTAGAGAAAACGTGAAATCAAGACATGGAAGATATTTTTAAAAATCCAAATTAAGCTTCTAAAGATAAAAACATTATCTGAGATTTCTAAAAATCATTTTATACATGCTGAAGAGAAAATAAGCAAACTTGAAGACATAGGAACATAGTTCTAAAATGAAACACACACAAAAAATAATTTTAAAACATGGAAAGAGGGCGCCTGGGTGGCTCAGTGGGTTAAAGCCTCTGTCTTCGGCTCAGGTCATGATCTCAGGGTCCTGGGATCGAGCCTCGCATCAGGCTCTCTGCTCACTGGGGAGCCTGCTTCCCCCTCTCTCTCTGCCTGCCTCTCTGCCTACTTGTGATCTCTCTCTCTGTCAAAGAAATAAATAAAACCTTTAAAAAAAACATGGAAAGAGTATCAGCGAGCTAATTAGTAGCACAACCTAATATGCATGTTATTTGAATTCCCAGCAGAGATGGGACAAGGTGAGGAAGAAAGATCTGAAAAAATGATGACTGAAAGTTTTTTCAGATTTAATTCAAACTATAAACCTATAGATCTGAGAAGGTGAACAAGTGAGAGCACAGGAAACATGAAAAAACTACACCAAGGCACATCTTAATCAAATTGCTTACCTTCAGGAATAAATAGAAAATATTAAATTCAGAGGGGGAAAAGGCATATTACATGAGTAGGAACAAAAATGGAAATTCTAGGACATTTCTCACTGGAAACCACGTAAGCTAGAAGACAGTAGAGTGACATCTTCAAAGTACTGAGACTAAAAAGTGTCAACTTGGAATTCTTTACTAGTGAATGTATATTTAAAAAACTTTTTTAGGTATTATATTGTTGGTGGTACTTTTTATATTGTTATTCTGAAATTCTTATATTTGTATTGTCACCTAAAGCAAATGAGTCATGTTGGTGTCACTAAGAACAAAAACAGTCAGCATTAGAGACAGAAGATACGGATGTTACAGATGAGTTGAACAAAAATCTTGTACTGAACTTGAACTGGAAATATTAATAAGAGCTCTTGATGCATTTTGTTAAGAAAATACATATTTACATCATGCTTAACAAAAAGGCTTAGAACAACAAAATAGATTTGAGAGTCCAGAAATAATCTATACATTCAACATCAATTGATTTTTGACAATGATGATAATACCATACAATGGGGAAAGAACAGTCTTTTCTTTTTTTTAAATTTAAATTTAATTAGCCAACATATAGTACATCATTAGCTTCAGATGTAGTGCCCAATGATTCGTCAGTTGTATATAACACCCAGTGCTCATCACATCACATACCCTCCTTAATGTCTATCACCCAGTTACTCCAATTCCCTCACCCACCTGACCTTCCTCAACCCCTGGTTTGCTTCCCAGGGTCAAGAGTCTCTCATGGTTTGTCTCCCTCTCTGGTTTCTTCCCATTCAGTTTTCCTTCCCTTCCCTATGGTCCTCTGCACTATTTCTTACATCCCACATATAAATGAGACTATATGATAATTGTCTTTCTCTGATTGACTTATTTCATTTAGCATAATACCCTCCAGTTCCATTTACATTGATGTAAATGGTAGGTATTCATCTTTCCTGATGGCTGAGTAATATTCCATTGTATATATGACCACATCTTCTTTATCCATTCATCTTTTGAAGGATATCTCAGCTCCTTCCACAGTTTGGCTATTGTGGACATTGCTGCTATGAACATCGGGGTGCATGTGGCCCTTTCTTTTCACTACATCTGTATCTTTGGGGTAAATACACAGTAGTGCAATTGCCAGGTTGTAGGGTAGCTCTATTTTTAACTTCTTGAGGAACTTCCATGCTGTTTTCCAGAGTGGCTGCACCAGTTTCCATTCCCACCAACAGTGGAAGAGGGTTCCCCTTTCTCCACATCCTCTCCAACATTTGTTGTTTCCTGTCTTATTAATTTTGGCCATTCTAACTGGTGTAAGGTGGTATCACATTGTGGTTTTGATTTGTATTTCCGTGATGACAAGTGATGTGGAGCATTTTTTCACATGTCTGTTGCTAGGACTTCTAGTACTACGTTGAATAACAGTGGTGAGAGTTGGCATCCCCATTGTGCTCCTGACCTTAGGGGAACAGTTCTCAGTTTTTCCCTACTGAGAATGATACTCACTGTGGGCTATTCACTGTAGGCTTTTCATAGATGGCTTTTAAAATATCAAGATATATTCCCTCTATCCCTACACTTTGAAGAGTTTTAATCAAGAATAATCTTTTTTTCTTTTTTGAGATGGAACTGGCATGTTTATTTATCTTTCATTATTTATTTTATTTTTTCAGTGTTCCAAGATTCATTGTTTATGCACCACACCCAGTGCTCTTTCCAACAGACAGTGCTGGGGCAACTGGATATCCATATGCAAAAGAATGAAGTTGATTTCCTGCTTCAAGAACATACAAAAATAAATTCAAAATGGATCTAAGCTTAAATCTGGATGATCTTGTATTAATCGATGGTTTCTTAGACTTGACACCAAAAGCATAAGCAACCACGGAAAAAATGAGATAAATTGGACTTCATCAAAACAATAAATTTTGTGCTTTAAAGGATACACCAAAAGAGTGAAAATGCAACTCACAGAATGGGAGAAAATATTTGCAAATTCTATATTTGATACGGGCCAAGTGTCCTGGATATATAAAGAACTCTTACAACTCAACAGTAAAAAGACAACCCAATGAAAGAAAAATGGGCAAAGGATCTAAATAGATATTTCAGATAAATGGGCAAAAATAAATGGCCCATTTTGCCCATTTTAAATCAGTTAATTAACAGAAATAAATGGCCCATTTTGCCCATTTTTAACAACTGACAAATGTACAAAAGGATCTAAATTGTCTTTCTACAATTCTTCATAGAAAATATACAAACGGCCAATAATGACATGAAAAGATTCTCGGTATCAATAGCCATCAGGGAACTTACATCATGACCACAGTGAGATACCACTTCACATCCGCTAGGATGGTTATAATAATAAAGAAATCACAATGGGAAATAGACAGTGTTGGTGAGAATGTGAAGAAACTGGAAACTTCCACATTGTTTGCCAGAACATAAAATGGTGTAGCCACAGTGGAGAGCAATCTGATGGCTCCTCTTCAGTTTAACATAGAACTACCATATGTTTTTAAACATGAAACTTACTGTATAAAATTCCAAAAATTTTACTTACCGGTATGTTGGAGTTAGAAACAGGGGTTCAAATAAAAACCTGTATACAAATGTCACCGCAGCACTAATCACAACAGCCAAAAAGTAGGAACAACCCAATGCCTATCAGCTGATGAATGAACAAAAGGTGGTCCATCCGTACGGTGGAATATTACTCAGCCGTAAAAAAGGAATGAGGTATTGCCGTCTGCTAAAATGTGGATGAACCCTGAAAACATACCGAGTGAGTGGGGCACCTGGGTGGCACAGTCAGTTAAGTCTAACACTTGGTTTTGGCTCAGGTAGTGATCTCATGGGTTGTGAGATCGAGCCCCACGTCAGGCTCTACGCCCAGTGGGGTGTCTGCTTGAGAGTCTCTCTCCCCCTGCTGCCCCTCGGGTTCATGCTCACTCACTCTCACTCTATTTCTCTCTCAAATAAATAAATAAATAAATAAATAAATAAATAAATCTTTTAAGAAAAAAGTAGAGAAAGCATACCGAATGAGAGAAGCCAGGCACACAAGACCATATAACTTAGGGTTCAATTTATATAAAATGTCCAGAGTCATCAAATCCATAGAGACAGAAAGCAGATCTGTTGTTCCTAGGAGTTTAGGGAGGCAAGAATGAGCGAATATTATAATTCCTCTACACACAAAGTTTTTAAAAATCTTTAGAGAGAGGGATGCCCAGGTGGCTTAGTCGGTTAAGCGTCTGCCTTCCGCTCAGGTCATGATCCCAGAGTCCTGAGATTGAGTCCTTGCTTGGAGCCTGCTTCTCCCTCTGCCTGCTGCTTCCCCTGCTTGTGTGCCCTCTCTCTCTCACTCTCTGACAAATAAATAAATAAATCTTTTAAAAAATCTTTAGAGAAGGGTAGGTACAAGATATAGAGGATATGAGAGAGTCACAGGTTGATAGTTGTTGAGGATAGGTGAGTGATACACATGGAGCTTTTTTGCACTAATCTCTCTATTTGTATTAATGCGCCTATAATTAAAAATACATACACAAATACACAGAAACATTAAAAATTGTATCAAAGCATCAGTGAATTTTGTTGATTCTTCTTGATGTAATAAATAATGAAGGATAGATTCTTGGAAAAAGAGTTGAATGGGTTATGATTTTAATATAATTTTATGTATGGTTTTATAGGCTATTTTCCAATTATAAAGTATTATTTGACAATGCCTCAAAATTAAATTTAAAAGTACAAAATGGTTAGTACGGTTTCTGAGTGGATATTGATTTATACATAGAGGTGTCTTAAAATTATCTAATGCCTCATATAGCAAACCCTCAACAAATATTGTTTTCTGAATTAATGAATGCTCCAATATGTGTGCTAGGTCCTAAAACGTACAGGATTAATAAATGAGTAATGTTAATTTTAGGGAATGCATGTTTCCTCACGAGGAATGCAGTCACAACTTTAAGTACTTTCAACAAATTAATTGATAAAAAATAAGTAAGTGCTTTTAAAAAAACTGACAAGCCATTCAAGTCAAAATAAATTGTTGAACTAATTGTAGATATCAAACCAACTCAAATGTGTGGAATTGATCAGATGCTTACATATCATGCAGCTATAATCCTATAATTTAATTCCTAATTTAAGATTTCAATGTTCATCGAATTCATTCAATTTGGGAGTAAAAAAAAAAAAATGTGTCCTTCTTAAATTAAGTCAACTGCTTTTTCCATTTAAATATATCTTTCTGTGTTCAGCCCAGCAAATCATTCAAAGACTCGAGCTCTTTGCCATGGTTAAACTCCACTGTCCCAATCTCCACGATGCTGGAGCTCACCCTCTACCCTGCACACACCGCACGCCAGCCTGGATCAACACGGAGACAAATCTGGCTTCGTAGCCTCTGCCCAGCTTGCTCCCTGAAGCCTGCCTGTCCTTCTGCCTGCCTCCTCCCAAAATGAGTGATGCCTTCCTGCTTCCACCACTTTCTTCCCTTTCCAAAGTAACTCCCTATTAGTTTCCTGAGCTGTTCATCTCCGCTCACCTCCGGCTTCTCCTGAGCTGGAGAAGATGGTTTTACACGGTCTACAGGATTACCTAGGATTCCCTTCGGCCATTCAAGACCCAAGTCACTTGTTTATCTTTAAACAAGGAGAACTCTAATTCTTATAAACTGCTGGCAACTAACATGCACCAAATGAGTAACTTGCACACATAATTAATAATGATACAAAAACATGTGGAAATTGGAAAAGGAGGATCATCCGTTCTATCTACACCGTTTTGCTTGAGAAATGACTAGTTGGGGGGAAAGGCCACATGTGGAGCACGTGAGAGGCATGCGCGGAAGGTGAGACCCCGTGGAGTTGTCTAGAATATTCCACCCTCACCGCTCGGCCCAAGGTGGAGGTCCATCCTGGTCTGGTGTCACCAGCCATCCATCAGCTGCCATCATGCAAAAGGACTACAGAGGGTTGAACGGCCTACTCATTCTCTGCTGGGCACTAAATATTAGATGCATCTTTCTGAAGACTTTGCAAGAAGGCTCTTTTCCCTTAGAACCAAAGGAAACGTGGCTAATCCCTTCCAGGTTAGAAAAAAGAAAAAGGAGCGAAGAAAAGATCCCGCTGGCTATAATCACGTTGGGTAAATAAATACCGAATATGCATTTGCTTCTACCCCCTATTCTGTGTAGCGATTTCCACACACACAGAGTGTGAAGATGCCGTTGAGTATTAGTACAATGCTTTAGCATGACTTGGTTAAGACTAAAAATAAAATTTTTCTCCCCCATATTTCATCGTGGTACAATTTCCTGTCTTAAAGAAAGATGGAAACTTTTACTTGGAAGATATATAGTTAGAATTTCCTGTAAGACTGAATTAGCTCCAGTCAAAATGAACTATTTTACACTGCCATTATTACTCACTTACCAAAAATACTTTGTTCTGGGTTTAATATTTTCTTAATACTTTTAACTTTCCTAAGCACTTTCTCATCAAATATCTCTCAAAGCACACAATAAGCCTCAGAGTCAGGACAAGTGTTGGAGAGCAGTGAGTGGCAATGAATAGTGACAGAATCAGGATTATGATCCACATCTCCTTACTTTTGGTTCCAAGCTTTTTGGGGAACAAAAATTAACAAAACAAAACACTGTTTCATCACATAGCAAATCAAATATCTAAGTAGGGTATTTTTTAAGTGACAGAGGCAAATGTTATTTGTTTATGATGACTATGTTTGCCTTGACACTTTTTAAAAGACTTCAGTAAAAATTACATTAAAAATCACATAAAAGGTTCTTTTCATGCCATACCTTGACAATAGACATGTCCTTGCAAAGCTATGAGGCTCCATTACATTTTTATTATGATATGATTATGATGTCAATGCAAATTTCTAAAAAGCTCCATCTAACTGTAATTTCAAGACAGTTTCATTGCATTAAGAAACAAAACAGTCAACATAACATTGCATTAATTTGGGGATTTTGACAGAAAGCCGTAAAACAAAGGAATGTGCCCAATCAAGTCAACCTAGAATTTGGCTTCTCTTAGAGTGGGTAGTATTATGGAAGTTCATGGTTCTAAATATAGAGACCAGTAGGAGATGCAAAATGGAGCCCGGGAACTTGGGCACGGCTGGCTGGAATTAATTAACGTGCACCCGGGGCCTCACGTCCGCTCGCCTTGACGTTGCTGACTCTCTGTATTATGGGATCCGGTTCTCACGATGCTGTGTAGCCCTTTTATGCTACCCTACTATTGAAGCCAAGGGGAGTGGTGCTGGCAGGCATTCCCGTTCTCCACTTTCGTATTTTTTTTCAACCCTGTATATTATGGGGTTTTTAAATACTATCTTTTCCTGTTTACCATATGTCAAATTCTACATGAACTGATAAAAACACGCAAAGGCCTTATCACTCTAATCTCCTAAAATAGACTTTCCTCCCTCCTACCTCCTACACTTCATCAAGCCCCTAAGTACTAATTACTAAAATCTAAAATGCTCATCTGACCGAATTGCATTACGTGTCCATTTTTAAAGACCTCAATTCGATTATCCATACTGATGTGGGCACCCAGATTAAAAAAAAAAAAAATCCCCTGTCTGTATTTTTCCATGAAAATACAGCTCTGGGCCAGTTCTGCCGAAAGATGGTTCCCCTGGAATATAACATGCTCCCCTTAAAGCGAGCCAGCACCCTCCTTGCGAGGAGCGTGCACGATGCTCGCGTTGACACCGCAGCAGGCCGCCGTCATCAGAGCCTGCTGGGATGCTTCTAACCCCGCGCTCCAGGAAGCGCTTCGCTGCTTGATGCTGGTAGCAGATTAAAGCTGTTCTAATTTTCCACCCAAGCCAGATAGATGCATAAGCAAGCTGTTAGATTGTCTCAGGATCGCGCGGGACACCGCCGCCCTGCGCTTTGCTGGTCTGCTGTAGCTAGCATACTGGGGAACATTTGCAAGGAAAATCCCAAGGGGAGGGCCGGGAGGGAGAAAACCACTTCCCCGTCCAAGTGCACGTGCCGGCTGCAGTGGCAGGGGAGGCGAGAGCCCACTTCCCGGAAGGGAGGAAAACGTGCTTGCAACCAACGCTAAGGGGAGTGTCTATGGAAAGACAAAGAGAAGGAGAGCGTGACGGCGGGTCGTCTCCACCCTGTTGACAGCCAGGAATGGTTGTCACACTGTGTTCTACACGGGAGACTGTCCAAGCAGACAAAGGGGGGAACGAGGGCCGGGAGCACCCGGTGTCACTGGCTGGAGAAGACCGACGGCTGGGGGTGGCCCACCGGTCGCCCACACGCTCGCCTGGGTTCAGAGTTGCAAACCGCAGGCGAGCTGTCTCCCAGCCCCTGAGCCCAATAACATGCACAATGGAGTTGCCGGGGAAGGTAAGGGGCATCAATGGAAGTTCGATCCAGCATCCATTGTGCGAGAAAATGTGGGTGCGCCACATGGGCAGACTGGGAGAAAAAGGTAAGAACCAACGTGGGAAAATGCAGGAAAGCCGAAGGAAGCTTACAACAGAAACACGAGGGACATGCCTGCAGCTCGCCGTGCAGAATCAGTGACGTGAACAGGAGAGGAAAATAATTGCACGCCTTATTGGAACTAGTTTTTATCATCATTGTGTTAAAAATTTATAACACAAGCCCAGGTAAACACAGCATTCTGCTGAGTGTGGCTTAGAACACGCTCTACAGACCCTCCTTACTCCTTGTAAGAGTTTCTATAAAAATAGGTAGAAATAGAAAATATAAAAATACTAGCTGTGAAAAAAGGATCTATCTAATCATTGATTATCGGGCTGTAGGTAAGGCGACTTTTCTTGCACGTGTGTAATATGAGCTACTGAAATGTTTTCATATTTTTAATAGAAGGAGACCCTACCTGCAATAATAATGTGTATTACTCTCTAAATGAAGGAAATACGGACATACGGTCTCAGTGGGTGGCAGTGTGCCCCGCCTCCACAGACCCACTGGCGTCCTCACCCGCCATACCAGTGAGTGTGATCTTATTTGGAAATAGGATCTTTGAAGATGCCATCAAATTAAGATGAAGTCAGACTGGGTTGAGATGGGCTCTAATCCAGTGACCAGTGTCTTTGTGAAAAAGGGACATTTGGACACCGGGACAGTTAAGCCGCTGGTGACGGAGACAGACCGCACTGACGCAGCCCCGAAGGCCAAGGACGGCCAAGGGTCGCCGGGAACCATGAGGAGCCTCATGAGCCAGGGGAGGAGTCTCCACCAGAGACTGCCAACACCCCTGGCTTTGGACTTTCCACCTCAAGAACGGAGAAGTAGCGAACTTCCGTTGTAAGGCGCTGAGTTGGTGGAGATCTGTCATGGCGACCACAGGAAACCGATACATAATCAGGTGCGTCCAAAGCAGACGCTCGTTCTGCAAATTTACCACGGACACCAAGTATTCTGATTGTATCTGATTTTAGACATTTTCTGAATGATTAGGAAATTGTATTCCAGCGCAGATAAGGATATGAGTACATATTTTCTACGGCAGGTTAGCTTTTCACGTCCTTTCTACTCAAGCGCCCTTTCCCACCATGGTGAGCACACACCACACCAGTGAGCCACCGTGACCCCTGTCCCTTGGGTCAGGGGGGTCCTGGTGCTGGTGTCCACCCCTGCTCAGGACTGCAGCTCATGCTCGCTCTCCTCTTTCTCCTTCCTGCTAACATCACGCTTAGACGTTCCCTTTTGTCTTTCCTCCCAGTCCTATTGCCAGGGCTAGCGAGGGTGCAACGAAAGAAAAATCTCTCAAAATTCTGGAAATATGTAAATGGGCATTTTTCTGGAAAACAATAAGATGAAGCAAGAGCCTTAAACAAATACATTGTTTGGCGCCCAATAATTTTACTCCTAAGAACGCGCCTGAAAGTATCAAATGTCTCTGCAAAGATGTTCATTTCAGAGCTGTTTATTTAATTTATACATCTTTGATCCAAGTCTTCATGCTAATGCAGAATTCTAATACTGAGCAAAATTTCTTCCCGCTATTTTGGGGAGTCCTGAGTGGCATCCCTCATTTGCTTTGTGAACTCATCTACTCAATTATCTGTGCATACCTGTATCTGTCCCTTTTCTCTGGGTCCTCCTTAGGACATTTCCCAGGTATCAAGGGTTGTCTCAGCACTACCTCTTAGCTACTGAGGTTCCTCCCGGTGTCACCGTCCTCTGGCCAGATGTCCTGCTTCAGCTAGATGTGGATGCTAGATGAGGCAGCCATGCCCACTGTGTGGTCCTGTGTCCACCACTGCCATTTTCACAGAGAACGACCTCGTAGGTACTTTTGCCCCATGGGGTCATGACTGGGGAGAGGAGTACTAAGGAGTAGTAGGAAATAGGCTCATCTTAACCATTTTGGATTTTACTTTATTAATTGGGTCTTAGAGAGCTCCATGGGAAAGCCTTTTGGTTAAGGCTCTACCACAGTCCCCTTTGTTCCACAACGTGAGCGCGGGTCCACGGTAGGTGAGGAGGGACGGCCGAATGACATATGCCGCTGGGGACAGACCGTCCTCCTCTTTAACAACTCCGGTCTGGACCCCGAGTGAAGCATTCGGTGGAAGTGAGTGTGCTGGCCACACACGGGGTGGGTGCCCTTTAGGCTCTTGGCAGGACAGCCACACACTTGTAGTAAGAGCCAAAAAAGGTATCATAGAAAATAAGTTAATTAAAATCATATAATTGAATACCATATGGCTGCCAAGGGCACCTATTTTTTTAATAAAGGAAATCGTTCCTGTTATTATCTTATGTGAAGACGGATTTCAGTGGTGTGATCTCACTTACGAAGAGATAGATAGATTGATTGATTTATATATTATGCATAGAAAGATAGACTAGGAGGAAATACACCCAAATGCTAACCCTCCCTATCTCTAAGTGAGACTCATAATGATTTTTAATTGTTCTTTGATTTTCAATTTTTTCAAATCTATCATGAATTTTAGATGGATATGCATGTGTTTTTGATCAGAAAAAAAAAAAATAGGGGTGCCCGGGTGGCTTAGTGGGTTAAAGCCTCTGCCTTCAGCTCAGGTCATGATCTCAGGGTCCTGGGATCGAGCCCCGCATCGGGCTCTCTGCTCAGCAGGGAACCTGCTTCCCCCTCTCTCTCTCTCTGCCTCTCTGCCTACTTGTGATCTCTCTCTCTGTCAAATAAATAAATAAAATCTTGAAAAAAAAAAAACCAGAATGTGTGAAAAGTATACAATCACTGCCGAAATGTCAGAGCATACAGGACTCTGAGGGCGGCAGGTAGGACACTCCGCCTGGCCATCACAAGGTCTCCTCACCTGTGCCCCGCCCAGGACTCCCCCCTGGGATGCTCCAGGCCCTCGTGTTGCCCTTGCCAAGCCTGGGATCCGGGAACAGCTTTCAGAGCAGAAGTGCCCGGGCCGGGCCGGCCTCCCAAAGCAAATCGAGCATCTGTGCCCGTAAGCCTTAGCACATGCCAAGCACCGCCCCCAACAGGGCATGGCTCCTTGCCACAGGGGTTTTGGTCCCTTGTAAATCTGAAAAAAAAATATGCCCTTTTCCCTTCCTGCTACCCTCAGAGTCCTTCCTTCTCTTCCCAGCTATGATCTTCACTCACTACCGGTTTTTCACAAACGCACTTGTCTTCCAGCACGGCCGGCCTTGGTCCCTGCAAAAGTCCTGGAATAAGACATTACTCTGATAATGTTGGTGGAAATATGGAGAGGACAAATACTCAGCTGAACAAACACAAATAAAAACCTCCATGAACAATCCTGCCGCCTTTTTGTAATGATGCTTTAAAATGTGTGTTTTGAGAAAATAAACCGAGGGAAATAGGAACTCTGCGTCACAGGGCTGGAGAGGAAGAGCGTTGTGTCTGCCCAGAGCCACGGAAAACGGGGCTTACCCTGACCACAGGCTGGCAGAACCACAGCCATGCCAGAGTTCAAGTTCATTTTCCTAACTCAGCATGACAACGGTGCATGCCTTCAACCTTAGACGATTAAACCGACCGGCAACATATAATTTTCAAATACAGATGCTATTTTCTTGGTGGAACTAACATGAACATTATTTTGGTGACTTTGCGTCTTAGGTTTCTTCAGCATTTTCTGTTTTTGATGGGGGCGGGGTGTGTTTTCAAGGGTGCAAACTCTTGGGGTGTGAATGCAGGCAGATGAGCCTTTGAAGCTCACCCACCGTGCTGCCCTTGAAGGAGGCCAGCTCAGGCCACTTTCCCTCTGGAGGTTTGAGACCGCTGCGATGTACGAGGTCTGGCACAGCAAACACCGCGCTGGGGATTCTTGTGGGCGACACAGACATCCCAGGCTGCCCGGCTCTATTTCCACTCAAATTGGAAGTTCGAAGGATGGTCCAAGTACATGAGTGTGAAAAGAAAATCAGGAAAAGAACTGACCTGTGAACCCTCCCCCAACAGCCCTTTCAGAAAGATTTTGTGAAAAAGGGAAAGTGTATACAAAGATAGCTCGGATTGACTGGGAATGAAAAGGGAAACGTGTTTCAAAAATACTGTAAAATATGCTAAGAATCCATTTGGCTTTTGTAATAATGCTCCCTTGCACCAACTGTGGGAACTCTGGGGGGGACGTGTGGCCCATCCTCCACGTCCGCGGACTTCATGGGATGATCGCCCAGCCTCCGCTCCGAGGATGGGTATTAAGCTGTGGTTTGCCGATTTTTCTTCATCATCAATCACACATTGTGGCAGTGATGCCCCTTGGTCTCTCTTCGGTCTTCAAGAAGAAGCTACAGCTGAGAAATCCTCTGCTTTCTTCGTTAGTCATGTGAAAGACAATCTCCCACGACACTGCTAATGTCCCCTTAGCCAGGGTCTTACGTTGTCATCAGAGGCCCCCGCCAATATGGACAGAATATTTCACCACTGTCCTCTCATGTTCAACTAAAAAACACAGAACTTTTTGGCTTGGGTGCAAATTTATCAGGATCGTTCTGAAAACCAAACCAAAAAAAAAGCTTTAGATTAGTTAAACCTGTGTTGAATTAGGTCATAATAAAAGAATAGTCTCTCGTGGATTTCAGTTGTGGTTTGGCCAACATTCTGGACGCACACAGAAACTGAAAAGCCTTTCTTGTAAAAGGAACGTCACTTTAGAGTGTGGCAGTCCTCAGTAACAAGGACGATAAGCTCTTCTGTTGCTTTTTTAAAATACGTTTCAGTGATATTTTAATTTGAAAATACCCCCCAAATATGCTCAGTGGTCCCATTTCTTCCCTTGTGAGGCTCTCCCACATCATATGGACTTTGAATTCACTGGTTAAGAGCAGCTCTTAGATCTGAAAGAAGGAACCACTGGGGGAAAAATTGTCCATGCAAACTGGAAACCTGTGACAATGAGTTGTTTTAATAGAAAATGATTAAATTAAATTTAAAAATTTTAGAAGCAGTAACTAAGGTCCTGACTTGAAACAACCAGAATGGACCTGTCTTAGAATTCACACGATTCCAACCACGCCCGATCCATCCATCATCCTCTTACTGCTCCTACAATGTGAGCTCCCCTTGACATAATAAGCATTATTATAACTGCCTAATTTGCATGGTACCCCGACATATTATATCATTTGATACCTAGGAAAAGATAGAATATTTGCAAAACAGATATATTCCGTGTAAAAATGTAAGGAAATTCAAACTCACAGAACTGAACTACCCAAGGTTACAAAGCCAGTAAGAGAAAGTAAACCTTGATTTTTCTGACTCACAATCTGAGTTTTGAAAATTTGAAGGCCTCTACCATATCCTCCCATGTTTAAAATCTTAACCCTAAAGATAGACGCCCTTTGAAACTCCGTGAAAATCAAGCCTGATTCCACTTACTCTTCTTTTTTATTTTTATTTTTATTTTTATTTCTTAATTAACGCATAATGTATTATTTGCCCCAGGGTACATGTCTGTGGATCCTCAGGCTTACACATTTCACAGCACTTACCATAGCACATACCCTCCTCAATGTCCATAACCCAACCACCCTGTCCCTACCCGCCCCTACCCCCCAGCCACCCTCGGTTTGTTTCATGAGTTTAGGAATCTCTTATGGTTTGTCTCCTTCCTGATCTCCTCTTGTTTCATTTCCACTTACTCTTCTATGCTGTGGGTACACATCCAGGGTCAAGTGGAGCACCCATAAACTACAGATACATTTAGAATGGAATTTAAACTGTCTTTCTTCTCAGATTCTTGTGTGGATTCATTTTATGGCTAGTGGATGGCATAAAACCGAGTAACACTACAAAAGCCATCCTCTGACCAGAGAGACTGTCATCAACTTGAGTGCCGAAGATGACCAAGAGACAATGTCTCTTAGAGGCAATGTCATCAGTCCTCTATAGAGGAAAAATAATAATAATAATGCAAATTTTAAAGGTTAAAAGCATGGGATTGATTCTCCTCTTCAGGACAAGAGAAGAATGAGGATAAGGGACTCAGTATAGGGGGCAGCTAGCTCTGGGGAGGAAGGGACATCCCTAAAGTGGTCTTTAATATAAATACTAATGATAACACCCTATAAGTTTCTAACCAGACAAAGGACCAGAAAGCTAGTTATGTGGAGAATTATAATGAGAGTAATGAAAGAAGAATTATTCATCACTCACTATTAGATATTCAACAAAGTGTTTATCTACTAATTTCATAAAATCTTCCCAACAACTATAAGTTGCATGTATTTGCCCCATTTTATAGGTGGGGAAACTGAGGACTAAATAATTTATATAGCTTTGCTAATGTCATAAAACGGATAGTGAGAGGATTTGAGACTAGTTCTGTCTAATCTGGAGCCATGCTTTTAATTCTAATGCTGTCCTGGGGCTTATGGTAGAAACAGTACCCTAAGAATTGTACAGAGAATTTCACAACACCAGAATTTTTCCCCATGATGCCTTTTCAGTCTTGAATATTCACTATCTATTATTTACTTATGCACCTTAAGTTTTTTTCTTGCTTAAAAAAATGCCTCCAATTAAGCCTCATTGTGCCTTAGTGTGATTAATTTCTCAGTGGGCTTTTGTCGAGTAAGTGAGAGATGGGACCCGTGGGAGCCCGGAGGATTGACTGGAGAAGCTGGAGAGGGGAAGGGAGCTGCGGAAGAAAGGGTGGTCAGAAGGAAAGTGGAAGGTAAACATCACCTTTCTCATCAGGCAGGATGGGCTGGTGTTCTGTGGAAATTATCCCATTGTCGCAATAGCTTGACAATATGCAGTTTTATTTCTTACTCGTGTGATATGCTTTTCATGGGTGCAAGGTGGGGCCGTACTCATCTTATTTCCCCCCTTCCACACCAGGCTGACACAGTCTCAAACACTCCCACCACTGTGGCGGAAGGGGAGAGAGCTGCGGGGGTCCACACAGGCGAGGGAGCGCTCCAGTCAAGCGCAAGGGACTTGCGTTCTGTTCACACTGCATTGACCAGAACTAATCCTGCAATGACACCCAGTCACAGAGGGGCCAGGAAGTGCCAGCCTCCTGTGTGCATAGATCCTGGGAGGCCGGAAAACTTCATGACAGCACTCGTAAAAATTCTGTCAATGACTATCTCTCAATATTTACCTACGTCTCCATGTGGCCCATGTTTGACACTCCTTATACTCAGCAGCGCACCTGCCTTTCCAAAAGCATTTCAGTTCACTGCTCCATATTGCTTTCTAAAACCATGGTATTTCCAGAAGGTCAGCTTCTGTTTCATCACATAGATGCACCACAGAAACAAAAGTAAGTCAAGAACATACATTTTAAGCAAGTTTGGGATGAGAAATGGCACAGTGAATGATGGGTTCCGTATTTGCGATGTGAGGGTTTTGTCATCTTTATCAAAGAAAGTCTTGTCTGCTACTTCAATTATGTTCTTTCCTTATACATTATCTTATCAGAGGCATTGTATGAGATCTTAAAATCATGAATTTCTGACTGATGTGAATGATTCATCTTATTGTAATTTCCTGTGAATATTATGATAGCCAAGAGGAAAGGAAAATTCATTTGTATGCTGTGAGATCTTTGAAAATCAAACTTTACTTTAAAAATAAATTTTATTGCCATAAGGTATTCTTTATGTGTCATTCCTCACCTTAACGAGAATGTGATGGACCCTTCATAATGAGTAGTATCTGAATCATGCTGGAAATGTCAAAATAAAATGAAGATTTCAAAAAAAGAAGAGCTTCCCATAATTTTGCAAAAAAAAAGGGGGGGAAATTATATCTCAATTTTAGTAAGTAAATATTTCATTTTCTGTAAATTATATATACGTAAGTAATCATTCACAGTTTGTTAAAGTGAGTCAATAAATTTGTTGAGACTCTAATGTGGTCTACTTTGTCTATGCATGTGCTGCACACAATTACTAGAAAAGCAAGGATTATAAGAAACTATCTCAACCTCCTGGGATCTTACATTCTGTCCAAGATCAGGCCTGCCAGAGCAGAACTTGAGATGAGAATGCATGAGCAATGATCTGCTTGTGAAGGAAGTGGTCCCAGGGCAGCTGACGAGAGTGAACAAAACAGAGTAGAATAGGAAAAGGCCAGGCAAGGGTGTGATTTCAGACAAAATGTGGCAGCAAGTAGCATTGGCCTGATCCCTAGGGTGATCAGGAAGTGTAAATTACAGCTAATGGTCGTCTTGATCTAAGTCAAAGGGGATGGATTTTCATACTCTTGAACATTGTAGTCATTGGCTAAGGTCTGCATCAAAGGAACATAAGCTCCTGGGTATTTCCAGTTGTCTGCACATGTGATCAAAATGGTCCCAGCAGCCCAAGGACAGAAATATTGTAGATAGTGGTCATTGAAGGCACACGCATCATTGCTGGAAAGGGGCCATAGGAAAGGCACCCAGGAATCCAGGAGAAGCACCAGCAATATCAATTACAGTCCACCCCTTGCTTCTTTCAAATCCACTGGGAGTAAGCTCACTTTATCCTGCATGACCTCTCCAAAAGGACGGTTGGTCACCATTTCAGGGGACATATGAGCGGAAGGTTAGTGGGCGGCCTGTAGTTCCTGTGGCTGCAGTGAATCCCAAGGCTGTAGCTGGCACTTACCACCTCTGGGCACTGTGGAGTCCCTTCTTGCTTCCATGAAAATTCTTATGCTAATTTTCCCTTCATTTCCCTTCACTGGTTGTATATTTCCAATGTGAGTGACATCCAACAGATTCAGACTTCCAGCTTATACTTTCAGTTGTCCCTCACTCTGCTTCCTGAGGAAGGCCTCATCCACACCAAAATGTCTAAGATGTCGCTTATAAAAAAGATGGCCGCTAGATATATGGTTACATTTGACTTCATAATGATCCCAAAATATCCAAAATAAGAATATACTAAAAGGGAAAAAAATCTGTTTCTGCTGTTTATTCATTCAAAAA
>CM052889.1:2541549-2563367 GCA_028534135.1 Potos flavus
CTGCTCGAGCTCTCTCTCAAATAAATAAATAAATCTTAAAATAAAATAAAAGTATCTGGTTGTTGTTTTGTTTTAGGCTTTGCCTTGTGTTTTATTTCATTTTCTTGGAAGGAACGCTGAAAACTAGGTCTAAATGAACAGAGCCTGTGGTCCCGGCGAGGGGAAGGTCAGTACCCACAGGAGCAGGGAAGGAGCAGAGAACATGCCCCTACCCTGCAGTCGGAGTGGTTGGACATTGCCTAAAGTAAGAAGGGATAGCTGGATGAAAGGGAAGAGCCAGGACGGCAGAGAGAAGAGGTAGTTATGGTGGGAACATTGCCCCCAACCAGAGTCTAGATCCCTCCCGTCCCAGCCAGCACCAAAAAGCAAGCGGGAAAGGCTGAGGCTACAGTCAGTGCAGGAGAGGACAAGAGGTGGGAGACCTGGACGGTCTCCGGCTGGGGAGATCCAACGCCTGCCCCCAGCAAAGGAAAACCGGACAGGGAATGGATAGGACTGGCCTTCAGGTTTGAGGATAAGTGAGTTGTCCACACGTCTAGTCTAACTGTTTTGTAAATGTATACACAAATCTATCCGCTGTGTGCTTATCGGTTTTCCACAAACTCTTCCGAACTCAGTAAAATTTCAGTTATTTTGGAAATCAAAATATCTTGACACCAGTGGCCCCAAGGGTGCATCAGGGACTGTGACAGACGGGGAAACCCACCAGGCTCAGTGAGAGCTTGCATGTCACAGCGTAAGTGGAACCCGGGCTCCCCTACGTCTGTTGCTGGAGGTTGTGCTCACGGGGATGGATGAGCAGGACACTCGGGGCTGTGCACGGAACCGTGTCCCAGAAAAGCTAAATTGCTGTCCTGCCCCCGAAGCCTCAGAATGTGACCTCACTTGGAAATAGGGTCATGGCAGAGGTAGTTCAGGTGAGCCCCACTGGAGCGGGGTGGACCCTGGTTGCAGCGTGACTGGTGTCCCCAAAGAAGACAGAGACATGGAGGGAACGACCGCCACGCGACAATGAAAGAGGACTGGTCGGGACGCAGCTACGTGCCAAGGATTGCCGGCAAGCGACCGGAAGGAGGAAGAAGCAAGGACGCTCTCCCATTGGAGCATGGCCGTCGTAACCGTGACGTCAGACTTCCGGCCTCCTGACCTCTGAGGGAACGGGTGTGTCCGGCGTTTGCAGCGCCGCGGTTGGTGGTGATTTGTTGCCGCAGCCCTAGAAGACGGACACGCCTAGAAGAGCTTCTCATAATGCACTGCGTGAATTCGGAGCTTCTGATAACGCAGTGCATGAATTCAGATCTGGGGCGGCACAAACCGCAGAAGTAGACTATATTATTTTTTCTAGCTTTATATTTGAGCCTGTAATTTCTCTCATAATCAATTAAATGACATACTGTTGTTGCCTGAAATTTTCCCCTAAAAACCGTTTTTTGTTGTTCTCATGATGCCGGTAGCCAGCCAAGAGGCTGTCACCAGGAAGCAGATGTTAAACAAACAAACAAAATGTAAAGAGACGAACGTGATTTTGAACGAACTTCCCCCAACATGACTGCTGCACGTGACTATAGAGATTCACAAGGGAACCAAAGCATTAGTGACAAACCGCAGGGCCTTTGCACATGCACCAATTTCACGAAGGCTCAGGACCGCCAAGTTATGATTTGATTCCTGTCCCTCTTCATCTCAAGTAGCTAATCTCTAAGAAAAGGGAAAAACAGAGGTTGGCAGCTACAACCAAGTGTATAAAGTGGATCTATCTGCCAGTATCCGTGGCCAATGAAGAAAAGTCCTATTCATCTGTCACCGCCTCCTATGAGAAGGTGGAAGAAATGATGGAGACGTAGCAGCACTTGAGAAAGGAGCAGGGGCAGCGGGGAGCGTCACTGGCATTTCCTAGGCAGGAGGCAGGAGAGGTAAACACAACCAAGAACCCGCTTCTTCAAAGCGGCATTCAGAAATCCAAACTGCCAGTTGTTTAAAGTCTGTCCAAACCACACTGTGATGAATATAAATACAGTATCGGAATGAGGTACGTGGATTTAAAAAGTAGAAAATTACAGTATATCTATATTCTAAATGAAGAGCTCAATTTATTTCTGCATTTTCTACAAACACAACCTGAAAATTAAGGGGTTGACTTCCATTCAGAATATAATGTTCTATTCTTTTCACTCACTTTCCAGTCTCCAGTTAGCCAGATGTCCCATTTTTTACTCAGAAATCCTCTGGACGGTCGTGCATTCATTAATTCAAGGGCAGCTCTTCCTCTTGGGGCCCCCAGAGTCCGGGGTGCTGAATGGAACGTCCTCTCTGGGAAGAGGTTCCAGAAGCCTCTTCCTTCCCTGCACTTTGGATCTGTGACGGGGCAGCCCCCAGCAGAAGTCTCCGTTTTGTCGGTTTGCTTCACTCGATCCCAGAGACCAGAGCCCTCACATTAAAGAAAGCCCGTCCTGCGTGCCAGGGATTTCTTTGTGAACTCACGCTCGCTCAGTGGAACAGCCTCGCTCTGGTCTGGGACGCCCCTACCTCTCGCGGCACCCGCCCCCCCCCCCCCAGTTCAGCCAAGTGCCAGACAAGCTGACACGCACAGGAGGAAGTGTCATCCCCGAGTGGTTTGGACAACTCGAGACCTGAGAAGCAGCGAACACTTCAGCAGAAATCCCCCTTCCCTTCCCCTACAAATGTAGGGGGACTTGATATCCGCATCGCTAGTTACCCACAAAACCTCCCCAGTAATCATCACTGCTGATCCAAACACATAGCAGCGATTTCAAGAGGAAAAAAAAAAAAAAACAAACAAACAAGAAAAAGAAAAGAAAAACTGAAGACCTTACGGAAAATAAGAAAGACCCTTTTTTCCTGCTTTATTTTTAACCTGATGTGTTGCAGAGTACTGAATGTCACCAGATTGTCATTAATGTCACTTTTCCTCATGTTCCATATGTGATGTGACATATCATCTGACTAATGAAACTCGATGAACAATATGTCAACATAAAGAAGCACGCTGGGTCACAAATATGCTTCGAGAACATTAAATTGCAAGGAAATGCATATCGAACGTGTTTTCCATAGGAATAAAATTGAGTCGCATAGTTAACATATCACATTTAAGTATAATACCTTGGAGACCAGAAGAACCAACATACATGGCTGAAAGACTTATAAAATGCACATTATCAACGCATATTGATAGCGCAGCGAGGCAGATGAATACAAACCAGTAACAGGAAGAATGACAACAGGAAATGATGCTTTCTCTAAGAAGGCAAACAGTTGTGGAAATGAACCAGGCCACATTAATAAAAAATGTTGAAAATAGAAGTAAACCTCATTATTTTGATTTAAACATGAAGTAATACTTTTTCCTAGCACTCTTTTATCTTCACCCACTAGCACACGGGTACATTGTTACATAAAGGTGTGGCTCTTGAGCAAACCCCTTTGGGGTGTAGGCCTGGCCTCCTGGACCTGCCCTAACTCAGGGTGACAACCGCCTGGGCTGTCCCCTCAGCCCCCAGGACCAGTGACCTGCCGGCGAGCCGTGCGGCTGGCCCCACCGTACCTGACGCGGTCCATCTCCACGGGGTCTACTGCTGGTCGGCAACAGGAGATGCAGCTCCGTGCTCCCCATCAACCCTTCTGGTAATTTCTCCGAGCCCTGTACACTCCCCTCAGCCTTCTCATCCCACAGAACACATTCCAGTGGAAACAAGCCCAGTTAAGGAAAAAGCTACAGGGGAGCTGCCGTCCTCATTTTCCCATCTTGGAGGGCTTCCTCAACTTTGTACTTTATCAAGATACGAAAAGGATTTGTCTCACTCCATCCGAGCTGCTACAGCAAAGCCCCACAGATTGGGTGGTTTACACACTACAGAAATTGATTTCACAGGCTGGAGGCTAGAAATCTGAGATCGGGATGCTAGTATAGATGCCAGAAAAGAGTCCCTGCCCTTTTCTGAGTTACCGACTTCTTGCTATGTCGTCACATGGCGGAGGGGTGAGAGAGCTCTCTGGACCTCTCTTATAAGGACCCTAATCCCACTCCTGACGGTTCCACCCTCATGACCTAATCACATCTCAAAGGCCCCACCTCCAAATACCACCCTTGGGAGTCAGAATTCCAACAAATGAATTTAGGAAGGAGATACAAACATTCAGACTCTAGCAGGATATATCAAGAATAACCAAACTCCCTTGCTGGAATTAGAAAAATGTGTATTTTTTATACATAAGACTTCATCATAATTATAGCCAGCAAAGCATAAAAACCATCCAATGGGACTCTAACATTATTCTGACCACATGATTGTGAGAACCCGAAGCCAGCAAGACTAAGATCAAGATAACCTCTTCCAACCCAACCAGAACCCTTTAATGGCCCTCACTTTAGTAGATATCTTAATGAGCCCCTCGTCCCAATTCCAGCCTCGGATTGCTGCTTCAATCTCACAGTTTGGTCAATTGCTGTGGGCTCTGCATCTGCGGAAATTTGCAATTTCCAATAAATAAGCCTCTACAGACCTTTTCTCCCCTTCCCTCCATTTGGCCAGTCCTGAAGTTCTCCCTCTTGGTATTTGGATCTGCTTATTCTCCCTGCTTTGTTTTGCCCCAGAATCTGCGTATTGTGGTAATGGGACCAATATTTTAAGCGCCTTTTGGTGGAAAGAATTAATTCCTGCTTAACATCTGGTTGGGCAAAATCATAACAGTTGTTATGAGACTTTCATGGACAGCTCCCTGGCTTAAGAATCAAAGATATTACTGTTTAACATTAACAAATTGACGATAAGTTATAGGATACATTTACGTGTATTAGAAATAATTGTCATGTGATGGGTGCTGTGCCTTTGTTATCTGTTGAGACTTCATAGCACTCTAGGTATTATTATCCCCATTTCACATGCTCAGAGGGGTTCACTCATAGAGCTGCTAAGTTGGAGTTGGGGTCTGAACCCGGTTGTGCATGATTTCGTACGCGTGAGCTTTCTACCCCAACACAGTGCTGGGGCCCTTGAAGATAATAATAATCCTTAAATACAGTCTTCTGGAAGCCAATCTTTTCTCTACAGCACTATCAATCTGTATTTTATTAAAATAAAAAAAAATTGCTGATTAGAGCCATCGAGCACTTTTACGAGGTCACTTCTGGTTTGACGATAGTTCACCATTTCCTCGTGCTCGCTCGTCTGTCACTAACAATCTTGGGGGATGCATTCCTTTTGTGACGAGACTTTAGAGCAGTGACTCCAGCAATTTGCCATGTTGTCCTATGTGCCACCTACACCACAGTTACCATTGTGCTTAATAGAATTACCAGGCGGTTACTATGTGATTATTGGGAAATAATGTTGGGTATTTTGCAGCGAGTCCATCAATAACCCACGTCTCCCATACACCTACCATTTATCCCTGTAATTAAGATATTGTTGACTTCAATACACTTGTTTAAATAACAAAAAAATAGGACACTGTATTTTGAAATGACGTTTCTTTTAACTGAAGCCTAGCAAATTTATAACCTCCGATACCTGAGTTTTTGTAAATGATCTGCCAGCCCCAGAAGGAGATGCTAGAATTTATGTCAAATCATCATAATGGATACTTTGTTGTTCCAAACAGCTCGAAAACAGATGTATTTACAGTTCCGGCAGCTGCAGACCCACTATTAGAAAGCCAGATTTGTACTTCCTATTATATTTGTACTTCCTTGGTTAAATCCCAGCTCTCACTCCTGAAACAGAAGTTGTAAAATACAGAAAGGAAGGCTGTATCCAAATGGCCAAGGCACCAGATAAGACATTTTTATCTGAGAATGCCATTACAAAACACTGAAAGAATTGGTCTGGCAATTCGTGAGCATGAAGAATTCTGGTTTTCTGGGATAAAACTACTTTATGTGATGTTATAAAAAGTGTCAATTGATGATTTAATACCTCTCCCCCACTAAGTTATGTTAGAAATATTACGAAATATGGTTTCAGCCACCCTACCAACCGATGGTTCCGGAGAACATAAACAAAACAAATCAAAACCAAATGGTGTCTCCAGAACCCTTTGGAAGACTGGTAAGTGTCCCTTTATTTTATAGTAATTGAATTTTGGGTTAGGCACATGATTATGCAGAATGAAAATTATGCTGTCCACCAGTCTACTTTTCAGCTAGGTATGGCCATATGCAGTAGCTCTGACCAAAGGAATATGGCAGGAGGAGTGTATGGCCTTCTGGTTTGTTCTCGCTTCTAGCTCTGGAACACAGAAATGGTAGCGAGGAGGGGTGAACCATGTGCACCAGGTCATGAAGGGTGGACCACGCTGGCCACTCAGGGTCAGAGAGCAACAAAGTAGAGTCTACTCCTGATAATTCCACAGTTAAGAGCATCCACATCAACGTGGAGCCTTACATGGGAGAAATATTTGTCTTGCTTACCACACTATTATTCTGGATTTCTGCCCATGCTTACAAACTGATATCCTAATCAATATAAACACTTATCGAAAGTATAATTCTAGAACAAGAGCTGCGATGAATGAGAAAGATAGTTGGTTTTTTCTTCATCTCCCTGTGTTTCTGACACTTCCAGGAATTCTAAGAAACAACTGGGCATTCTCCAGGAGTTTTTCAGTATTCAAGAATATGGTTACATGAGCACATTTGACCTTCTTCGTGAAAGTTTATTAAATGTGTAGAAAGCTCTGAATACTTGTGCCATGGCCTCAGTTGGTGAATGAGGCAGACCCACCTCCATTTCTCCATGCTGAGAAGTCTTTTACCTTTTGGGTGCCCAGTAGATTTAACTGGCTAACTGGTAGACTAGACTGCCTTAATTTTTCTAGGAGCTTTGCTAGTGTATAAAGGCTCTGAAAATATTCCCATCTTGTTAAAATGCTTAAGAGATGAGCATTATATGTGTCACTTCATAAAAGATCATAACCTGATCGATAATTAATGAGAACATTTTCTGAACCCAAATTCTGGATGCATTGTCTATACCCATTTCCAAGAGATGGAGGCAGAGGTCGTGGCCTTCGGAGAGAGACAGCACAAGGTTGGTTAACCCATGCCTTTCGGAGCGGCAGTGCTTTGGGGGGACATCCCTAGATAGCATCAGAGACTCAGTTCTTTCTCAACTCCCTTAACTCTTGCTTGACCTTCAGACATCACTGGAAATGGCACGGTCAGGGAAAATAAGAATAAACCATAGGGCCCAGGTATTGAAGATGTCTGAGACACCTGCTGAAATAACTAAAATTAGTTGATGAGACTTCACAAGGGCTACCAAATATGTATATATTTCAAATACATATATTTGAAATATGTATATATTGTATATATTATGTATATATATAATACCATCAGGAAAATGAGGGATAAATCCTTTCCAGTTTGCCAGACCTCCCTTAAGCCAATTATTTGATGTCTTTTCTACCTAACTTTTCAGTGGTGATGCAGATTCCACACAAATGGAGAATAAAATGAGACAACCAAATTTATTTGTACTTATGGACCTGAGCCAGAGCTTAAATGACTCCAGCAATGGCACTTACTTCCCTTGGGAGCCTATTCTCCAGTCTAATAGATCTCACTGTTAGGAAATTTCTCTTATAATTCAGCATAAATTGTCCCTTGCTGAATTCCATCCCATTATTCCTAGTTAGATGTCCTTGGACTACCTTACACAATGAGCCTTCTTCTCGCAGGCCTGTCCACTCCTAGGCAGGAGGGGGAGATAGAGAGGAGGCGAGAAGATGGGAGGGATGATCAGGAAGAATGGAGTCGAATCTACCCAGTCTGCCCGGCCTTGTGTCTCATCAGTGAACGTTTCAGCCACAAACTGTTACATAGGGACACAGACAGCAAATTTATTAACAACGGGATTGGGTAATCTCAGAAAAATCTTTAATTTGCAGCTAACTCGACATCTACCTCTTTGTAATTTCTCCGTAAGTGAGATAGGTCAAAGTCATAACGTTAAAGACTAAGGATACAGGAAAGATAAAGTTAAAGATTAAAGAGATCCATCTGAAAGTTTTAAAACCAGAGATTTGGCTCTGGTTTTGGTTATTAAGTACTTCTCCTTTCCCCTCCTAGTACCTAGTCTTTTTAATAAAGGACACTGTTCATTGAGGTGTTTTAAAACATTATACTTATGAGATCATTGAATACTCACAACATGGTGCCCATGGCGTGGCTTGCACACAACCCTTCAGTCAAGAATGGCCTGAATGCCCCCCCTTGTGTGGTTGCAGTGAGAGTAGCCACATTACAACGTGGCCAGACACCAGCTACAGCTGATCAGTGGAAGGGGAAAGCTGACCGATGAGTCCTTTCCAGAAATGTGTTTGATTTGGGCTTGAAAAAGTCAAATCAGTCTCTCTTTGTGTGTCTGGACTGAGGCATGCAGAGTTTGGGAATAGCGAGCTGTCATGTCTTCGGCGAGGTGGACCACGGCAGGGCAGAAGCCCCGCCTGTAAAGGTGAGGGACACTGAGGCAGAAAGGAGACTCGCCAGGGATGAAAGTCAAGGCCACCCAAATCCCAGGCCCTGCCCCCATTTGCTTTGCAGTCTTGGGAGCATTCTAGATTTTGGTTTCATGAAGAAGCTCAGAATCCTTATAGCATTTGATGCCATGTAGACTGAGTTAGTGTTCTTTACAACACAGAGTTCAACTTCTGGCTGAGGACACCACTCAGCTGTCCATGGAGGAGCAGAGATTCACATCTAAGTCTCTTTTACTCCAAGCTAAGATTTTTGTCATCATAGTGTACTCGCTGTCTCCAGGATCTTGCAGCACACGTTCTACCAGGATATGAAAGGGTCGAGGGAGGGAGAAGCCATGCACACCCAAGTCTTGAAGCAAGACTGAACTTGGCTTAGACATGACGTAAGCAACCCAAGAAGCCTACTGACCAGGTTTCTGATGGCAAAATGCAGAACGGTCATCTCTTATTTTTTTTTTTGGGGGGGGTACAGAACAGTTATCTTTGACCAACTGCTTCCTGTGGGTGAAGCTCGTGTGTTGTTAATGGCGGGGTTAGTGTCAGTACTTTCAAGGAGTCTTTTAAACTATTTACACCAAAACAGCTTTTGCTCTCTACTGTGCTTGGACTGAATTTGTATTTTATAATACAGAACACCTCCAGCAAGCAGCCAGGATATCAATATACACAAGAAACACCAAAATGGGAATTCCACAGCTATGCAGACAAGGATGGAGAGGCATAGCCATAACCAAGCCATGTCTAACGTCAAAAAATACGGAGGCAAAGAAAACCCATGAGGTCGTCTCTAACCATTGGCCCCTTTTCCCCCTAAAATTTCCCTCCCTATTCATTTGGCAAGATTCTTTGCAATGGTATATTCATAATATATACACTGCTTAAGGGAAATAGATTTCTCTGTAGTCTCACTTTATAATCAGATGAGACTCGTAGAAAAGACGTTCTATCCAAAGCTGTATTGAGAGGAAACCAGCCTCTTCCCACTGGCTAGTAAATGTCCTGGCTTTCTGCCAGTTGGCCATGCTGTGTTGCACCGCGTCATATCATGGTTCCCCCTTCCTGCTGCAGCTGGACCCTACAGTGTGCCTTCAGGACGGACCCAGGTCTATTAACCAGCAAACATGAAAGGTACAAATTTTCTCCCAACTCCATGCATGAAGTCTGCAAATGTTATTCTTAGGAAGGTGCTGATTATGGCAAATTATGAATTAACATGTCAGACACTGAGATTTGAAAACTTGTAACTGTGTTTACTGTGTAAGAGCCCCCAAGTAAAATGAAAAATGGGGGGAAACAGCAAAATCAGGGATCCAGTGCTTGAGAAGTTTGCCAACATCTGATTTCTGCTTTTCTGATTACCGCTCCGCCGGCATGGGAAGGCGCTCACGCATGTACACGCACACACATACACATACACATGTGCACATGGTAAAGCGGAGGATAGGCGCGTGCACCAGAAACAAGTGGAACAATAGCTTCTGGTCCTTCTGGTCTAGGCTTCTTGGCTGATTTCATCACCACAAGTTTGCTGATTCAGATCATTCCCTTGTCACTCTCTCCACAAGAATGAACGAGGCTCCCGCATGCACCAGGCACTAGTGGGCAATGCAGATATGATGGTAATGAAGGCGGAGGGGAGCTCTTCCCCCTGAGACCACTTGCCCTGGATGCACTGCAATTCTGAGTGTGGCCTGGACCAGCAGCATCCACAAGCTTGTCAGAAATGCGTGTTCTCAGGTCCCACCCACACCCCCTGAATCAGAATTTCTGCTTGTTTGAACAAAGTCTCCAGATGATTCTTAAGCACGCTGAAGCTGATAAGTACTGGGACTCTAGCACCAATATTTTAATAACATTGGCAGACCCATTTTGGTAAACGGAAATCCAGGGCTTTATAGCAACTGTTTCAGCCTTTGTAGATTCCGAAGGCTCAGCCGTTTCCATATGGAGTTAAGCTATGGTTCAGGAGTCTTCTGAAATCTGATCAGCAGAGGATCCCAGGCAATATGAAAAAAAATCCTTTAAAAAAAAAATACTATCGTAATATTGGCTACACATCTCTGCTAAAGATTTGTGTGGCTCCCATTAAATTTCATTTCCACCAGGAAGGGACCCAATAAAACAAAAGTTTTTGTCAATCTCTGATCACATTATAGTTATTCTTTAAAAGGAAAAAACCTGATTATATGCTGAGCACATAGTCAATTGCAGAACAAATTGTTTTATTTGAGGAGAGTTGCTGGTCAATATGGAAAGGCATGATGCCCTTCATTTTCTTCATCGGCAATAGATCAACATGAAGTTGACAGCTCCTCATTCCCAGGTAAGATAACGTTGCCAGGTAGGAAAGACAATATTTAAGGCTTCAAAAGCAAGAAGACCAGGTTCCTTTATTAAGTACTTTCGTATACAAAAGTGAGGCTAGGGGCCATGTTTTCATTTTTAATGACTGTTTTGAACGTAACTTTCGTGTGTTCCTCCAACCGCATCTGCCTGGTGGTTTCCTTGTTCCTAGGAGATCCAGTGAAGGTGAAGCACAAGCTAATTATGAGATCTTCCTCTTGCACAGAGCATCTGCTCTGAGTCTCTATGTCCTTCCTGCATGGCTGGACTGGATTTCCCGCTACAGAATCCCAGGGACGGCTTTTTCCCTTTTGTGCTGACCCACCCCTCCGATCTTCTGAGAATCTGGTCTGAACCGCAATGGCTTTTATTAATCCTTACTACATGCAGACACTGGATGAAGTGTGCCCATACCACTTCTCCCCTAATCCTTACCGCAGGCCAAGAATAAATGCTACCACCCGCCCCATAATACGGCCAAGTGAACTGAGTCACAGAAGATTGGTTATCTCCAGAGAGCGAGAAGACTAAGTGATAGAGTGGGGGTCTGAAAGGAGGTCACCTGGCTTGCACCTTGCTCTGGGAGGCCACCCTCCTCCTTCTTCCCTTTCCAGACCATTCTGCAGCTCTCCGCACTGAACGGAGCCTGTAGGTGACGTGTGGATGCCACTGTTAGTCCACACCCCCATTACTAGGCGAAAACTTTTTAAACGCCAATATGTGGAACCTATTAGACAATATAGAGAACATAACAAAATATAGTTGACACTCATTATTCATGGCGGTTCTGTGAAGCCTGTATACAGCCGTCTAAAGTCACCTTGGAAGCTGAGCTAGTGAAACTTGAAGCATCGCTTCTAGAAGAAATACAGGGTTAGGTTCCTGCAACTGTCCCATCACAGCGTTTCATCCACCAACCCATATAGAGCCTTGCTTTGTGTGTGTTTCTGGCTAAAGACACCGTATTTAATATATAGGGTATACTATTGATTCATTAACATTGAACTCAGGGCCAACGACGCTGTAACTCGTGCCTCAATGATACTCACCTAACACCGCTCATCACAGGCGCCCTTAGGAACACCAGACAGCACTTAAGCACTGTTTTGGGGCCATTGCAGGGGGCATTTTAAACAGCAAAATTACTCCATGGAAACCCCACAAAATTATGGAAAATATTCGCAAATACGGAATCCATGAATACTGAGGATTGGCAGTACCAGTCCTACTCCTCAGCTCTCCTGCCGCTCCACTGATGTTCGTAGTAAGAACCAACTACTTGAATGTTCTGGGTCTGATAGGCATTTTCCAGTCCTTTTTTACTGGATGTCTACTCTTCAGTGAATGCAGTTGGTCACCCCCTTCTCCATACACATTGCAAACCTCACAGTGCGCCTGCTCTCTGCTTGTCTACTGCCTGGTATTCTCATTCCTCTCCCATCCTTCTTCGGTCTGGGAATTTCTCTGACCAGCAATGCTTCTGAGCTTCTCACTCCCCACGGGCTCCCTACGCGATGATGTCCTTGACTTCAGCCACAATACCTGGAAGCCCAAGCTGCCTCCCACTCAACTGTTCTTGTGTTTCTTGTTCCTGGCAGGTTCTCCTCTGATACCCACATAAAAACTCACGTCCTCTTTTCCTTCTTGGTCCCCAAGATTCTCACCCCTGATGTACACACACCTATGATCCCCTCCCTGGATGAGAGAGACCTCTAAATGCAAGGGAATGGCTACTCTTTGAAAGCGGTGGGATCGCCATGCCCGCCGTAGCGGACCAGACAGAGATTTCCCTGTGGGCTGCGAAGTGGGCCGCCATGTTGTGAGAGAGCCATGTGTCAAGGACCTAAGGAGCCGGCAGAGCTGAATTCTCCCCGTAATCGGGATGATCCTGGAAGAGGACCCAAGCACCAAACAAGCACAGAACCTGGCCAACACTTGGATTTCAGCCTGTGAGACCCTGAGAGAGAGCTCGGCTAACAGGTGCCCAGACTCCTGACCCACAGACACTTAGACAATAAATGGGTGTTGCTTGGAGCTGCTGAGATTTTGATAGCTAGTTACACAGCTGTAGGTACACTGTCCATGAAAACGCAAGCTCCATGCGGGCAGGGAGCCCCTCTGTTCCGCTCACTGCTTTCTCCTCAGTCTGAATAAAAGCTCTCAGCCCGTGGTTGGAGCTCAATAATGAGAATGGGCTGGGCTGTGTGGCCCCATTTCCCCTGGGGTCCAGAGCCCACCCAAAGATGTCTGCAAATGCCCCCCTTCCTCCTTCATGCTTCTCTCTGGCTCCCATCCTTCTGCTGCTTCCGTTTGGCGGCAAACAGTGTGGGTGTGATGAACTGCCCCCTGATGAGTGTTTTCTCCAAACCCCGGTAGAACGAAGTGTGCAGATATGGGTAACCTGGAAGGGTCATCTCCCAAGGGGAGGGCCGGGACACAAAGCACCCTGCCTTCTCCGCCTTGGGGAGAGCTCTGCCCATGGCCAGATTCTTCCAGCTTTTAATGTGGAACCCATGGGGGCCTCTCAAGGAATTCTTTCTAAATAAACCCAACGTCTTTCTTGGGAGCCTTATGGGGACAGCTGTTAATATAGTGACATTTTCTACATCATTTAATCTCTGCTGATAAATTCTACTTCAGACTCTCCACTGAGCGTCACATGCATTTATCCATCTGCCTGCTGGTTACCTATGCTTGGAAGTCTCACAGGCACCACAAATTCAGCACGTCCAAAAACTGAACTAACCATTTCATTCCTGAAACCTTCTTCTCCAGGGTTCCATATCTCATTGCCTGGCATTTCCACCCGATTGTCCAAGCTGTAAACCTTGGAATCACTTCCGAGGCGCCCTCTCCCATACCCTGTGGGTCTGATCAGTCATCCAGAGGGTCAGAACTGTTCCATCTCCTTTGGAGATGGCTCTAGGCTCCATCCCCTTTGCCACAATGTCGTCACCATCGCCTGAGGCCAGGCCACCATCACGATCTTAGCCCTGCTTCAGAAAGTGTTGCAGGGGCTCCTCTGTCCTTCGTCCTTATAGTTCATCTTCCGCAGTGCAGGCATCAATCTCCTAATACGAATATGATCATGCCCCTCCCTGTGCACGCCTTCTCATGGGTTCCCTGGGTTCCCATTGCCCTTGTTGCACTGGGCTGACGAGGCTCACCCAACCACTCATTTCTTCCCACCATTGTCTTCACCAGGCTCTCCATAACTTCCCCACAGCCCTCTATCATGTATGTTCTCAGTTCATCAGAAACTCCCTGCTCTTTTCACAGCCCCTTGGCCTTTGCCCATATGTCTGCTTGGAAGGTCCCATTTTCACCAGGACCTGAAGACCTGTCCCTCCCCTTCCAGTCTCTTCTGCACTACTTCCTTCAGACTCGGTTAGAGCACCCTATTCGCTTCCATATCTATCCAAATGGTCATCCTACTGCATTATAATTGACAAGCCAATGCCTGACCCCTACCAGAACGGAAGCTGCGCAGGGCAGAAATTACATCATCCTGTTGGAAGCTGTGTTCCAGGGACCAGCGTGGTATAAGACAACAGATGGTGCTTAATACCTACAGGCCGGCGAACAAGAGAATGATGAGAAGACACGGATGCTGGCCTCCAGGAGCTCACCATCACGTTGCAGAGTTAACACGCGAGCGTGTGAAAGTTAGCTATCCAATAGCCAAATCCGAACACAAGGTCGTGTTAGCCGCCGTGGAGCTATATTTGACTGCATGTGAGAACCACAGAAGGGGCGCTGCCAGAGTTCAGAGACACATGGGAGGACTCTGAGTAGGGAGTATTTCACCAAGAAGTCACACCTTGAGCTGAGTTCTGGTCAAGGCAGAGAACTGATGGAGAGAAAAACAGGGAAAAGTTCTCTGAAAGAGGGGGAACGTACGAGAAAGGCTCCCGGGAGGGGGGTGGTGAGGTGGGAAACAGAGGCCACGCCCAAGACAGTTTCCGCGGAAATGGTTCAGCGTGGAGGCAGCGTGATCAAGTATGGGGATCAGCAGATAAATGGGAAGGTGCAGCGCCCACGGTCTGGGAACTGGCAGAGCCGTTACTACAGCGAGGTTTGGAGGGATGAGGAGAGGACACGGGCTTCCCAGCCTGCACCTCAGGGAGCTGTGCAGGAGGGCGCCTCGGGGTCACCGCCAGCATCACCCTCCCACCCCCCACTTGCCTCCCCACTGGAGCTGGGAGGAGAAAACCCAAGGGAGACGGTGGCTGGAGGGCAACAAGGCACAGAGCTGGGTGAAGTGAGCTGGGCATGGGGTATGAATGCAAAATCATCATGAGTAATCCATTTAACTCTGCAGCCAAAATACTCTACAGAATCGCGGCATGTAGCAGGATTCTGCCAGATTCTGCTGGATCTGGCAGATTCCCGGTCCCCAGTGGAAGGGTCACTGAACGAATGAATGACTGAGTGGGAACAAATGCCGTGTACCTGCAGCGCATTCCGCAAACCGCACAATGTCAGACCCGAGTAGTGAGTTGGGACGTCATCGCATCACAATGGGCAGCTGAGTAAAGCTTACGGCAGCAGAGTGACAACATAAAATTCATCCAGAGCGCTCGAGGTAAATTAAGCTCAGCAATGGGACATTGGGAGAACAGAAGGGCAAGAATCTGGATGCAGACAAATTAAGAGGCTCCTGGTGGTTGTGATGATGGCAGTTATAATAATAATAATTTATTGAGTGCTTTCCATAAACCCAGCACCCGTGACATAGGCTTCAGAGAAATTGTCTCTCTGAGGCAGGTACTAACATTCCCCTCATTTTACAGGTGAGGAAACGGAGGCTCTGAGAAGTTTAGAAACTCGCTGCTGGACCATTGCTGGTAACTGGTAGTGCTCCAGTTTGCTTGGCGTCAGAGCCCACGTGGGCTGCCCCCGGGCAGAGGTGCATGCCGGGTAAGAAGTGACAGGGGGCACAGTCAGCAGGTCCCGGGAGGGCAAGTTTAGCCCATGCTGGTCTTGAGGACAGTCCCATGTCCCAAGAACCCCCTCCAAATTCCTCACGCGAAATGCCGTGGGGTTGCCTCGGATGCCTCCTCGGGTTCTCCCATCCCATAGGTGTTCACAGCAGAGCAGGGAAGATCCGACAGAGTGAGTGAGCGTTGTCAATCCAGAGTCAAATCGTTCCGTGTTCACCTGAGTCGGGGACACTGTGCTGGTTTGGGATAGCTCTGCCTACCCTTCAGAAAAGTGTCCCAGGGAGGCCAAGTCAATACGATAAAGTTCACAACCACGAACATCCCTTCTGAATCATTCAGATGGAAACTCCGTCACTACCATTGCTGATCCCTCGCTAAATAAATCAGTAAACAGAATAAGGCATAGAGTCCAATAAGAATATAAACCAAAACAATGGGGAAAGAAAATGACAGTTGAGATAAGACTCATTGTTCTGTTGTGTTATTATTCATTTTTGTTGTTAATTTTGGTTGTTTTGGAGACACGACCAAGAAGAGGAAGGTTGGGCTACAGTATGCGTTCCTTGACAATGAAGGTTAGCCCGAGATTTCAGAAAATCCAAGTCTGCCACACTACTGAAATTAGAAAGCCGGGCATATGAGGCAAGCCATTTTTTTGTAACTCTTAATGCCTATGTGCATAATTCCAAATCAAACATATTCACATTATTAACTTTTTAAAGTTTATTAGTCTCAGTGCTAATGAACTCATTCATCCTTGGCAAATGCACATGGCTCCCTAATGAAACGTCAATAGATAGATCGGCAGCGAAGTGAGCACATCCACTGGTTGATGCCAAATTCTGCTTGGCCGTAAGGACTGGAAAGACGAGATCACTTCCAAAGAGACACTTGGACTCGGTATCGTGTAATGGGAAAAGCACCAGAGTGAATGTCCGCAGACCGCCATTCTACACCTGGCTCTGCCACTTGGTGGCTGGGTGACCTTGAGCAAGTCTTCTGCAAAGAAGAGGAGAGTGGGCTGGCTTATCCCTAGCATTCTCCCTGGATCTGTAATTAAATCCTCTCCCTCCCCTCCCAGCACACCCATCCCCGTCTAAGAGCTATAGGTGTTTACCTATGTTCCGTCGAATGCTATCTTATATTCAGACATCTGTCTCGTTAAACAATGGTTCATTCTTTGCAGATAAAATTAAAACTTGGCTCTTCGGGAGATAGCATGCCACAGGTTATGGGTTTTAATTTCTGACCCGTTGGAACATTGCACAAGTTCAGAGTTGTAATGAGTTTCCTAACCTGCGTTGGTTTGTGTCAACCTTCGTGACAGTGTGTTGAGCACGCCACGGGAGATAGAAAATGGAACGGCCTTTAAAAAAATCTAGGCAAGCCTCCCTTTCTCTCAATTATCAGTTTTGAAAAGTAGCCTGAACATGGGTGCGATTCTGTTTGGAGGTTTCTGAGCTGCTAGAATGAATTCTCCAGGGTAAACTTCCTGTCTTCGCGCAATGATGGGGCTTTTTTTCTTCCTTTTCCTCGGATCTTTAAAATTGCACCGCAGCCAGGGAGTCAGGATGGCTTTCCCGCAATGCTTCATGGAAAGACGCTGCTTTATTATTGAGCGAAAGCAAAAATAATAATCGTGAAAAGCTTTTGCTTCTGGACCGCATAAATTATCTCCAATTTTCCTCATTATTTTCTTCTGCGGGGTATAAAGAGATTGCCTGCGGTAAAATATGTATCAGTAAAAAACAAATAGAAAACAGTTTAAACCACTGAAGTATTTACCTTTTTTATTTAAAAAAAAAGACATTTTAATCCTATTAACGGTAAATTATATTGCCTATTGTGGAAGCAGACATGAAAGAAATATTTGAAGCATGCAGTTAATTATGATACCAAGTGACATATAATATTTATGCTCCTCTAGTATGGCCTCAATGGTGTTTCTCTCACTAAGTGTGAGTCACACGCTGATTGAAGTCTTGAAACCGGCGCTGAGCCCGACCCACAGACACATCTGCCGTAGATGCCTCATTCTGTAGCTAATTAATGGTACAAGAAATAGCCATTGTTTATTCTCTTACAGTCCTGATTTCACATAGAGGGAAAAATTCTCTACCCTAATCCTTTTATTTTAATTCTCCAATTCAGCATATTTATTAACTGCCCATACGGGCCCGGGAAAGCGGGGAGTTTGCAAACGAACATCTGTGCCTCTGTGAGGCTGGTGGGGTTTTTGAAACTCCAAGATGTTCATAAAGGATCGGCCCTCCTTGAGGGTGTTTTAGACATTAAATAAGAACTATTTAAATAAGAAAGGTGTTTTAGACATTATGAATGTATTTCCATACCATTGGAATAAAATATAAAATATTGGTTGGAGTTCGCAAGTCATGTTCCCGTTTGATGACAACAAGGTGACCTTGCCAAGCTATGTCAGAGAAACAGGTAACAGGTTCCTGCTGACTGGCTTTCCGGTTGAGAATGGCCCAGTTCCAGGGGGAGTTTGCTGGGAGACCACTCTGGAGGACCGAGGGTTCAGGACCCATCTGCCAGTCTGTGCAGCAACCGGCCAGAGTCTCAACCGGCCAGAGTCTCAAGCAGCAAAATGTATCTCCTTTTCACACACAGATGGCTAAGTTGTTTTAGAACAGCGGTGGACATCCAATTGTCTTCTGTCAGAGTCCCGGTATATGTTCCGTTATTCCCAGCAGTGGTGACATGTTTTATTTGAACTACGCCATTGTTAACTGTGAGTCATGTAGGCATTTCACCTAACACTCTCGTTTCATGACTACTTGCAACTCCCAAAATGGATCGAGTGGGAATCCCATTGGCTATGGAAGTCTATAGTTGACCATAAGACATTCCCACTACTAGATGGTATCTTTTTTTTTTTTTTCCAGCTTAGGTCTTTTTTTTTTTTTTAAATTTATTTTTTTTGTGTGTTATGTTAGTCACCATAGGATACATCATTAGTTTTTGATGTAGTGTTCTAAGATTCATTGTTTACGTATAACATCCAGCGCTCTGTGCAATATATGCCCTCCTGAATACCCAACGCCAGGCTCACCCATCCCGCAATGGTATCTTAAGACAAGGAGCCAATATAATCCTAAGGTTAAGAGCTTTAACTCACCTATTATTCCCCATGAGATTTGCATTAGATTAATTAAATTTTATGTTATAACAGAAATGTCAGAAATGTCTATGATTTGAAATAACAAAAGCCATCCAGCCTGTTGAAGACCTATTATATACTAAGTGCTTTGCATATGTTTCCCTTTACCCTTGCAATAAATTTGCAAAGTCAACGCTAAGATTCACTTTGGTCAAGGTAGAAATCGAGGCTGAGCAAAGTGAAGTCACTTGCTGCAAGCCAAGAGCCCGTACATGGAAGAACCACAAATCGAGTGCAAGAGGTACTTGGTCCTCGCCACCACCTAGGTCTCATTTAAATAGTTTGGTGCTACAAAGTTATTACACAAATATTAACAATTGAGTGAAAGCATTTAAATTTAAATTCAATATCCATTATGAGTTAGAGAAATAATTCTAACAGACTTCATTTAGCTACAAAATATTCAGAACATTTCATCCAATTTTCAAATTATAATGAGATCACTTTTTTTTTGCTGAGGCGTAATTTACATTTTCTGAAATGCACAGATCTCAAGTGTACAGTTTGATAAGTTTTGACAAATGCATACATCTATGTAACCCAAGGCTCTGTCAAGATAAAAAGTGTTTCCATCACACCAGAGGATTCTGTCATGCTTGTTCCTGACCAATCCCCACCCATCCACATGGGCACACACTGTTCTGCTTTCCTTCAGATGATTTTCACCTGTTCTTAACTCCATGCAGAATCATATAGTATCATGTTGGTTTTCTATTGCTTCCATAACAAATTACCACAAACTTAGCTCATTGTGCTCATACTCATTCATGTATGTGTTTAGTTCTATACAATTTTATCACATGTGTAGGTCCCTGTTTCCACCACTACAGTCAAAATACTGAATGGACATCACCACAAGGGTCTCAGCTGTGGCCATGTAATAGCCATATCTACCTCCTCCTGTCCTCTCCCTCCATATCTAGCTTCTAGAAACTACTCATCTTTTACCAATTTCCAGAATTTTGTCATTTAAAAATATTTATATAGATGGAATCATACAGTATGTAACCTTTTAGGTTGGCTTTTGTCATTCAGCGTAATTACCCAGACATTCATCCAAGTTCTTTTATGTACTAACAGTTTGCTTATTTTATTGAGAAGTAGTGTTCCATGAGATATTTGTGCGACAGTTTGTTTAACCATATCCTTATTGAAGGATATCAGGGCTCTTTCCAGTCTGTGGCTCTTTAAAAAATAAGAAAATATGAATATTTATATACAGCTCTTTGTATGAACATTTTTTTCATTTCTCTGAGATAACTGCAGAAAATTTCAGTTGCTGAGTTGTATGGTAATTGCATACTTAGCTTTGGAAGAAAAACAAAACTGCAAAACTCATTTCCAGAGTGGGTGCACCATTTTACATTTCCACAATGCATGTATGACTCACATCCTCACCAGCATTTGATATTATCACTATTTTTAATGTTAGCCTTTCTGATAGACATGTAACGACAGCTCATTATTTTTAATTTGTGTTTGCCTAATGACTAATAATGTTGAACATTAATTAATATGCTTATTTGACATTTGTAATATCATCTTCAGTAAAATGTCTATTCGTGTTTTAATCCATTTTCTAATTGGATTGCTTGCTTTTTTTACTGTTGAGTTGTGAGAGTTCTTTTTATATCCTAGTTACTAGTCCTTCATGGGATATGTGGTTTGCAAATATTTTCTAACAACCTATAGTTTGGTTTTTTTATCCTCTTCATATGAGATTTTGAAGAGCAAAAGATTTTAATTTTGATAAGGACCAATAAATCAGTTTTTTTTCTTTTATGAACTGAGCTTTTAGTGTCAAGTCTAAGAACTCTCTGTCTATACCTAGATTCTATAAGATTTTCTCCTCTAAAGAAGTTCTATAATTTTGTGTATTACATTAAGTCTGTAATCCATTTTAGGTTAATTCTTGTACAAGCTATGAGACTTAAGTCAAGACACTTTTTTATGGCCTCTGGTTGCTCAATTGTTCAAGCAACTTTTTGAAAAGTCTATCCTTCCTCCATTGAATTGCTTTTCTACCTTCAAAACTAAGTTAAGTGTATATTTGTGGTTCTATTTCTAAGTTCTCTATTCTGTTCCGCATTTGTACGTGTCTCTCCATCCACCAACTCCTACTTGGTATTGATAGTTATTCCTCCTACTGTAATTTTCATTGTCAATATAATTTAGCGATTCAAGAGCTTGGGCCTTTCTACATAAATCTTAGAATAAGTTTGTCTATATCCGCAAAAAATCTTTTGAAATTTTGATAGGAATTGCATCAAAACCCAAGGATAAATTAGGGAGACATAACATCTTACTATGTAGAGTTGACTAATCCATTAACGTAGTATGGTTTTTCACTTATATGGTTATTCGTTCCTTTGACTTCTTTCTTTTTTTTCTTTTTTTAAATTTATTTTTATTTTTCAGTGTTCCAAGATTCATTGTTTATGCACCACACCCAGTACTCTATGCAATACGTGCCCCCTATTACCCACCACCAGGCTCACCCATCCCCTCACCCCCCCAAAAACCCTCAGTTTGTTTCTCAGAGTCCACAGTCTCTCATGCTTCGTCTCCCCCTCTGATTTCCCCCAATTCACTTTTCCTTTCCTTCTAATGTCCTCCATGTTATTCCTTATGCTCCACAAGTAAGTGAAACCATATGATAATTGACTTTCTCTGCTTGACTTATTTCACTCAGCGTTATCTCCTCCAGTCCCATCCATGTCGATACAAAAGTTGGGTATTCATCCCTTCTGATGGCTGAGTAATATTCCACTGTATATATGGACCATATCTTCTTTATCCATTCATCTGTTGAAGGGCATCTCGGCTCTTTCCACAGTTTGGCGATTGTG
>CM052889.1:2563867-2598901 GCA_028534135.1 Potos flavus
ATTCCAGTTCAAAAAATAAGAAATAAGGATACAAGGAACAGAATAATAAAGGGGCCATTTCCCAATCCAGAGGTCAGTGAAGCAGAATTTAGGACAAAGGATGGGGAAAAAAAAATAATGCTTCACAACGGCAGAGCACACGTGCAGTGTTTTAGGCAAAATTAATACAGAACTGTTTGTGATGAAGGGCAAGCCCACACACACTGGGCGGATAACATCCCAGGAAAGCCCCCAAACCAACAAGAGACTGTGTATGAAAACACCTCGTGCAGAGAGAGCACCGAGACTCAGGGACTGCGCGCGGAAGGTAGGGCTCCGCCTTCACACGAGAGCCTCCTTCCTCTGTGCGTTTTCTCCCGCGCTGCGAACTCAGGAAGGCGAGAGAGGGTTTCTTCGTGCCAGCTGCAGGGCGCCCCTGCGGACCGAGCCGAGGCTCCCATCAGTGACTTCCCCCTGGATATCGTCCAGCACTATTGACCTGGAAGGGACGGAAGATTATCTTTACACATCAGTTGCCTTCCGGTAAATGGAAGGAGCTGATGGGAGCCAGGGGTGGTTTGGGTTCGCAGATAGTATAGAAGATTCTAAGCTGCCTCACTGGGTGGGAACATAGCAGCTAACTGCAGAAGGAAGAAAACGATGGTACCAGTAGAAGAAAATCCTGATCTTCGTTTGCTGCCACTTGCCTTTGTCCTTAGCTACATGTCTTAAATACTACTGATAAATCAATAGGCCTTAGACAGATGCGTATGTAATTAACTCCCTATAAAATACATATTCATTGTCAAATAAGAAATACAGAAATTATAAAGAATGAAATTTGTAAATACCTGCAATTTCATCTACTGCGCGTAAATACTTTCAATATTTTTGGCACTTTTTCTTCTAGTCCTCCTTCCATGAGCCACATTTTTAATGAAATGAGCATAACACTGTACATACACTTTTTACTCTGCTTTTAAAACAACCTTTCATTTTGAACGTCACCTACCATTATTAAACATTTTTTTAAATGCTCTCTTGATGCCGTGCAATATTGTCTCGTGGATATCTTGACTGACTCAGTCAACAAATAATCCACCTGCATCAGGTGCCGGGTCCTGAGCTGGGCCCCGGAGCTAGTGCCCAGAACAAGAAGGAGCAGAGGGGCAGAGACAGGAGAGAATGAGGGACTGTAAGCAGATCCATGGTGCCGTGATGGGTATAGTCATCCCTCGGTTGTTAGCCGTTTAGTTTATCCGGCCTTTCTGGCGTTGTAGCAAACCGCCAGGCCCCTACACGGCAGAGGGCACAGCCTCAGTCCACACTGGAATTCAGATGCAAGTGGACCAAGCCCCTTCAGGTGCTGTTGCTAGAAGAGGTCGGGGTGGAGGGAGAGCAAGGAGTACTTTTCTGGTCCCACTTCTGGGAGTGGGGTAGATGGGCCTGGGAAGCACAGCCCATCTGCCTGGCCCCATGAACTTGACCCTGACTCCCGACAGGTGTTCACAGAGAAAGCTGCTATGGGGGGGGGCTCCTGGCACAGGTGCGACTGTGCCCCCCGGGGTCCGAGCTGCAAGCCCTCACGGGAGATCGTGTCCCTGGCCGGACAGCAGCGTTGTCTCAGGGGAGCTGCCTCAGCAGGTGAGGGCTGCAACGGCATGCAGCCTTCCAGACCCCTCCTGAGCACAGGAGGAAGCAGAGGCTTTACGGTCTCCATGGTAACTGGGACTGTGGCTCTTCGCTGGTTTTGCACAGGTTTTCTGGGGCCTTTAAGGAATAATTGCTGGTGCAAGGTGCTTTGCACAGGGCCGGAGGTTGTATGCAGGTGGTGCGTGCGCACGGCTGGGCAGGGTTGTTCCCGCTTGGGTGGCCGAGCCGTAGGGGAGGTCGGGCTACCTGAGGAGTGGGATCGCTAGAGCCACGGGCGTGGACCACGTCTGGATCTGACCACGCTCGGCCAACATCACTTCCACGTGTGTTGCAGCTGCTTGTGCACACCTTCGCAGCAAAGTGGCGGAGTGCTGTCCCCCACACCCACTCTGGCACCGAGGATTTTTAGTGTTTCCTCTTTGCCGGTTTGATGAGTTTAAATGGCATGTGGTTTTCATTTCCCTAAAGGATGGGTGTTCCACTTATTAATAAATTTCCATTTTCTTCCCCAGGAAAATATCAGTTCATGTCTCTTTTCAAAAAAATGGTTGTGTTTTCCCTGTGGATTGCTATCTATATATTAAGGATATTGACTTTTTAGTTTCATGATTGCTGCAGGTCTTTTCTTTATGAGTCACGTGCGTTTAGTTCGGCTTTGAGTTTTGATGTTCAAAGTAATTATCCTTCTCACAATCAAATTATCAGTCATGCTTTCATTGTATCCTTCAATTACGTGATACAAAGTCTTTCCCTATCCTGGACCCGGTTAAATAGTTAACATACTTTTCTTATATTTGTAAGGTTTTCTTTTTTTACTTTAATCCTGAATTTATCAGAAATACTTTGGAGTGTGGTTTATAGGGAAGAAGACACAACTTTATTTGTTACCCCTGAACTGCTAATTTCTCAATGCTATTTGTTAGATAATCCCTGTATTCTCTTCTTTTACAATGCATCCTTTACCATAGTTTATTTAGATCTTCATTTAAATTTCTCAAGTTCAGTTTTTTTAATCTGTTTACCAAAAAAAGTTTCCATTGTGATGTTAATTTTTGATTTATGGAGTACTTCAACTAATGGGGACATCTCTTATTTTCCTTCCAGCTGCGCTTTTGAATTATTTTACAGAGCTCCAAAAATAATTCTAGTAGTATCTGGTGCACTACATATCATTTTATTTAATCTCCAAAGGTCTTTGAAAAGCATATTTTATAAATTTCCTTTTGCAGTCCAAGAAATGTAAAGTCAGAAACATAACGGAATGCGCCAAAGCCTCTAGTAAGTGCGCGCGGGCCAATCTGGTAGACCAGAACGCCACACGGTGAAGCGCCAATCCTCCATCCCGCACAGAGGTGTTTCTGGATTTGGATGCTTCCCTTTGCCCATTAATCCTCCCATTATTCCTCCGAAAGTACGTTTGTGGTGAAGAATGAACGAGAGATGGGATCAAAAGAGAACCAGGAGATGAAAAGGAGAGGAGGGCTTTCTGCGAGCCTTTGCTGTGTCCTCCCACCGGCTGCACTTAGTCCCCCCAGCTCGTGACTCCAGAAGGCAGCTTTCTGGCATCGCAGACTTCCAAACACGCCAACTCTTCCAACAGCTCACTGCCCTCTCTCCCCTTCCTTTTCAACACCCTGGGGCCAAGGAGTGGTGGTTATGAATCAAAATAGCTTCTGTTGGCCCGGGTATGATGTGGAGTGATTGTTTATCAACGATGGGAGAGCGAAGAATTTGCAGTACTTTCCAGAGTCACTGCCAAAACCGGGGTAGCAGGTGAAATTGTGAGTTCATTTGTCACCTGATATTTAAATTGAGGTGTCTAACTTAGGGACGGCGCTCTGTGTATCCTGGGTATTATTTTTCTGTAGGAAAAAAAAGAATGATACCTCAGTAGTTTCTTTAGTTTTACAATTTGAGTATTTTGCAATTTTCAAAGAAAATCACAGTTTCGGCTGAGTTGAAAGGAAACATGGCTGATGTTGGAATCATGGAAAGAACTGAATTCCCTCTGCCTCAATTAGGGAGTTCTGTACTAACAGCTCAACCTTACCAAAGGAACAAGAGTTAAATCTTTAGCAGAAAGGTAAACTTTCATGTCGGAAGTTCATGGCGAAGACTGAAATTTATTCTATTACTATTTCTTCCAAGATTTCTAACACTGTATGGTTACAACAATATGAATAGGAAAACACATCTATGTAGATTTTCTTCTACATAAATGTTTTTGTTCTCAAAATTGTGAACGAAATCCCCCCCTCTCTTGAGAATTTGATTTTGCGTCTTCTTCTATAGACTGTGCTATCATTCATTCACTCTGCAAACTCTGGCAACTCACTGCAGTTCATTGTTCTACCAAGTACATTTGCCACGTAAGCCTAAAGGACTTTTTTCTCTCTTGAAGGCGGAGCTATTTTATTCCCAAGTAACCAAATACACTTAAAGTATCTAACGGAAATAAATGGTGCATTTTCTCTCAAACCTTAAACTGCTTTCAATTAAAAAACATTTCCAGGGAGAGAGGAAAATTGCCAATGCTGAGCTTCATGCAGTAATTGTATTCATTTTGAAATGTGATAGATATTAGGTATTGTGGCAGATTGTGAGGTAATATTCATCTCCCTTGTAAAACATATATTCCCATGAGGTATATCGAAAGTATTAGATGTTTCGGCCAGAATAAAGTGTATTTCATTTCCAGGGATTTTTCTTTTTTTTTTTTTTTTTTTTTCCAGGGATTTTTCTGATCAAGGCTTTTGTGCAGACCTTGAAAATAAGCATATGCACCCTCCTCCAGTCTTTGTGAACTGCTCATGTGATAATTCTGGGGAGGTGATTAACCACCCCCCATCCCATGACTGCACAGACAGTCCCCGACATCGAGCTGCTGGGGGGAGTGTCCCTCAGGGAGAGCTCAGTATTCAATTGCACCCCCAAACACGGAATTTTCAGAGATTCCCCTACTTGCCTGATGGACTATTGAACCTGATTCTGATATGAGGCGTGTTGTGCTACCAAACACATCTATTGCTTTTCTAGAAAAATAGAAAAATCTCAGTTTGTTCCCAAGTGCTACACTTTGGCATGAATGGTCACTCTTTTTAAGTGAACATACAGGGAGAATGAGATTGTTGCTGCGTTTCCAAGGAGAATCCAGGATTTGCTTTCTGGCTCAGCGCATCTCAGAATGAACGTCCCTCATGTCACCCGCCCTGTTACTAGGTCACTGTGGTCCTGGGAGAGAGGACACAGTGCAATGCAAGCAGCCCTCTGCGTGCTGAGGGAGGAGAGCACGCAGCCGCCAAAAGCCGACCTGCACCCACATCGGTCGCAGGGTCATCCTGAGAAAGCAAAGCGCCTGCGGCCCTGCCACAGCTCCAGGTGAGTGTGCGCAGTCATCTTTAACTGGGGCAGGAAGGTCTCCAGCAAACCGTGGCTCCCGGGGGGCCCCTCTCACTCGGTTTGCAAGTAAAGAGTCGGCAGAGGCAGGGTGCTCAGAGCTCTGGTCCCGGTGACCCAAATCCACAAGGTGGTGCAGCCCTATTTTGAGAAGTTGAACCGATTCAGGATACATTTCACATAGGCGAGGTCATGGTGACCTTGTGGTCAACCTGTCAACAGAGTCCCAGAGGCTGACACGTGTGGGCACAGCCTTGGTCATAGGTCGGACTGGAAACCCCTCTTTCTCAGACAACAGAGCTCAGCCATGGATTGTGATCTTAGGGATTAAGTGTCGCTCGCCTCTTACGGCCATAACCATGAGCATCCCACCACTGGGCCTTATAAAGAACTGATTCTCTGCTGGAAAGTGTGTACTTAGCTCTCTTTTCTGGACCGTCCAGTTCCCAATGCAGAGGAACGAGGCAGAGTCTCAAAGGGAATGACAGTCAGGCCACAGTAACTTGCTGAGAGGTGGAAGATCATGGGCCACGCAGGAAAGGGTGAAGTCCCCCAAGCCCACTGGCACGTGGTCAGGTGGGTGCACTGCTTGGAGGGGTTTCTGTTCCCGAGCTGCTAGGCAGGACGTCCCTCACACCCCGCCTTGCCACCAGCCCCACTCTTCCCTCCTGACTTGCCCCAGCCTCGCCGCTCCTGGCTGTGATCTGCCTGGCCCTTGAAGGGCTCCGAGTCTACGGTCCTTGGAAGGAAGCATCAATAGCTGCTGATTGCAGGGGAGAATGACACCGACAGGCTGAGCAAGTCCTAGAATCTCTACTTAACCCCCGTCCTTAATGCGTGCGGTACGGAACGCCTGACTCTTCATGCATTTACTTCTCCATATAATTTCATGGTGAGAGTGCCTGGCCCCAAATTCAGAAACAACCAAGATTACAGAAGTACTGTGGACAGAGGAATGCCCCACAGAATGACAAGGGGAGCTGTGTGAGCACCTGCCCTTACGGATGGGCTAGGTCGCTAAGGTCGCCCTCTGCCCTGTGAATGGCCCCCTCTCTTCTGTGTCAAGCTCCAGCACATCAGGATCTGGCCACAATTTCTTCCACCCGCCCTGACTCCACTCTCTCATTGTGCCCCAAGTTTGACTTTGAGAACATGCCTCTTTCCCTTTTTCCTCCCAGTCTCTTGACACGGCTTCACTCCCTCACCTACCAAATGACCAAGCTGCGCTGAACCCTTTGCCTGCCATCATCCCAGAGCCCCTCCCTGTGCTTTTCCCCACCCCACACCAGATCCCCAGTCCTGCCTTCAGTCCATGGTCTTCATCCCCAGCCCTGGGCCCCTGGTTCTGTGGACGAAAACATTTCTGGTACAGCCATTGTGCCAAACTTGTCTGCCCTCGCAGGCCATCAGTTCTGCCACCACCCAGAAAATGGCCTGACCGCCATGTCCCCAAGGAAAGTGAGCAAGCCAGCCCTGAATTCCTTCAGTGGGCTGCCTGCTACGCCCTACCTCTCCAAGGAGGGGCCACCCTTCCTTCTGCTAAGGCCAAATCCTCTAGTGGTTGACTCCGTTCCCTTCCTTTCCATCTTAGATGTTGTGCCATGAGTTATTTCCAATATTTTCAATGCCTTTCCTCTCCAATGCCTGTTTTTCTGAAAGCCTATGAATCTGAGAACAGTTAGCAATTTCTTAGAACCCTCCCTCTGCCCTCATCATCCGAGACCCAGCTCTGTCCTACCCCTTCCCTTCACCATCAGTCAAGTGATGTGGAAATCAAACTTTTACTGGTATTTCTTTTTGAAAATAATACTACTTATTGCTGACCTTTTTCTAAATACAAAAAAAAAAGCACGCATTCATTATAAAACATTTGGAAAATATGGCAAAGCATACAGAAAGGAAATAAAAATCACATATAATCCTCCAACTTGGCAGTAACTAGTAATTTCAATCCTTAGGTGCACTTTTTTTATGTGTGCACTTTTTAAAAATAAAATGAGGATGATATTTTTGTTTTCTGTTGTTAATTCTATGTTACTGTGTTTGCATTTGCCATTGGTCTCTTTCCCTTTATCGAAGTCTGTCTGTGTCTTCTCACTTTTCTTCTGAAGTGTTTATCTTTTTCTTATGTGCTCATTACAAAAACAAAAAGAAAAAACTCTTTATGTATTAAGAATACTAACTCTTTTCCAGTTTATTTGTTAAGAATACATTTGCCAGTTTGTCACTTGCTTTTCCACTTCTTATCGCTGGGAGTGATTTTTAAAAATTTGTACAGGATCAAACCTATCAATATTTTTTCCTTCTTTTTACCTTTCCCTTCCCCCCAGTTGTTTTTCTACCCCCTAAACTCAGTCTTCTCCCTGAATGCGCTGTTAGCACCACTCTACAAAGCCTAGCAATCAGCAGCTCTAACTGCCCCAAACCAAAGAATCTCCACGGCCACGCGCTGCTGCCTGCTTCCCCTGGGAACCACCCTTTCCTGGTTTTCCTGCCACATTCATTCATTCATCATAATAGATGCTCCTGTAGAGCAGTTTTAGGTTCTCAGCAACATTGAGAGGAGGGCACAGAAATGCCCCCACAGACCCCTGCCCCCAGGACACTTGCTACAGTGGATGGACCTACAAGGACACATTGCTAGACCGTCTTTCTTGGCCTTTGACATTGGCGTCATCAGGGCTCTGCCTTTGGCCCTGTTCTCTCCCCATTCTACCACTTCTCCAAGAGGGCTGTCCCCTTCCACAAACGATGTGCTATCCACTCAAGCACCACGTCTTCAATTTACCCCCTCTCTTATGGCTGCAGACCTCCAGCCCCCGGCCACTCACTATGTATCTTCATAAAGATGTCCCACAGGCACCCTAACCCACCTGCCTCCCTTTCTGTACTCTCTTCTTTGGAGCGAACCACCTTCTTCTGCCCTGTTCCCTAAGAGACTCTAGAGCCTTCGCAGACACAGTGCCTTCTCCACACCCACATCTCACATGTGACCAGTGGCCATGGCCAGCTGCTTCATCCTTCTCACTTTCCCATATCAAACGACTCCCCTCTCCACCACCATGCCATAATTCAGACCCGTGTTTACCCCAACTTCGCGATGAGGAGATTCATTTCCCAGTTAAGAGTTCCTGATATCCAGTGAACAGACTTTAGTTTTGATCCCCAGTTATGTCACCCGTAAAATACAAGTGGTTTGAGCACTTGCTCGTGTGGTTACTTTGAGGATTAAATTAGATGAAATAGGTGAGGTACTTCACAGAGTTCTTGGCATATAGTAGTGTCCAGTAGATGTCAACTATTATAATTATTTATCACACCACTTCTGGTTTCACGCATCCACAAGGCCAATTGCCACTGCTGCTAAAATTCTCTCCCTAAAATGCAAATCAGATCATTGCTTGTCTCCCTGAGCCTGGTCTCCTTTACTGCAGGAGTTGTCTAAATACCCTTGTATAGTGCAAGGCTATCCTTGAGTAGGCCGCTTACCCTCTAGCGTGGTCTCACTGTCCCTCGGCCACGTTTCAGCCTGGCGGGATGCAGCTGTCCGCTCTCGCCTCAGGAGCGCCATGTAACAACCATCCCCACGCTTACAGGTCTGTAGGTTCACTCTGATTTGGCTCCGTGGGTTAGGATAGCCTTGACTGGTATGTGGGCTTCAAGCTGCAGTTTGGATGTAAATTTGCTCCATTTGTGTGTGTTCTGGGGCCCAGGCTCACAACTTCGTGCCTGCTCTTTTCATGGCTGATCATACAGCACAGGAGACCTGCCAAACTGAGCAAGCATCTTTAACACCTCTTCCCACATCACATCTGCTAATCTACCGGCCAAAGCAAGTCACATGGCCAAACCCGGCATCTGTGAAGCAGGAACGTACACTCTGCCCATAGTGGGAAGGATGCAGAAGGGGTATTGGCTAAACAATAATCCGAACAATGATGCTGTTGCATCCCTAAGCACCCCATGCTACCTCACACTCCTGAGCATTTGACCTGCAGCCATTTCTGGAGACACCTTTGCCTCCCGTCCTACCGTCTTCCACTTAACAAACATACATCTGCCTTGTAAGGCTCCACTCAGCTCTCACCTCCTCAATAAAGCCTTTCTACCTTCCCCAGATAGACCTTCCTTCAGTCTCCCCTGGGCGCCCACCATGACCTATGCACAAGCAGTCTTGTCATCCTCTGGGACTGGCAGAGAACACTTAGAAATTTCTATTGTGGTTCAGTGGGCGAATATCTAACTAGTCTAGTAAATTTCTCTAAAATTCAGCCATTGTAATGTTGGCTTTTTTCGAATAATTCTTTTTCTTTTTAAAAAAGTCTGAAATTAAAGAACTCCATTATGTATTATAAACCAGACATCCTATGGATACTGGTATTTCAAACCAGATATTTTCAGATAACCATCTGGTCCTGTCTAATTATTTAAAGAGGGACCCTGGATTGCATTGGTCAGACCAAAGTTTACACAAGAAGCAGTTTTATAATTAACAATCTCAAACCTGGGTACAAAGGATAAAACTCCTTCATGCTCATGGGACCACAGGCAACTCAAGCCTTGCACTCTGGCATCAGCGAGGTGGGATGTGTACATCCCTGTGGACATGCTCTGTTAGTTCACTTCCCGTGAGTGCCTGGGCCTGCTCTTATTCCCATGATACGATACATGGGGATCTTACCAAATCCAAGAGAGATAGACACAGATAGACATTTTTTTAATAGAAAAACCCACGGTGGTTTAGACTTAAAGCACGAGACATTTTCAGTAGAAATATTTTGAAGACAAAATAAATAAAAAAGAAAAAGTGGAAAAGAGTCAAACAGGCAATTATTCGTAATAGAAAAAACTATTGATTTTCCTTTTTTGATACATAGTCTAAATTATCCCTCAAGAAAAGTAGTAATGCATCTTTAAACAGATTTATTGGTTCTACGAGGGAAAAAATGTATTATTTAACTTCAATGCTATTGGATTTTTCTTTTATGTTAGATATAGAAATTGCACAGATGCACAGAAATGGGACAGGGAAATTCTTTCAAGGACCATAGTTATTTTGGATCCCAAGGTAAGATGCTTTAGTATTTCCTTCAAAGCAGTAAGAGTTCATAAACAAAAGATCATTTTTCTTGCTAAATAAATGACATCACACATTTACAATAAGTACATTTTCCGCACGATTTAAAGTTCCCATGGGTGGAATGAACAAATCACACTGGATCCCTGAGAACCACTTTGAGGATCAGGCTCTTTGTTGCGAAGGATTTTTGCCCCGGGCACAATCCTGGAGCTGGAATCCCCTTCTCTGAGCCGGAAGGTTCGTACTTCTCCCTCTCACTCATTGACTTCTGAGATCAGAAAGCACAGTAACCTGGCTTGTAGGGAAACTTCTCTCTCATTCTATAAAATGAACTTGGAGTTGACTGGAAGAGCAATTCCATGCTCTTCCCAGCACTGTATCCTGTGCCCTCTCAGAAGAGGGACCTTGAGCTCGATGGGACCCGACCCATTTAGGACCACAGAGACTTTGGACCTGGACCCGCGTCTCTCTATTTGCCTGTCACATGACCTTGCAAAGTCCCCTCACCCAGGTATCGCCATCTATCAGTCAGCGGCAAATCCTAGTTGACCTCGCTGGATTGTCACAAAGAAAAATTATTCAAAAGGATTAGAAAGCATTTTTCAAATGTAGAGTGCTCTAAGAGCCATAAATAAATATTTCAAACCACAGCTACAAGCTAAGTCCCTCATCGTGTTTATTCTGTATAGTTCAACACTTCAAGAGTTTGATGTGTTTGTTTGTCGTGTTTAATAACGAGGTTCCTTCAATGAACTAGGGACAAATGTTCCAGGAGGCAATCTGGAGGAACGTGTAAAGTCTAGTGGTCAGAAAGCATCAGGTCCTAACTGTAAAAAAGGAAGTCCCCAGACCATCCCCATGTGACCCCTCAACCACACAGCCCTTGCTCGCTGTTTCCCACGTCTTTGAGCTCACATGTCAGCAGGAAAAGAAGACTCAGGATCAGGAAAGGGAAGGCCTATGCATTTCATGCCACTCCATGCAGCCATGCTTTCCTCTTTCTAGGATGATTTTGGCATTCTTGTTCTTCACGTTGAGAATGACATGCCAAGTCTTTGAGGCTGCTCTACACTCCCCCTTGGGAACTGTGGATATTACAGTTATTCCACGCCTGTGGGCTAGAACATCTCCTTGCCCGTGAAGGAGCAAGACAGAGGCAAGCATCGTTCTGGTCGCCCAACAGCACCGCAAGCACTGAGGGCATTTCTGGCCACCACCAGCCATTACTACCTGGTGCCCACTCTTCTCCCTTCTTCCCTGTGTCTTCCACATCTAGACTTCAGCACTTCTACCTACAAAACTCAGGAGGTGTCTATCCAAGACCCAAAGGTACATCCCAGTCTATACTTCAACGTGTGTATTTGGGGAAACTGGCTACTTGACAGTGAGTCTTAATCACCTTCCTACCACGAGATGGAACCTTTTCTACACAGATCTGTCCTTTGGAAACCAAGCCATCCAAAGCCTGGTCAGTGTTTAGAAAAGCTGGCCTCACACAAGAGGATTATCTATAAAGACCAGCTGTACACCTCTGTTTGATCTGAATAAGGAATGTTTCATTCCATGAGGCCCCCGAGTTCACGATCAAACCTTCTGGTAAAAAACAGAGCACAGAGAAATCCGTATTCTCCCCATGTGACAGATGATGTTGTGAATACGGACCCTTCTTTAAAACTCCAGCTAATTCAGGTGGCAGGATGAAGTGTGCCATGTCATAATTAATCCCTCATGTATTGCAAGCAATTTAATGTCAAAATAATCAACAGTAGCTTTTTTTACCCTTTTGTGAGTACATAATAAATACTGTCATTTAGCCGGAGCAAACATTGGATTTCTTGTCTGGTCTTTGAATAACACTATCCATGAGGCAAATACCAGACCCTTCTCCTCAATCTCCCCTCCCCAAGCCCCACCAGCCTCACATATAGATGCTCCTTAGGAAAATAAATCACGGATGTCAAGAGAAAAGTAGTGTGTTTAATTTTCAGTTGGTCCCTCACATCGCGATTATTCTTAAAGTCCAAACGTGAGGCCGAATGGGGAGAATGAAGGCACTGAAATGGGACGGAGTGTGCCCCTCACGGCCGGACGTGCATTTTTCCTGCAGACCACTGCCAGTGACATGGTAGCTATGATTATTTTTAGGTTTTGCAAGGTCGAGTCACCACTACTAAACCGTCTGCCTTCTTTTGATGAAACTCAGTTCACTTTTTAAGCAAACAGCACTTCTGAGGAGGAGGCCAAAAGCTGCCCTCTCTCTCCAAAGGCAGAATATGAAGCACACGGGGTGTAGAGCTTCTTCAGGCAACGCTTCTGTCCAACAGGTCTCGTGTCATGGTGTCGGTGGCATCCTCCACTTCCAAGGGACCGGCGGCTTTTCTTTCGGTAGAAGCTCTCCTGTCACAAGACAGTGATCGGGAGGACAGCCCTCAGTCCGATGGTTGATCTCCAGTTGCCTCGCGTGAGCAACGAGTGACTAAAATCCAGGCTTTGAGGTGACACTTCACGTCAGGTAGGAAGACCAAAGAATGACTAGGCTACTTTAACAGATCTTGTGTGAAAATGATTTTTAAAATATTAAAGTGGAAAACTGGATCCCAAGAAGAGTTCCTCATAGACCCAAGTCTCCATGAAACAGCATTATGCTTTACCCTTTGGTACCTACCTACTCAGCCATTGTTACCAAAGACGGTAGGTCCCTCCTTGAGCTATTAATGCATGTTTTGTGGATACGCAAGAACCTTACAACTACTTAGTTTCATAGTTAGCATTGTCTTCTTTACGCTATTATTGGTTTATGTTTAACTCATATGGAGTATCCGCTTCGCCAAAAGCTCTGGATAGAGGTTTCTGTGATAGAGAGATAAAGAAAACATGATTCAAGTTGCTACACACACACACACACTGACCAATAATCACACTAAAACATAACAACCCTCTGGATATTAGCTGCCGAGAGACACAGGCTATCCCTCCCGTCCTGGACCCTCAGATCTAGTGCGCTTTGCACATAGTGGGTGTCCCATGCTGTCCAGCAAGGAGAACATCCCCCTTGACAGGACGGGGGAGCTCTAGGCACGGATTAGACAGCAGGTCCCTCACATGATAACACAGGCAGGGTGCGGGAGCTGCTTGAGAGTACCTTTCTCTTCGATGTTATCACAGCTCTAAGGCCATGGACAAGACATGGAAAGGCGCGTGGAATCTCGGAGGGGCAGCATTTCAAGTTCCTGTCTATCATGAATACTTCTTTTGAATTATCTTTTTAGAGTCAATAGCCAATTACCCAAGTAGATCCCGAGCGGACTGCACACGGGTAGAGTGTGTAGGGATGGAAAGCGCTCCCGTGGGGCGGTCCGGACCCACAGGGCAGCCCCGGGGACACGGGGATGCTGGACGCCCCACGGAGAGACTGAGCGTGAAGTGGGGTCTGCCCACAGTAAGACAACCCCTGACGACCCACAGCTTTCTGTGGGCTGACTCTATTGGCAGTATATCTTTATTACCAGGAAGAATACCTCTGTCCACACAATCCTCTAGCTCCCTATAAAGTGGCTTCAAATGCTCGCAAAGAGGGGCGGGCGAGCACAGCCCAAGAAGGTTTGCAGAAGCAGCATTTAAAACCACCAAATCAATCTCCCTTGTAGACTTTTCTTTTAAAATAAACTTATCTCTGAAAGCTGCTCTTGAAGCTTTAGCTTTAGCAGTAGAGTTTCACTGGTTTATGAGCCAGCGGTAAAATCCTAAAACCAGAGGCTCCTCAAGGAGGTACTAACACACCATTTACGGAAGTACCGTGGTCCAGATAGTATGCGGCCATGAAGTCACTATAAATTCACACACACTCACGCACAAAGCATGCATCGAGCCTGTCTTACACCGCTTGCTCTTTAAGAGAGCAGGTAACAACACAGACACAATCCTCCCTGCCTCCCTTCCCCCTCTTCTTCGCAGACCCGCTCCGGACCGCAGCCACCAAGCAGCAAGGTGGCGGGTCCCTGAACGCTCCGCTCTGGCACGACGGGGCTGTTTGCAAGATAACAGTAGACACAAGAATATTTCACCACTGTCATTGCTTAACAATGTAATATGACAGCATCCATGAAACCGATTAGCATAAATCAACATAATACCCACTTTACAGCATTAGTATTGAAAACTTTCATCTTGAAATAGTAAGAGGAGAAAGACAACGTATGATGAATTGTAATGATTTTGCTGGAATGTTACCAGATGACTATATAAGATGCACATGTCGATGGAGCCACACACTAACATACATATGTCAGCATAATAATTTCAAGCAGCTTTATTTTCATTTCGCAGGCTCTCTAGGACTACATGCCTGGCTTCGCAAACACGGCTAGTAAAAACAAGGCTGGTATCGCCTCCACAATTCAAGATGCCTTGGTGACGGGTGGTACATACGAGTTGCCCGATACGGCGGAGGCCACTCTAAGAGCCACACATAGAGTCCCCGGGGTTCAAACTACAAATAATTGTGCCTCGCAGGGCCAAATTCTGAACCAAGAAGGAGGACAGAACTGCCTCGCTGAGTGACACTTTCAGTGGTTGATGGATGAGCTCTACTTTTCAGGGCAGTGAAACAAAGGTCACGTGCTCCTCCAACAGCGGTGAACGTGTTTCCTTCCTCTTCCTCCCTCCACTTAAGCCTCCTCACTCTGTAAACAATCCATCCAATTATTCTCTTTGAAATGCATGTCTTCATTTTTGCCAACTGAGAAAATTCCGGAACTTGAAAATTGGCCAGGGAAGTTTTCCTTAATATGCCAGAAGACGGGGCTGAATTCTGGAGCACGTTCCTGAGATCTCTGAGGATCCAGAGACCTTGCAGTGACACCATTTAGTCTTAATTGTATCAATGGGATGCCAGGCTTTCGCGGCTGCAGATAAGCCTTATTCGAGGGGGTGGGTTGGCACATGGCCTAGGGTCCTGGGAAGACAGTTGCCCCCTCGCATTCTCTTTCCCTTGCCAGCCTGCCCTTGCCGGGCCCACGCAATGTGACAGTGAGCAGTGAAGAGTTAGGACACGCTCAGACAGGTGCTTTTTTGCCTCCTATGTGCCCACCTGCTCAGCCACCCAGGAGGGCAGGCAGCGCGGCCGCCGGTCCCGTGCAGACCTCTGCACACATCAGGTAGGCACTGCCGTGTGCGGAGTCAAACTACCTCCCAGCCAGAGCCTTAAGCACTTTGATATGGAACTGTTAATCCTTAAAATTAGCTTGTGCTTTGAGCATAGCCCATTTAATAGATGAGAAAGAAATGTGGCTCAGGGAATTATGTCACTGTCCCCTCTACCCCCAATATGAATGCCAGCCTTTGGACCCAGGAAGGAGAACAGCCTGCACTGATTGCCTTCTCCCTCCCGAGGACGTCTGTGCCTGCTTAGCAATAGTAGGAATTAAGCTAAGAAGCGTGATCCAGTTAATAAGTAATTATTGAAGGCCAGCTATGTGCTCAATGCTAAAAAGAAAACAATACGAAAACAATTATACGTTATTCACTTTTTCTCTGTTGCTCCTACAACTTTCACTTCCTAACTGGTCACTTCTAGGAACAGAAAAAAACATGCTCAATCATTTACTCTTTCTCCACTTCGGCAAGATATTATCCATCAATTGTTTTGGTACTATATTGATACTGAAATTAAGCAAAGAAGCATATAGAAATGGTTTATGTATTTTAATCGGATGGTCATTTTTTATTTAATTTAGACTTGGTCTACACCATCTCAGAGAACAAAAACTTGGCAAGTCTGAAAGACAGCCGGTCATCCCCAAAGCAGCCTGGCTCCCATTCTCACTCTATACATGGTGGGGGTGCGGGAGGGCTGTTGAAATGTAAATGCATTTTATGTAACTCCTGCAGCTGCTTTCACTTTTGAATTTCTGATGGTGGAATTCAGTTCATCCTTTCCCTCAAGTCACTCACTGGTAGGAATTTTGGTTGATCTTGCAATACAACCAATATATTTTCTCCATCCCTATATAATCTTTAAATTGCCCAAAGTAACCCATTTAACAATAATGTGCTTACATTCCAACCAGTCATCTCCATGGCTAGGTCTCTGCTCTCACAGCAGATACAGCCAAATCACCTTTATGAATCATACAAATCGCTCTATGACACAGACACAGAAACTGGGATTTATTGTCAAGAGAGTTGAAATAATCTAGTGGATGGAACAATCTCCGATTTAATGTTTGTGTGTACACATACGGGCATGATTTTCTTACCAATGTGGGCAAGAAACAGATCACTCATAATCCAAGGGCCAGAGATAAAACTAATTAGGTTATTAGAGTAATCATTTCAATCACCTAGAAAGTTCATTATACCCAGTTTCAAGATTTGCAAAAGCTGCAATGACAGGATTGATAATTTATGGGTTATTGGCTATCAAACAAGGATAATGAAAATAAATGCATTAATTTGTGAATATGTATACCAGCTTTATGCGTATAAATAGACTTTAAAAATTCTATTGTGTTTTATGACTGCACATAAATAACAAAACAACCTCATGACTTGGAAATAGGGCATGTGCATCTTGAACGTTCCAATCAGACAACTTGGTTTCTCCATTAAATTCTCCCATTAATGCCAATCTCGGGTGAAAGTGTCCCTGCTGGGGAAGATAGGAGAGGAAGTGAGATCAGTGCTTCCAACCAGGAATGTGCTCAGGAGGCACCCAGGAATCTTGCTGAAATGCACATTCCGACGCTGTGGAGCCAGAGTGGGGCGACCCGCCTCTGTTTTTAACCAGCCCCTCGGTGATGCCGATGCTGTTGGCTCGTGGACCACCCTTTGGGCAGAAAAGATGGGACTTCTCCGTGCCCCCTAAGGTCTCACCTCCAACCGAGTCCTTGATGGGATGATTCAGACGCAGAAGAGAAGACTGAGCCACTAGGGCTGCGAAAGGACTAAGATATGCAAAGGTGTCTGACGAATATATTCAAGGAAGCACGGTTTCAATAAAGCATGATAAGCACTTTTTTGTAATTGCAAGGTTTTGTGATGTTTGTTTAACTCTGGGACCTCAGTTCCGTGAGGTTTCTTACTCACCCCTTCACCTTCCAGAGAGCTGGCACTCTCGATTGGATGAACAGACTTGCATAATAAAAGCTGTTTTTACTCACGTACCAAAATGGACCTAAAATATATGTCACTGCAAACCAAGGAGAATCTTTGATTCATCTTTTCATCTTTTCCTCCTCCCCCTCCTCCGCTTCTTGTGTCTTGTTCAGGTAGGAAGTGTTCTCTGATCGAAAGCTCCCCAACAGTACCTTTTCTGGAAGTATTGGTGTGTAAATTACTAGGTGTAATCAGCAGGTGACCACACTGTGTTAAGCACAGCTAAGGACGCAAGGGAGCCCCACTCAGACACTGCTACCTTCTTGTAAAGAATGGCGGCACCGTCACTAAACCATGGAGCTCCCCAAAAGACACCTCCGAAATCCACAAAGCAGTCAGACTGTAAATCCATTTATTAGAAAGTCACATATAAGCATAAAGATATGTGATATTTATAAAATGTTATATAAGCCTCTTCTCATTTAATTTTAACTCCTTATACCATTCTTTGTTTCAAAATGACCTGCATTGAATTTTCATAGAGAAATGAAAATGTTAATATTTTTTTCTATCCCCCCGACTATAAAACAACTTAACATCAAGGCCCAGTTTTCAAGAATCAGCTAACCAAGGGCAGGCAAATAATTTTGTTAAAAATGTGTTCACTGATCTTAGTAATTCAAAACTTCAAACCAATATTTTATGAAATTCTGTAGCTACAAACACTCAACTCTGACGTGGCATACCTCCTTTTCTGAATGACTACAACCCTACTGAGAAAACCATTTCCAAAGGTACAGGCTGTACAAAACAAGGGAAGATTTATATTCAATTTTAAAGTAGCAAACTACCTATAAATCTCAAATTTCCAAAGCCACTAAATGAATCATATTGGTTCAACTTTGGCAATACCCACATTTTACTCACAAAACACACACACACGCACACACACAAATTAATTTAAAATAAGGTATAATTTAAAATAAGGTATAATCTAAAATATTGAACTTATGCAAATGAATACTGATATAAAATTTGGTTAGTATTTGAGACACCAAGAAGAGTAAATAATGTCACACTCTACTTTCTTAATCCTAGTTTAAGAAACTATATTTTTATTTATAACCCTAAATTTCTTCCAACTCACGGGTAAAATTTCATTATTTTTTTAATATCCTCAAACATATTTATTTCATAAAGTTTTTTTTTTTCTAAAAGTCTTCTCTTTTCATCTTAAAATGCATGAGTGCCAGGAAGTTCCAATTTTATCTCAGTATTGGCTTTTATGTTGATGAATATGCTTTCCTTTCTCTTCTCCTTTATTTGTATAGAAATCACATGATATTGTTTTCCTTTCTTTTTGATTAAAATGTTATATTTGATTTTCCAGGAATAAAGGAGCTCACACAAACCAAAGTAAGATAAAATTTTGAATCTGCAAAATAGCCAGATGGGCCAACCAAGCAATATAGAAAAGCTCTAAATCAGCAGTAGCCATAAATCAGTCCTGCCATTCAAATTCACATTTGTAATGTAATTTATTTTTGAGAGAATTTATAACTATCCAAGCTTCACTATTTACTGGGTAAGGCAGGGATCTGAGTGAAGTATTTATGTCTTATTAGTTCCTTTTATAACCTATTAATTCAGACAATTTATAACATATAAACAATCTCAGCTGCATTATCTAAACCTGGCAAGTCGCTCTGTGCATTCGGACACTGAGTTGGGTGGCATGCTGGCTTTTGCCATCCATTTCAGCCCAGAGACACTTGGATCGGATCAGGATGCCATGTGGTTACCGAGGGGGACACTGGCAGCCCGAAAGAGTCAATGGGATGTTTGGAATGGCTCTCATTCCCACAGAAAACCTTACACTTGGAGACACCAGAGAACTGTACCATGTTTTTATGGTATCTTTCTTATTACAGTTCCATTCAAAACTAAACCTATGGTCACTTTTTTAGTAAAACTTAGGCATGTGTTCATGTTACTAAATTCTGTTTCTCCAGCATGACCCCATTATTCTTTATCCAAGGGTCGTCTAGTTGAGGTTATTGTACACTAAAATAGACTCCCAATAATACTAAGAGCAATTTCTTCCTTGCAGATGGGGAGCCCTCAGCTGGGGTGGGATGCGCTCCTGGATGCCAGGATACGGCACAGATGATTTTTGGAAATAGCTTATATTTCTTTAACCCAAGTCGTATTTTATATTTAACGTTCATTACGTATAAAGTTTTCATAGCAGAGTGGAACGAATGGAACATGATGCTGCCTGACCATTTTCTTCGGTTTCTAACAAAATGAATTTACACTGTGCTGTTTTGTTCTATCAGCGAGAGGAAAGAAGGAATGTTTGGTGTTTAATTATATACATGTGATATTCGGCAGGTACTGGGAGTGATATTTTAAGCTCCCTCAGCTTTGTTTCAAGGTTTGAGTGTATTAATTCCTATGCAAATCATTCTGTGGCAGAGTTCACTGTCACGCTGGTGCTAGAAAAAGAGACTTCCATATATTAGTAGAAAGAAAAGAGAAATTCTGGAAGGACATATGAAGATTCAGAGAGCAAATCAAGGCAAGGCCTATGCTAGTGCCCCAAATCTTTTCCCCCCCAAATCTTGTAATGTTACACAACATGGAACAAACTCATTGTGTAAGGGTGGCTGTCACTAACATCACATAAAAAATGGACAACCGGGACCAAATTCTCAGAATCGTGGAGGACAGCTACTAAGAGGTCCGCCATGCTAGAGATGATGCTGCCTTGTGTCTGCTCCACGCCAGGTGGCCATCCATCAAGCAGACTTGGGTTTTCACTTCCAATATACTGTTTTGGAAGGAAAACAGGGAAATATACAAAGAAGTGTGGATATTTTATTAGAAATAGTCATTTCTACGTATATAATCAGAGAAAAGAGTACTTCAGGGGTCTTCGAAGACCGTGAGGTTTATAAAGATGTTGCTCGTTCATCTCCTAATGACCTTAACCCAAACTCTTAGTCTCAATCTTAGAATCAATGATTGATTAAGCAAGACTTTTGAGCCTTGAAATGATAACCAGAACTAAAATTTTAGCAAACTCTGGAAGTGTTAGACAGACGTAAGTTCAAATGGTAGAACGGGTAGGGGTAGGATGGGAGGAGGAGGGGGTGCAAGAGGACAGAAGAGTGAGACTAGGTAGACACGCAGCCCCTTCATGCCATCTTTCTGCTCCCAAAGCCCTTCTGCTCAATGCCCTCCTGCAGTCACGGTTGAAAGGAATCTATCGTTCCAGACAATTCGTTTTCCAAAAGCTTTGCTAGAATCACCAAAGTAGGGCACGTGATGTGATGAGCACTGGGTGTTACACGCAACTGGTAAATTATTGAACACGAACATCTGAAACTGATAATGTACTATATGTTGGCTCATTGAATTCAAATAAATATTAAAAAAACAGGAATCACCAAAGTTAAGCATGTTGGCTTCTACAACGAGAGAAAATATTTGGACACCAAATGTGTCATCAATTCCATTCTTCTTCTCTTCAGAGACCTTTCAGGGAAGTGGAAGGTGTGTGAATTAGAGGTGTTTCCGTGTGTCACTGAACAAATGAAACTGCTATAAACTTAGCCATTATATGTTTCAGAAGCCGCCATTGATTTAGTGCAATGGTGGTCTATATGACGCTGTTTTAAAAAACAGTAATTATGTTTGTGAAAATAAGATGATTCCTCTCTTGTGAACATTTATATGGCCGCCCTCTATTTGGCTATAATAGCTGAGGGAAAAACAAATGCTTTTTTTGTTTCATTTTTCTATTCCAAAGTAATTTATGACCCTTCTGCATTGCCTGAATAACAGGTGACTTTTCAGAGGCAAAAATAAAAATATGGGCTGTTGTTGTTGTTTTTTTTAAGCTATTAGTATTTCCAAGAAACAACTTGGAAACAGAGATGTAGTTAATATCTGAGACATCTATTTCCCAACTTCTTCATTTTGGTCTGAAACTTACATAAAAGAAGCCATATCTTCCATTTTAAAGAAGCTGTTGGCCTCAGGTAAGACTTCCTCCAACCAGAAGGTTGTTTTCCTGTGTGCTTCCCAGTGCCCTCTATCCCTGACTCGGTATCCACTGCTTACAGGGTCATACCTGGAAAATCAAGCATGAAAGTCAGCGCCAAAGGGCATCAGACTGAAAAGAGAGCCCTGCCTTTGTACAAGACAAAACAGACAAAACAATCTTTCTTTGGCCACCCGGGAACCCCGGGAGCTCGTTGTGGATGAACCTACCCGTGCTAGTCATGAGCTCCCCGTGAAGTCATGTTACGGAAGGAGACCATGGTTCTAAGGAAAGGCAGTAAGGTCACAGTTCCTCAGGGGCCCAGACCCGCAGAACAATAAGAGTTTTAGAGAATATTGACATTTACCATTCACAGGCCATATTTACACCCTAACAGGTAGGGTAACTTTGTGTAAAAGATGGCTACATGCCAACCCAGTGAGAGTCCATTTTCTTAAATAAATTTCACCATAGAAAGACCCTGAGGAAAAAAATTGTAAAAGTCTAATAAATTAAGCAAATACAGTATCAGTATAATAGAATGGAGCCCACTGAGTGTGTGGCACAGAAATGTCTCTTTAAATGTTTGCCAGGGCATTAGCCTTCTGAGCATTTCTAATTAAAAAATAATTACACTCTAATACAAAACAGAAGAATAAAATTCCAAATTTTTTATGTTTATAAAAACAAACTAGAAATATATGGAAATGCACAGTCCTTAGTTATTAACTTGTCATTTCAAAATAATTAAAACCTACATTTTTAAGTAAAATCAATGTAAAATTTTCTATTGATCTTCCCTAACCGTCTAGAATCATTTGGAATTTACTAATTGGTTGCTGAGTGATCGATTTGTATATTCCCTTCTAAAAGAACATGTACCTAAAATCCAAAGCCACTTATATTTTATTGTTCAGTTAATAAATTTGAAGCATGACATGGACATAACATAACAATATTATAAATACGCTAAAAATGTTTGGTCTTCAAATGGGATCACCTTCTTTATTTAGTGGAGCTGGAGACTTTGGGTTTTGTTTTTGCAATTTGGGAAAACATGAAGGATTACCGATTCTCCTATGCTACCCCGAGGTGTAAACGAGGCATTATGTACATCCAGATGAATGGTCTGTGACAGAGAGTGAAGAGCTAAGTAAAACGTCCACCAGAATTCTGAGTTGCAGGGTTTATGGTCAAAGCATGTTTTAATGCTTCCTGGGATTTGCAACATGCATGAAACACATGTGTATCTCCAGGGTCAGAAAGCTTAATTTATTTTCTAAATAATTCAGGATAAACCCAATCCTAATAGAATTTATCATTATATTGTACACTTTATCGTGCGCATCATTACTATTGGTTGATCTCAAAGGAATTGAAATAGATCAATTCTGGCAAACAAAACATAGATTGGCATCAAATGCCAGGTGAGCCCCACGGAATTATATTTTGCCATATTCCTGTCTGGTAACTTAAACCTGCAGCATGGCAAGATGAATGACCCAGATAAACGAGGGCATTCTGGCTAATGAACCCTTGGTTTGAACTTAGTGAGGGTGTTTAGAGGTGGGGAGTCGATAAGGTTCTTGAATATTCTCATTCAAGAGCCTGTTTTTCCAAATGTCCTTCCTTGGGAACCTGCAAGTATGCATCCCTTTCTACCTTCAGAAAGCAACCCTCAGATTATCTGTTCTGTTGGCCTGCCTGCCTGAACTAAGCCAGGGAATGCTGAGAAGAGTGAACTGTGCATTTTGGAGGGAATTCTTCCCACTGTCATTTATCAACCTCCTGCTTTGTCTAGATGACGCCCGAGTATTCACACAGTACTAGCACATTCTCATGGATTTGAAAAAGAAGTCAGTGTGCCAGGGATAAATAGATAACTCTTTACCGGGAACCCTGGGAGTTGATGGGCTTGTATCTCTCTGTGTGCCCAGGTGCATGGAAAATGTATGTATGTCTGGTGTAAAACGACAGCCAAACAATGTCACCCTGAACTTTCCCACCATGATTTGCTACCTGTCCCCCAAAACCCAGAAACCTGGGCTCTGGCCAGAAGTAAATGAGCAGAACAAATGAAAGAAAGAAATAATGTCTTTGTAGTATTTATAGTCTGTAGTCTAAGTAGAAGCAGGAAATACCAGAAATTTCCAAGAGAGGGGCTGTTTCCAGGAGATTTTTCAGACTAATTTTGCATAACCACATTTGCTTATCCAAGAGACTTAGACAGCTTGAATTAAGCATCTGAACTTCTGGGTGCTCATTTGAACCAAAGCCAAACTCTGAACTTTTCAGGTTTCCCTGTCATTAATCAAAATTTCGAAGATCAATGGCAGGCAATGAATCAAGGATAATGGCCGCCATCAATTGGGATAGCAAGGAGCAGCGCCGGGGGATCACCAGAATACTACATTGGATAAAAATCTGGCTGCCTTTGAATACCAAGTGAATCAATGCTGCGATCTGGTACAGGGAAAAGCCCACAGCATGTGAGAGGCGTTCTGCCTTGGAGAGGGAAGGAGAGGAGGCCAGAGCACGCTGGGCACAGACCTCAAGACACTTGGGGAGGTAGTACTGTAAGGCCTAAAGTCTCACGTGCTGCCCTGACAACTTTGGGTCTCACAGGCACTAAAAACTTAACCATGAGGTCACCGGCTCTCACCAGATATGACCCCCACCCAGCTGGAAAGCCCCCCCCCCCGCCCAACTAGCTCCCCATCACCTGACCCAGCTGCACCACGCCCCAGTCCTCAACTAACAGGCTCACCCCCTTGCCAGCCCATAAAATTATTCCAACAAACGAATGATGTCGTCCCACAGGAACCAGGGGGCACCTTACCCTTTTGTTACTACAAAGCCTGCTTCGTGCAGTCCCCACTGGTTCTCTCTGTTCCCCAGCGCAACCCCCACGTGACCTTGCATGGAGCTCAGTGTGTTCTTCTGGGGCTGTGAAGTTTATGCTTAATCAATAAACTTGTGTTTGACTTCATTTGTGCAGGCTCGAGCATCTTGCACTTGGCCATCTGATACTGTCGAGGGTGAGGGAATCCTTCCCTCCCCGGTGGGGTGAATAGGAAGCAATCAAACTGGATGGAAGTGTCAGTAGGGGACATTTTCAAGGACATTTATAGAAAAGTTTCAGAAATAAGAGCTAGAGAAAGTTATTAACTTTGAATATTGAACATGGGTCTCAAATCTATCTTTGGATGATGTTTGTGTGTTTGTGTGTGTGTGTTATGCACGCACGGAGGAAACCATACATTATCAAGGAATAGAGTTGGAGTTCAGGCCTACATCTTCCCCATTCCATACCTGGATCCATAGGCTATTTAGGGTGTGGGGAAAAAAATGCAGCTTTCGTCAGACAAGTGTGAGAAACGCTGACTTGAACACACTTAGACAAGTTTATTATTAATGCGCATTCTAAGCCATCACATTTATTTGAGGTCTAATGTTCCAGAATAATATTCTGGTAAATGATAGTCTACATAATGATATTTGTGCTTAAAATAATTTTTAAAAAGTAATAGAACATATTCTTGACCCTGTCCCCATAACTCTCCATAAATAATATACTTATTTGACATAAATAAAAAAGGAAGTAAAAAAAGAAGTCGTTGTAAGGTGTTCATGAAAAAACTATCTTTCCTTCCACCTGCTGCTGCTCCCCTCACAAACTACCATTCCCCCACCAGCTGAGTTGCAGTGAATCCCCAGATAATAAACACTTCTTTCCTCTTTTGGTACATTTCTGTCAGTGATAGCTATGTGAATACCTTCAGACTTACGTTAGGCCTACTAAAAGCCAAAAATAATTGAGCAGGAACTTAAGAGTCTTGCCTAATGAAAACATGATCTATAGGCAGACACAGATGCATGTTAAAAAATATTTTAATATCTGGTTTAGAAATTCCAGTCTATTGTTATTCAAAATATATGACTCATCCTATTGCTTTTGCTTATAGTGAGATTACAGAATGCTCATTCTAAAATGTCATGATCCTAAAATTTTCCAAGAGAATATTCTGGAGAATTTCCCTACCAAAATAATGTTGAGGTCATAGATTGATAAGACAGATGATGATGATGATGATAGATAGACAGGTAGGTAGAGAGAGAGAGAGAGAGAGAGAGAGAGATGGTGGAGAATTGGAGCCATGTAAAATGGGGAAGTTTGATATGATAGACCACACAGAGATCCACTTATTGTCAAGATAAATGCCATTTTTTCTAAAGAGATCTAAGGACCATTTTGTCCAAATTTTGTCAGTTTAATTTTTCAATAAATTTGTGTATTTTTAATGATTAAATTTAAATTCATGTTTTACCAGTTTGTATCCTTACTATCACTGATTAACAAGGAAAATAATGCATACAGAGGAATTATACAGTTCGTAAGAGCATTTCACAGCTACGATAATGCAATCATTCAGAAACTACTAAGCAAATACTATTACACATACATTATGCTAGATATTAGGGACAAAGTCATGATTCAGACATGGTCCCTTTCTTCAAAGAATGTATAATCTATTCACACATTATAGAAAGAAATCCGTTTGATTTCAAGTACATCGTATTTGATGTTGAGTCAAAGGAAAACTTCTTCCTTAAACAATTTAAGAAAAATATAATTTTGAATATATTTTAAGCAATAGGTCTGGTGTCTTGTTTTAACCAATGGTTTATACAGAGCCATTCCAAGTATATTTTTACCTGGGCAAGAAAGGAAGAGGCCAAATGCAAAAGGTGACATCAGTAAATTCTTACTCATTGAGATTGTCTCCTGAGTCACTATCACAATGAGGAAATAACCAGCATTTTAAACATCTTTGGCTGTAGCCCAGGGTTGGTATTTCACAAATACTATCTTACTAGCAAACCAGGAATTTTGACACATTTCTAGCAGATTGCATCAAACTCACGCGCACACACACACACACACATTATCACAAGACTAATGATGAAAAAGGAAGGGTAGGGGCAATGGATGTTACAGCTCATGTAACACCAAGGAAAAGTCTTCTAAAAAGATGGCACTTCTGCCCAGCTGATTCCAAACTCGGAAGTAGCTGTTAGGGACAGCAAGAGCAGGTTGGGGTAAGTGTGTAGGGCTCACATACCACGATCACAGTTAACTGGAAGTGCCTTATGCCCTCATCTGCATATATGCTCTCTTGCCCTAAAAGAGTAGGAGCTCCATGATGAAGTGTGAGTCAACACATAGTGGAAAAACCCCAACAGTGACAGAAAATAAAAGCTAAAAAAGAGATTGAGAGACATTAATAACTTTGACTTTACCAAAGTGATACATCAATCACCCACCCACTGAAGGTCTGCTGTACAAGGCGTTGCTGGAGAGGGTCCCCGCATTGCTAGGCTGAGGGGGTGCTGCCTTGTTGGTTTTTGCCAGGACAAGGACCTCTGAGAGTGTGCAGGGAACACAGTCACCCAACCACCCAAGGGAAGGGCGGGAAGCCCCAGGCAGCTCTCACTTCTCTCCTCCAGGCTGCCTCTCATCTACTTCCCTCTCTCAGGTAAGAGCTGGGATCCCACATTCCTCTGGGTTTCAACCCATGGGACGTTTGGCATCCCCATGACTACTCTACCCATACTTCTGTGCAAAGACACCGCGGCGATACAGAAAGCCCCGGACTCAACAACATTGGCCTCCTTCCCTATTCTGTGCCCCCCATCTCAGGACAGGACGAACGTGGAATCATACATCTGTAAGCTATCAACGTCAGTGGACACCTTCAGTATTCCTATCAGCTACGAGAGGTTTGTATCCATTGTAGAAGGTGAAGGCTGGAAACGTTTGGCAAGATGTCTGCAGTATTACTGTCAGTAATGACAGGAACAGAAATAAATGCAGGTATTGTGATTTCTATGTTGCTAATCAACATAAATTTTGTCAACAACCCCAACTCTGTCACAGGGCCCTTATTAATGCAAATTAGTTTCTGATACTTCAGTCCACCATTAAATGGCTAATACAGGCTTTAATATCCTCAGACAAAAAGAAAAAAAACTTACAAAAATGTGAGTTCGTTGAAATGGCTAAAATATATTGTCATTAATTTTGATAGGAATGATTTCCAGTGGGCTGAATCTAGGGAAATGGTTGATTAAGTAGGAAAGCTAACAGAAAAAAAATATGTCTAAGTTGATATATTATGAGAAAGGACATGGAGGAGAAATGTAGGAAGAAGGAAGAGGTTTATTGCTACAAAATCAGACTTTTCATCTTAATTCTTTGTGCAAATTCTCTCTGCCCAGGGTTATGGGGAAAATGAACTGCCATCAGGTCTGGCCTCAACTTCCAGCTTCATCAGAATTCTGAGGGAGACTGACATAATGATAATCGCCGGGGTAGACTTAGTGCTCACCACAGTTGTAAGCACTTCATGCACGAAACCCCTATTTTTTCCAACTATCATGTTTTGACTTTAATTCTTTTTCATCGACTTTATTCCTTAAAGCAGTTTTAGCTTCACGCAAAAATTAAGCAGAAAGTACAGAGATTTCCCCTAGATGCCCCTGCCCCAGTGCGCATGTGTATCCTCCCGCAGTACCACCAGCCCCCAGCAGAGCGGGACATTTGTCACAATCAATGAACCTATGTTGACACGTCATTATCACCCAAAGTCCACAGCTGCTTTACAGTAGGGTTCACTCTTGGTGTTATACATTCTAGGTGTTTGGACAAAGGTATAATGACAGGTATCCACAGTTACAGCATCATGCAGAGTAATTTCACTGCCCTAAAAATCCTCCGTGCTCCACCTGTTCATCCCTCGCTCCCCACTGACCCCTGGCAACCACTGATCCTCTTACTGTCTCCATAGTTTTGTCTTTTCCAGAATGTCATGGTGGGAATTATATATTATGTAGCCTGTTCACATTCGATCCTTTCACTTAGCGATATGCATTTAAGTTTCCTCCATGTCTTTTCATGGCTTGATGGCTCATTTCCTTTCAGCACTGAATAATATTCCATGGGCTGGATGGATCACAGTTTATTTATCCATTCACCTACCGAAGGACATCCTGCTTGCTTCCAAGTTTTGGCAATCATGAATAAAGTTCCTATAAATACCTGTGTGAAGGTTTTTGTGTGGACGTAAGTTTTCAAATCCTTTGGGCAAACGCCAGAAAGCGTGACTTCTGGGTTGTATGGTAAGAGTGGTTTATTTTTGTAAGAAATTTCGAGGTTGTCTTCCATAGTGGCTGTAGCATTCTGTATTCTCACCAGCAGTGAATAAGACTTTCAGAAGCTCAAGGTCCTTACCAATGTTTGGTGGTGTTAGCATTTCAGATTTTGGCCATTCTACTAGGTGTATGAGATATCTATCTCATTGTTTTAATTTCCAGCCTCCTGGGAAATGGAGTGGAAATGGAGTGGTAAGAGGTGAATCCTTGCCTTGTTCCCGATTTTAGCAAAAAAACTTCTAATGAATTACCATTAACTATCAATGTAGCAGCAGGATTTTGTTAATGTTCCTTATCAAGTTGAGTAAGTTTCCTTGTTCCTAGTTTGCAGGGCTTTAAATCATGAATGGGTGTTGGATTTTTGTCAAATGCTTTTTCTGCATCTATTATATAATATGAGCATGTGAGTTTTCTTATTTAGCCTGTTGATATGATGATTATATTAATTGGTTTTTTAAATGTTGAACCAGTCTTGAATACCTGCAATAAATCCCATTTGGTCATGGTGCTTAATTCTTTTTATACGTTATTGCCTTTGGCTTGCTAATATTTGGGGTGTGGATTTTTGCATCTGTGCTCATAAGACATATTGGTCTGTTATTTTCTTTTCTTGTAATGTCTTTGTCTGATTTTGATGTTAGGGTAATGTTCATCTCCTAGAGTGAATTAGGAGGTATTCTCTCTGCTTCTAAAAGAAACTGTACAGAATTGGTATAATTTCTTCCTTAAATAGAAATGGTAGAAATTACCAGTGCACTCATCTGAGCCCGGTGCTTTTGCTTTGGGAAGGTTATTAATTATTGATTCAATTTGTTTAATATATAGGCCTATTCAGATGGCCTATTTTTCCTCATGTGAGTTTTGGTACAATCTGCTATATAAGGAATTGGTCTATTTCATCTACGTTACCAAATTTGTGGGAAGAGAGATCATAGTGTCTCTTTCTTATCTTTTTAATATCCACAGAATCTGAAGCGATGTCTTCTCATTTCTGATATTAGTAATTTATGCCCTCTCTTTCTTAGTTAGCTAGAAGCTTATCAATTTCATTTATCTTTTCAAAGAACCAGGTTTTTGTTTGTTTTTTTACTTTTTCTATTGATTTCCTGTTTTCGATTTCATTATATTCAGAATATATTTTTTAAAAAACTCTTAATATGTAATAAGAATAAGCTAACCATGGTGATGGTGACTGTGTTTATCATGGTGAACATTTATGAATGTCTATAAATGCTGAATCACTATATTGTACACCTGAAATTAATACAATATTGTATGTCAACTATACTTCAATTAATTTTTTTAAAAAAGAATAATCCAACTATAAATGGGCAAAGGTTTTGAACAAACATTTCTCCAAAGAAGATATACAAAAGATGAAAAAAAAACAAACAAATGATGAAAAAGCACATGAAAAGATGTTCAACGTCATTACCTAGTAGAGAAATGCAAATCAAAATCACAATAAGACACCTGTATGCATCCATTAGAAAGACTGTAAAAAAAAAAAAAGAAAAAGGAAAAGTCAGTAACAAGTGTTGGCAAGGATGTGGAGAAATTAGGACCCACCTTGCTGTTGAGAATGTAATATGGTAGAGTCACACTGGAAAACAGCTTGGCAGTAGCTCAAAATGTAAAATATAGAGATACTGTATATGCCAGCAATTCCATTCCTAGTAACTACCCAAGGAAAATGAGAGCGTATGTTGATCCAAAGACTCATAATGAATGTTCAGCAGTTATTATTTGTTATAGCCAAAAAGTGGACACAACCCAAATATCCATCGACTGTTAGATGCATAAACAAAATGTGGTATGTCCACACAATGGAATACTATTTGGCAATACAAAAAAAAAAAAAAAAGGAATGAAGTAAGTGTATGTACTACAAAGATAAACAAATGGTATGTCATGAAAAGAAGCTAGTTACAAGAGATCAAATATTATATTATTCCATTTATATGAAATGCCCGGAATAGGTGAATCCATAGAGGTAAAAGTAGGTCAGTATCTGGCTGGGGCAGGCGAGGAGGTTTGGGGGAGTGAGAGCACTATGGCGTGTGACCCCTAATGGGTACAGAGTTTCTTCTGGAGAAGACGAAATTTTCTAAAATTAGATTGTGGTGACCACTACACAATTCAGTAAATATAGGAAGCACATTGAACTGTATATTTTCAGTGGGAGAATTTCATGGCACATGAATCACATCTCAATAAATATCATATCTCAAAAAAAATTCAGACACGAAAAGGAGATTACTAAAAACAGCCTTTCTTCACATAGATTTGGCATTTTTATCCAGCTCACCACATTACATGCTTCTCCAGATGCTTGCTGTAGTTTCTCTACTTGGGGGTTCTCACAACGCATTTTTCTGCAGCCTCTACAACTTTACGTAGATCATATGCAATATTCCCAAATAATAAAGAGAATTTACATCTGTATATCTGAAGGAGATGGACATATCTTCCCCATAACACTACAAGTATAAAATCTTAAATGCTTTTATGGACAGCCGGACGAAACAATAGGACTTTGATAGTTAACTCATTTGTCTTCTCCCTTCAGGACAATAACTTCAGTTTTAAAAATGTCCTCTGCTGTATTTTTCCCCCAAAAGTATGCATTCAAAATGGCTCGTGAAATGTATGTTAAATAAATCCTTTTCACTATGTTGAAAGTTTAAGTGATTTAATAAAAATAGAATCCAACATTTTACAACTTGAACAAGCTTTCAAACGCCACATTACTAAACTCTATTCTTTCCATGATGGAATCATCCGACAATTCAGCCTGAGACAGGCTCGCCTCCTACGTAACTCCAGAGGAACTGTGTGGGATGGGAGCCTGGCCTTGTAACCTGGGAAGGCCGTGAAAGCTTAATTAATTTTCAGAAGACAAAGTGATTTGCATGGTCTAATTAGCCCACGTTTCTTCGACGTACCCCAAACAAAGCTAAGTGAGATAGTTTTATGCAAACAAACAATAAAACCTGATCACTCCTCACACTCCGACACCATCATTATTATAGTTGTTCAACCTTTTTTAACTCTCCATTGCTTGGAATAATAATAACCTGCTAGAACTTTGAAATGAAAATCTTTCTACCTGACAAATGCTGATGTTTTTAAGTATTTCAAAAGCCAATGTCAAACAGGCTTCTTTTGATTTTCACCTAGGTCTTTGCTTGAGCATTAGTGAAGTCATCAAGAGCACAGGGCCTCAGATTAGCCCCTCCTCCACAATTCCCCAATGTCAATCAGTAGGGGGAGCTCTCCTATTATCTAAGTGACCGCAAACAAAGCACAGAAGCATTTTTAGAGACTCTCCTGGGGACAATGGTGAGGGATTTTTTAAAATGGATGTTATAATCTAAGAGCATTAATGCAATGACTTGCTCAAAGTTGGAAGATGTACTTCATTCAGGGTCAAGAACGTATTTCCTAAAACAGCCTTGCAAATTAATAAGGATGTGGAAGTTGTGGGCCTGTAGAAAATTGTCCCATTCCAAGAAAGTATCACACCCATCACTTAAGTGGAATACAACTTAATTGCCTCAGAATCTTAATGGCCATAATGAGCATCATCATCTCCTTGATATGATGGAATGTTTAGAAAGGTTAGAAAAAAGGTAAATAGAGACTTACAGATTTTTAGACTTTAAAAAGGTGGATTTCAGCTATAAATTATAATGCAGGATGTACAAAATGAAAAGGACCTTGGAAAGTTTTAGACTCTTGGAAATACTTTGAGATTTTGTGGTTAAGTTAAATGAAATGTCATGGTAAGGAAATGAATGGTATATCTGGTAAGCTTTCATGTAATTTACTAAAATAATACTTTCACAATTAGAGAGAGATTTGCATGATTCTTAACGAGAACTTCTGAGTTAAAATAGCAATGCTCTCGTAGATGCTACATAGTATATATCGCAATGTGGTAAATTGAAGACCACAAAATACAGATCTTAGTCACCAAGAGGAAACAACAGAAGAATTTTCTGTATCAATGGGAATACATCCTCCAGCATCATAGTGCTAAATGTGGCAGAAACCATTGATTGACCCAAGTGCCTGTTTGTTCCTCTTTTTCTTATTAATGGAATTAGCGAATTTTGGCTTCTCAGAGGAGGAACTACAATTCCCAGGCTTCTTTGCAGCTACTAGAAGGCAGATGGCTACATTGTGGCCTACAGGGTATGAGTGGAAGTCAAGTGATATGAATGGAAGAGACATAAATGGTGGAGGATGCATCGGGGAATGGAATGTGCTCACACCTACCCGTCCCCCTTCCCACTGGCAGGAAAGTGAATATGACCATGAGTTGTCTCAGATCATGTGGGGACAACAAAATACCTGGGAGTGAAGCAGTAAAATCAGAGAAGCTCGAGCTCCATACCACCTCGCCAAGCAGAACCACCATACAGCTTAGATCTTTAGGTCACACAGGAACGCATCTCTACGTAGTTTAAGCCACGGTTTGTTTGTGTCTCTGTCACCACGGTTTACTCCATATCCTAACCTAATCCCTAAAACTCTATTCTTCCCCATTGTGGAGTGATCTAAGAGTTTTAGCAAGTGAGTCCAGCATTGGATTGTTCTAGTGTCAAAAACGTATAAAGAGACTTATTGATTGGTGACCGAGTGTTTAGATTTGGGAGATAAATATATGATTGATAGATGGTAGAGAGAGAGAGAAATAGAGAGATAAGAGAGACCCAGAGAGAGAAATGATATATTTCCCCTATGAGCAGGAGTAAGCAGGGCAAGAAGGAGGTGTTGGGGAAGGAAGAGAAGGAAGAGGGAAGGGAGAGGGAAAAGAAGGAGAGAGGAAAGAAAGACCTATCTCCAGCTGGCCAGGTTAGTCCCAGTTCCATATGGGGCATGGCGTAGTTAAAACACCTCTTTTCACTCTCGGAGAGCCCTGATTTGGACAAGGACAATATATTATATGGTCACTCTTTTCCTTGGTGTCTTTACAATAAACCCCTACCATCTGAGATAGCTGGAGCTTGACTTTGTGTCTTAAAACCCGATAGAACTTAATCCAGCAGAATGTGACTATGCTATGAGAGAGAACAGGGTCATGGTATAAGAAATGTCAGTAGAGACACCAAAAGTAAAAGAATACAAAATGCAAATCGTCTAAGAAAAAGAATATTGCGGGTAATATAGTAAAAAGGGATTTGATTTCATCAAATCAAAATTAGAAGAAAAAATCTTGGTAGAAATGTTTTTGATAAGCTCAAATGAGAAAAGGGCAAATGGCTCAGGAGGGGGCAGCTAGAGAAGGTAGACAGGGCTGGGTCAAGGGAAGACACACGGCAGGCACACGGGGAGGTCTGGGCAGCAGCAACCCATAGAGGCAGTCTCTCACGTCAGTGTTCGCCTTCTATAGTATCAACCGTACGGTAGCCGGTCATAAATTACGGTGTGAAACATGCTCAGAAAGTCTCTGTTACTCCTATCTCTGATCCTGCAGTAGCATATTCAAATCACTCTAACATGAAACTGGGGAAGAACATTGGAAGAATATAAAGTGGATAAGAGGTAGACTTTTAGGGACATTTTATCAATGGCTTTTTATTTTTCTAAAGAAAAGACCGGGGAGCTTGGGGGGCTCAGTTGGTTGAGAGTCCGACCCATGATTTCAGCTCAAGTCATGATCTTAGGGCCGTGGGATAGAGCCCCATATTGGGCTCTGTGATGACCGAGAGTCTGCAGGAGATTCTCTCTCTTTCCTTCTCCCTCTGCCCCTGACCCCCTGCTCACACACATACTGTCTCTCTCAAATAAATAAATAAATCTTTATAGAAAAGAGATATACCCTCAGCCTAACTGTACGTCTCTTTATTTCTTATGAACTCACGAAATGGCAGGGCTCCTACTCAGAATTAACATTTGTTCAGCGTATGCATGATTAGCCTATTTCATCAGACCCGAAACGCACTGAGGTTAACCAACACTGGCTCCCCTGGCTGTTAGCAGGCAAGATGAACCGACGACATATATGGCCGCCATCTTTGTCACTTGTGATTCAGAGTGACTGAGAGGGAGAAAAGGTGAGAAACCACTCCAAGTACACGTCGCACATATAATGCACACATCTCGTCGAATTTTTAAAAAACATAACAAATCATTTACAGAGGTATACCTTGAGCCTGAGGTGCCAGTTTTAAATCGGCTAGCTATGATTTTCCCTAAAACCCAGGAATATCCATGTGTTTATGTATTCGTGTATTATCTTCATAGATTTGTTTGATAACATAAAGTTAATCATTCATAGGGGCGCCTGGGTGGCTCAGTCATTTAGTGTCTGTCTTCAACTCAGGTCACGCATGATCCCAGGGTCCTGGGACCAAGCCCCGCATCGGGCTCCCTGCTCAGCGGGAAGCCTGCTTCTCCCTCTCCCACTGCCCCTGCTTGTGTTCCCTCTCTCGCTGTGTCTCTCTCTATCAAATAAATAAATAAAATCTTTTTTAAAAAGTTAATCATTCATACAAAACAAAATTAATTCATGTGATGGGTAAAAGTCATTTGTTTTATTTTTATTTTTTGTCTTTTGGGTCTT
>CM052889.1:2599401-2731391 GCA_028534135.1 Potos flavus
GGTTGTTGACACATGGAGTAGGACACCAGCTTAGGTGTAAATTCCTTTTAATCTGTTCACATAGTTACATTTTATTTGAAGGCATTAGAACCTCAGCCTAGGATATGTGTGGTCTGACACAGGAAGCGTGGGAATCCCATTGCTGAGTGTCCCTCGCAAAGGTCCTGTTGATCCCGGTATAAGGAGCACCTATACTGATCATCTTTATTCATCGGACATAGTGTAAATTATTATTTTGTTATTAAAATATAAGTAAATCTCACCTTCTTCATTAATTTTTCTTCCTTTATCGTTTTTCTAAGCACATTTGTCAACCATTAGAAAACAACATAATGGGTTTTTACTATGTTTTAAAATAACAACCTGCATGTTCGGTCCTACTCAACTCTGATCCAATTCTTGGTCCTCGAATGAGCTTACGGATGGGATGGCAGACCTCCCAGACTGATAGTTGCCCACATGGGCCAGTGTCTCACGCGTACTCCTGCGTAAGTTCTGCTTTGATGTGATAGTAAGCATAATGCTAGCTGCGTGGGTTGTTTGTGATTGACTGTATTTGGGTGACTTCGTTTGCCTTTGTAAAGTGTGAATTCAGCACAAACTCAGAACTAGCCTCCAGCTGGATGCCAAGTCTGTGGAGGGCTCGCGAGGGCAAGGGGCTGCCCGGTCCCCAGGGCTGGACTGTTCGCAGTTCACACATATCACTTTCCTTCTCTTTAACATCATTGTTTTTCTTTCAAGTTTCTCCTAAGACCTTTTCTCATTGAGCACTAGAGCAGGAAAACTTTCAATGGTTAATGTTTTCTCTTTAGCCAAAATTTATCTCATTTACTTAGAGAGGTTTAAAAGTTGAGTCTTTTGTGCATGTTGAAATTAAGTAAATTTGCTTCAGGAGTTCCCCAAACTGGAGTTTTGAGAGAAGATGAGAAATGTGGAAAAACTTATCCTATAAATATTTTTAGTTTTTTTCTTTTTTAAAATTTTGATTTTAGAAAATTATGAGAAAGAATTAAAGATTCATAATTCTATACTGCCCGAAGCATCGACCAAACTGAATAGAAAGGAAAATAGTATCCACCTTCGATATTAAATTCTACAGGTGTGTGGAATATTTGCCTGTTAGGGAGATAGGACTCTCAGTCTTCTAGAGGATTCTAGACCTGTCAGAATCATTGGTTACAATGAAAAATATCTTTTCCCCCTGGGAAGCAGAAATATGCTAATGCCAAACCAACTGCATTCTTTCAAGTTACATTCAAGCAGGATAGAAAGTGCCCATCTGAAATTCAGACCCATTTTTACCGCATCTCATTTTTAATCGTCTAGACAAATATGGTAACTTCTAGTTCACTTTTACTGAGGCTATCTAGCGGTAGACTCGCAAAAGCAGCTACCCTTCACAAGGACGTGGCAGCTGTGGGACAACTCGCAGGCACATTCCACTGTAATTAAAGCCAAGAAACAGTGGAGAACCATATCCAGTTGAATCTGAAAAGAGAATGTTAGTCAGCCAGAACATCCTCACTCAAAATAGAATAGGAAAAAAAAAAGCCAGTAAACTTTAAGATTTTATCTAAAAAAAAAAAAAAGGTCTATAGAAACAATTACTACACTAGAGAGAAAAGTTGCCACTGAAAGATACCTTCTAATGAATTTATCGAGTACGTGTGTAAATTAAATCATTTGTATTGTTTGAAATCATGAGGCATCCCAGCTTACTTTAGTGAGAAATGCAAAAGCAAGCCGTTAAATGGCGGGTCAGAATCAGTTTGGGGTTCCAAGCAGACCCCGAAGGAGGGGGCTGTGTCGAGCACGTCCCAGGCACACCTGGACGGAGCCTGGGCAAGGACCTTCCACCCGCCTGGGTGTCCCGAGCCCACATGCAAGGAGATGCCCCAGGCAGAAGAAGACACCGTAGCCAGAATCTGGATACGGAGTCCTTTTAGAGACAAGAAGAGAGTTAAATTGCGTGTTCAGTTTCGGAGCGCCTGGTCCAAAGTGACCAAAGCGGCAGTGCAAAGATGCGTGTGGGTAGCATCCTCAGGCTGCATGGAGACCAGAGGGGCCCGGCTGGGGGGCTGAGGAGGAACGCACACAGCAGGTGTGCCGCCTTTCCTGCGGCTAGCCCGGTACCCCGCACCCAGAACGAGGATCCCGGTGTCACTGCCTTCCTCATCTTCACGGGTCACGTCATGCTCCCATTCTATTCCAGACACAGGGCTGGAGTTCTTTCACTGAGAAATGAACGGTATTTTACACCATTCTCTTTCTATTTCCCGGGTCAATTCTGTACCATACACATGTGAATGCTTTGGGGTTTATTATTATTATTATTATTATCAGTTTCAGAGGTAGAGCTTAGCGATTCACCAGTTGCATACAAGACCCAATGCTCATTCCATCCCGTGCCTTCCTTAATGCCCATCCCCCATTACCCCATCCCCCACCCACCTCCCCTCCAGCAACCCTGTTTGTTTTCTCGAGTTAAGCATCTCTTATGGTTTGTCTCCCTCTCAGCTCTCATCTTATTTTATTTTTCCTTCCCTTCCCCTATGTTCATCTGTTTTGTTTCTTAAATTCCACATATGAGTGGGATATGATAATTACCTTTCTCTGACTGACTTATTTCACTTAGCATCATACCCTTTAGTTCCACCGATGTCATGCAAATGGCAGGATATCATTCTTTTTGATGGCTGAGTAGTATTCCATTGTGTATATACGCCATTAGACAGCCACAAGCAGAAGAATGAAACGGGAACATTTTCTTACACTATCCTCAAAAATAAATTCAAAATGGATGAAAGACCTAAATGTGAGACAGGAACCCATCAAAATCCTAGAGGAGAACACAGGCAGCAACTTCTGTGACCTCGGCCACAGCACCTTCTTGCTAGACACGTCTCCAGAGGCAAGGGACACAAAAGCAGAAACCAACTCTTGGGACTTCATCCAGATAAAAAAACTTTTGCATGGCAAATGAATGCTTTGTTTTAAAGGCATATACTTAAGTCAGAAGAGCCTACAGCGGTGCTCAGCAAACACAGATGGGGAACACGAGCAGATACGTACTCAACTGGCTATCAGAAGATCCGGAGCCTGAGGATGGACCGCAGTTACCACGGCGTGAAAGGACAGGGCACTGTAGTTCTGTGGCCTCACGTCGTCAACTGCAAAGTAAAAGACACTGAATTAAACTCCAGAGTCTCTTCGACTCTTAAAAAGGTAATGGTCACCGATGATTCCTGCTGGATTTAGTACCAGGGACTCGACCTTTGAAACCACCCCTGGCTCAACACCCATTTTCCTCTCGGCGTACACACCTGCGCGGACATTGCGGGGTGGGGGGCTTTCCCCCAGAGCCAGGGCAAGTCTTCTCTACGAAAAGGAGAATGAGCATTCCCCATCACTGCTGTCATTCTGTAGAGGAGAAAGTGTTTGGAAACCAGACGTAAGAAGGAAAACTCACCAACGAATGGGAAAGGCTTTGGTGGTGCCTCTGACCTTCCCGTCCGTCACTTAATCTGCTTCCATGGGCGTTCCGTTTTAGGCCGTTTTCCGTCTGTGGCCAGGGTAATTAGGACACTTTCGTGGAGCTGCTGTTTCCTTGAGAAGCTCTCATTAGCCGTGGAGCCCCTGCCCGCCAGAGGATTGCCAAGGAGGCCCATCACTATGCGGATGCCCCCTCCTCGTGGTTTACGACATGGAAGATGCTTAGAGGCAAATGGGAGTTTTATGAATATAATGTTAATAAAAATTGATTTCTGAAAATGAAGCTGCCTCTTCATACTACCTGCAGGGTAGATAAACAAGCCACTTGAGTGATAAATGCCTGCTTTTCCCAGTCATAATTGGCCAAACACTCTTTTACTTACACAAGCTCCTGTTTTACTATGGACAAAATAGTAGTAAATAGATCAATTAGCAGGTTCTAGATAAGACTTGGGAACTTACAGTTATGAGGATCAGGCCAAATTGCTCTCCACCACACCTAGAGGGTTGCTGGGTGCCCCCCGTGTCTCCTCGTCCTGCTTCCCACACCCGGAAGAAGGGCTGGGATCCAAACAGTTCTCCCACAATAGATGGCGTCCCTTCTTCTTGACCTACCACACTCACATGATTTAAGCCATGGTTTTGGATATTGTTGATGATTTATTGTATGAAAAATGTAAATGATCTGGATGGCAGATGTTTTATATTTTCTGACCATTCATTTTCAGTGGGAATGTAATTAAAATTTATGAAGTGTATCTGCTGAATTGCATCGGCAATTGATGGTCTTCTCCGGGGCTGTCTAGGTAGAGATGATGAGTAATTGTGGACAGTGAGATGTGGTGACAAGGGCGGGACGTGATGCTTCTGCCACAACGATGCTATTTGGGCAAGGACGGAGTTCCTTTGCCTTATTGCGTGGCCCCTGGCCCCACCACGCACACAGTGGAGAAAGGCAGGAACAGCGTCTGTCCTTACTTGTGCAGAGTTTAAAACTCTATGCTGGTCTCCTGATTTCTCTCATTGTCCTGAAGGACCCTCTTCCATAAGTCATGTCATAGGTCAATGCCGGGGATGCAGGGACATAATGCGAACCCTCGGAGAAAGCCCACAGGACAAACTTCCGCAAATTCCCAATGTCTTCAAGGGAGCCGTCTTGTTTGCCCCTTACATGTGATTTTTCCAGGTGTCTGAGAGTGTAGAGTCAAAAAAGTAGCTACAACCCCATATACGCACCTCCACTCTACTTGTTACATGGTAGTGCCATTATCGGGTCACACGTCCGTCTCTCTACTAAATGGTGAGCTTCTTGAGGTCAAGCACCTTGCCTTTGGTTCTCAGTATCTCCAAAACCTAGTCGCATCCCGGAGCAGCACTGCCACGTGCCCTATTCCTACACTTGATTGACCTGTGTTGAGGATTCTCCGTCTGGGGTGAGAAAGAAAAGAGTCAAAGAGCCAATAAATTAGCATTTTTTTTCTCTCATTATCTCATTACTTTTTGTGATTATCATTTATTAAGACACCAAGCTTCTACTGCTGGCGTCATTACTGCCCTGCAAACTCCCTACATTATTCCACTGAATGTCCACACCCTCAGTCGAGTAGGTCGCGCAATTGGATGACGTAAAGGAGGGAAGTAAACAAGAGTCACAAAGCCCATCCCGAATAGTCTGGACGCTCCGTGCTGATACAGAAGACTTCGTTTTGCTTCTGCTCGCTCCGCACCCAAATTGTGACCTTGTCTTGCAAAAGTCACTTTGTGCATAGTTCCGGTGAGAGCCTTATCTAAAGATGCTGACACTAGTGGCCGGGGTTCCAATAAAGATTGATCACCGTGACGGCTAGCTGAGGGGTCTGAGCGGGGCTGCTTCCTTTATCAACCCATCCTTTTCCGGCGTGTGCCCAATTTTCTCTCTTCTCCCATCTATAGACCCTTATATGACCAGCTCACCCATGCATCGTCTAGTCAGGTACTTTCCAACCGTTCATCCCATTTCATACAGTTATTAGAATTACTACTAGGTCTCTGATAGCTAGTACTTCTCACTGAAATGGAAAAAAAAAAAAGTGAAAATACTGAGATAATTTATTTCTACTTTATCAGACCCAGATTCTACAGGTAAGCAATCTGGCGATTCCCATCATAACATTTGACTTCCTCACCTTCTCTGGTCCCATAATCCCCTTCAAGGAAACGACCCTAACCATCTATAATCAGCACAAATGTTTGATGCAAGGTTATCCATTGCACTGTATTAAATGTCAAAAGGTGGAGAAATGGTTAAATAAATTATGGTAGAGTCATATGACAGAGTATCTGCTGAACATAACAGAAATGTGTTTTCATTCTTGTACCCTAAAATTCTACTTCTATATATTATTTCAGAAAGAAATAATTAAGAGTATCTATGAATGTTTAGCTACAAGTTGTGTTTGTAACTTCATTATAAATCATACAAAACTAACGATCCTAGGTGTCTGATAAGTGTATTTGTTACATAAGTTATTTAACAGTAGAAATGATAAAGCTAATATTGAGAATCATATAGATTATTATTCACAAGAGTTATATAATAGTATTATTATAAAATTAAATCATTATATTACTAAATTATACATGTGCGTAAAATTATGTATAATTACACTATTTTTATTCAAAATGTATACAAATGGAAACAAAACTAAAAAGATATTAATAATCATCTCCTTTCTATATTTTTATTTTTCTTAAAAAGAATGTATGTGCTTGTTTAACAAAGAAAAACAAAAGGAATGGAGCCCCTACTTCAAAAATTATAATATTAAAAGACAAAATCAGAATACAACCTTCTAATTAAAGCATCGCCCAAATTTTGTTTTTAAACATTTGGAGTATAGTGTGTATGCTTCAGAATAATATGAATATGTATATGATTATTCCTAAGGGTTGGTGTTTGGGATGATTTTCATTTTATTCTTCATACTGTTGCATTTTCCAAATTTTTTACTGAAATCCTATTTTTTTTGAAATCACATATTTTAATCATAGGAAACAAATAGCAATTATAGAAGGCATATGGACAGAATTTGAATTCTTTGTTTAAAACTTTAGTGAAAGGACTAAAATAAGGAAAGTAAAACGTTGAGTGAATTTGGGGAAATCTGAAGAAAAATTGAACACCTCCCTTTTTTTTTCTTAAACTTTATTTTTAAGCTGCCTCTCTACTGCCATAATGTTTACCAAACTCAGCGCTAAGATTTTCATTGACAACCACAAGCATGCTGAAGCTCACTTTCCTGTGAAACTGTCATAATAAAAAGACATTAACATTTTAGTATTTGGGCAAAATGTTTAACACTCAAACATTTGTATTTTTCCTTCAGTTTTCAAAACAACTCGAAATCTCTCTTTTCAAAACAGTGTTAAATGGTGTCACTCATGAGCTAGCAGGTGGCTGGGAGGGAAGCAGTGTACTTGATGCTCCCGTTTCCTGCGAACGTGACGCGCGGACCAGGTGAGGGTGCGGGGCGGGGCTCACGGCGACCCCCGCAGCCCAGCGGGCGCACCTGCCGCGCTTGGCGGTCTTTCTGTCCCCGGCCGGCTTTGCAGCCACTGGGCTCCCTGGATCACATCAGGGGCCCGTTGCCCCCAAGGTCTGAGACCCGCGAGACCTCAGGGAGTGACCCAAACCCGCCCTGGAGAGAGCGGGGGTAACTGGATTCGTGGCTTTGTGAGCCCGTGCTGGGGTAGGGACAGCCAGAGAGCGATTTGGGGAACCGCGGGAAATGAACGCAGGGTGACACCAGGGGTCCCTGAGCCGCAGGGATAATACGGATGTGTCTCTCCCGAGACTGCTGTCAAGAGTCACTGAGAGGCCACATACGCCCGGTAGGGACAGTGACAGGCGGGCGGCAAACTCTCCGTTAATGGCAGTTACTGAAACATTATTAGTCGTAAATGCTTGATATCTGCTTAGCCTTTTAGAGATTTCAGATCGTTTTCGTGAACATTGTCATATCTGCTGCTCGTCTTAACCGTGAGAGAGAGATGCAGAGAGAGACAGACAGACAGACAGAGAAGTTTTTTGGGTGAAGGACGGCGGACCTCAGGGAAGTCCGTGTCTCACTCACAGGCAGGATGCCAAGACCCGGAGACTTGTTCAGTCGTCATCAACGCCTACCGTGCTCGCTTGTTGTCATTTGTTTTTTGTTTTTTTTTTTTCATTTTAAAATCGAATGACTTGTAAGGTGTGAAGGATGGTGTCAAAGCCATTCCTCTTTGGGATTATTTTGTTCAGCGGTGATACCCAGGCGGCGGCAGCAAGATCACCCTCGGGGGCCTTGCCCTGCAAGGGTCGCACACTGCTAACTTGAGACTCTCCGTGAGCCCCGATGTGCCCTCTCCGACGCATCTTTCCTTCCTGCCTGGGACCCCAGCCCACCCCAGGACTCAAGAGATTTTCTGGAAAACAAGGGGATGCAGACACAATATTAATCACAAAAACAGTGCTGACCTCTCTGCAGGGAATGCTCGCTGTGCCGAGGGAAGGAAGAAAGATGAGTAATGCTATTCCTAAATATAATCCCATGGTGACCTTCGGCAGGTGAGGAAGCAGGGCTTAGAGCGCAGGTACGCTGACCAAGGCGGAGGGTGAATTAAACTGGGTCTGAGTTTAGACCCCCAGCTCCTACTCGTGGTGCTGGGGCGTCTCCCTGGGGCTGGGGACGGGGACACCTGCACCTATCCAGCCCTCTGCCCCTCTGCCATCTTGGGCCCCTCGCTGACCTGCACACAGGTGAGCTTCTGTCTCTGGGTGTCAGCTGGTGTCCCATCTCTTTAACGCTCGCCACCATGGAGTCCTGGCTTCGGAGCCCTCTGCCTTGCTTGTCAGAATTAACTGATTAAACACAAACGGATGCAGGAGGTTTGGCGAGTTGAGCCGTGATTCCACCCTCATGGCCAGAGAGAAGATGGCCGCTGCGGGCTCTCAGGGACGCCCGTGTGCAGCCTCGACTCTTCCCTTCTCCCGGGAAGCCGCACGGCCTCCGCCAGCCCCTTCCCTCTCACTGCTGCACGTCTCTAACCCGTCCTTCCAGCAGCGGCGAACACGCTGGCGAGCAGGTGCTGGCCACCTGCTGGGCCGTGGGGAGACAGAGGTGCGGACCTTCTCAGAGCGCTTACTGTCGGAAAGTCCAACGAGGTGTGAAGACATTGAAGATCGAAAATGTACAAGAAACGCACCAAGCAGAGGAAACATGGTCCAGGAGTCTCCCGCCTCGCATCTGTGGTCCAGGCTTGAGTACCCCGCGCACTCTCTCCTGTCATAGTAACCCGCACTTTGTCACTAGGAGTCTCCGTGGAACCGCGACCCATCATGCTCTCTTTGCACACCCGACCTTGACCTTCAGCAGGTGCTCAACCCTATGCGTCAGTGTCAGAGCTTCCAGTATTGGTGAGCTACTACTAGTGCCTCATTAACCAACCCAAAACGCAGAAGATTGCTATGTGAAATCCTAATTTACCATTTCTCACATGTTTTTGAGTTGATCGTGCGGTTCTGAGGACTGGAGCTGTTGGCCGGGCTGGGGACCGGCTGCAGGGCACTGTCTCAGCCGGGATGGCTCCGGCATCCTCCTGTGTCCCCTACATCCCTGGCAGGCCAATGTGCCCACGGTGGTGGCAGGTGTCCGAGAAAGAAAGGGGAAAGAGGAACGCATATTTTTGGACTCATCTTGTATCAGGTGGGTCTCATGGGCCCGCGCAAGCACGGGGGGCTCCGGCTGAGGCGCAGACGCACGGAGGCGCGGTCGGGGAGGCTGTGAACACGAGCGCTCTACCGCGCTCCGCCGTTGGGTTGATGACTTCTTCCAGCCACCCCAAATCCTCCGTGCTTCTGTTTTAACCACTTTCATCCAGAAAGACATCCATGTGTCTCGAAGCGACGTTCTTACCTCCATTCTGCCGATGCAGAATCCTAGGCTCCCCGGGCAGGGGGGCACGTGGCAGACGAAGACGGGCGTCCCGAGCGAGGAGTGTGTCCCACCCGGGGACGGCAAGAGACTTGGAAAGCACGGAACACAGATCCCACGTGGAACTTCATCTTTTCCAAAGAATGTCACATTTTGAGCGGAAAGGGGAAAGAAAGGGGGAGCCCCAAACGTAACACTCTGAAGTCAGTTATTTTTCTCTCTTGACTAATTAAGCTCAACCAGAATGGTGGGCCTGTCAAACTTGGGGAACCTTTCCCGAGAGAAAAAAGGAGGCTGCTCTCCAGGTGGGTTTTCCTGACTTTGGCTGGCTCCCACCACAATATGCACTTGGCATCCATGACAGCACCGTCAAAAATAATAGCTAAAAAACTCACTGTCTGTCACAATGAAATAATTATGTATGGGGCTTTCTTACACTCAAGATGGATTATATATTTCATTGAGGAAAATATATGTGGCTTTTTAAAAGAATGTAATGCATTGAGGGCACTACTGAGATTAATAGCCAAATAGTTTTTTTTTAAAAGTTTTCTGTGAGTGTGTGTGTGTGTGCTTGTGAGCATGTCACTCATGAAGAAATGCGGGATGTCATTCCTAAGCTGGTTAATTACAAAATGCATTAATGTTTTATTATACCCTTATCAGTAATTAATCACCCACTTTGATGTAAAGTTCAGCCTCAGAAAAGTATCATGAAATTGTCCTTCATGTATGAATGAGGTTTTTTAGGGGTGAACAAAGACTACCACGAAGATAGAAGTTGTCTCCCTTTGGAAACAAGAAAGGGATTAGCCTTGCACGTGGGTCTCACAGCGTGGGGGGCCCAAACCAAAGGAAGCAGGAGATAGAGGGGAAGAAACAGGCAAAGGGGACAGAGACAGACTGAGACACAGAGGGAGAGACAGAAACAGGGAGCCCCACAGAGAGGCAGAGAGGGTTCAGAGCCCCAGGGACTCTGGGGGGGGGGAAGTTTTCCTCAGTGTGTTCTTCAGGTGCAGAGCTGAATAAAAATGCAAAACAGGTTGCTCCCATTCAGTAAATATTATCATTTTTATTCACTCATTAATTAAGTTGCTTAATTGCTGCTGTCAAAAGACTCTTGAGTTGGTGACTGGGGCTGCTGCACTGTTTGGATAGTCGCGAGGGAGGGAGCGGCAGGCCTGCCGGGCGGCTCTCCCAGGAAGGGAGCCCGGGCAGGGAAGGGTCCGGGGGGACGCTGGACGCGGGCGGGGACACACTGCCGGGGAAGTGGCCAGTGGCGGGAAGGCTGCAGGACCCTATGTCATGACTCTGATGGCTGCCCATCGCCAGCGTGTTATCATTTCAGTCATCACTCCGTGAAAATCATTTTTATGCAAAATATTTCCCTCTTTGAATCTAAGTTCCGCAGAGGGGCAGGAACGGGAACAGACTCGGACTTGTCAGTAAGCACCGCGGTGCGGCCCTTCGTGCGCGTGTCGGAGGAACGGCTGCGGGCCGGTGGGGAGCGCCTGGGTCCCGGAGCGCGTGGGCGCATTGCCAGCGCCCCCGGAGCCCCCGTGCAGGGCTCTCGGTGTGCGTCCTCGCACGGGGCCGCCCCACGTCCCGCGGAGCCGCGGCCAGGCCCTGCTCGGCAAACACCGACCACGAATAGCCTACAAAGTGTCTTGGTGCTGACATTTGATTAATGTCCCCTGGCCTTTCCGTACTCAAATATGCTTTATCTGAAATATTTGAATAACCTTTGAGCACACCCTTACTACTTTGTCGCCCCGCGCGCACACCCAAAACCCCAGGCTGAGCCAGCAGCCGGCAGCGCCCGGTCCCGGCGAGGTGGCCGCGGGGGGCATCTGAGCGCGGGGGCTCCCCGGGCAGGACGCCTCCCCGCCGCCTGGGATGCGCGCCCGCGAAGACCAAGGACGAAGCGGAGGCCTGCGCGTCCCTGCGGAGGTGACCCCGCTCCCGAGTAAGCCGAGCTTAGCGACCCCCCAGATCCTCCCGGAGACGGAAGCCTCATTAAGGCCCCGGTCCTCTGCGGGATAAATGTTGGTCTCCGGCTTTTTAGTTGTCCGGTGTAGCCGCCCGACCGTCCGGTGGAGTCAGCGTGCGTGGTCCGCGTGGCGTGCGTCTGCATACGCGCTTGCACAAGTACGCGTGTGTTGCATGTACTGTGCACGTGCTGTTTATACGCGTGTGTTGTGTGTGCATGCATCTAGTTCCCCGATACTTTCGGGGTGATACCCGGCTACTCGGTGGGCCCGGCTCCGCGCGTACGGGGCGCCTCGCTGCCGGGTTATCTGGAAACAAGAAGGGGGTGACTCTCGCCTCAAGACTGCAGCCCAGCCCCGAGAGCAGCCTGGCAGAGGACGGGGAATCCTGCATGAGGCCTTGAATCATCATTTTCCTGTTAAAACGCATGCAGACACATCGGAGCTCAGATAGGAAGCCTCCTGAGTTTTGTGAGACCGGAAATCCTCCTTTCGGAAGCGGGGCAGCTCTGCCCTGAGGAGTCTCTGGCACAAGACGATGAAAGGGAGGGAAGACGGGAAGGAGAGAAAGAGGAGAAGAAGGTTAGGGAGCACTGGGGTTCGGGCATCCGCCTTCCTCCCTTCAATCCTCCGAGAAACCCATTTGCATTTAGGGCAGGACAACGGGCTTCTGACCTCCACTGTGGTCAGGAAGGAAGATGAGATACAATTGTTAGCAGCTTTCCAACATGCATCTTAAAAATCTGATATTTGTAGCTGGTCTGTCAAACCCAGCTCTTGGGAGGTGTTTCAACAATTTAATCGCGCATCCAGCCCTACTGACCCCGCGGGTCCCTAACCATGCGGGTCCCTAACCATGCGGGTCCCTAACCACGCCCCAGATCCCTACAGAGTGGCCGCCAGGAAGCATGTCTCCTGCATGCGCACACAGAAATGCTGGGGTTCGTGCGCACCCTGAGACCCAGACGCGCCAGTAACGGCGGGCTCGGAGCAGAGAGCAGGGAGGTGGGACACGGGAAGGAATATTGCCAAGGTTCTAACCTGATAATGCGGCAAATTTATGATAAATTAGGAGCCATGTTTTCATCATTACACTTCCAATCACATTAAATGATTTAAATGATCTCAAGCTCCTGAAAATAGCAACAGGAACACGAATGTTGATCTAAAACAGGAACATTACAGCATACTGCTAGTATATAAAATCTTTTCCAGGAAAAGGACAAAACCGCAGGAGGGAAATGGTTTTACAGTATATTATGCTTGTCTTGTTGCAAACGCTCATGCAGATAGTCTTTTCTTGAGTATAAGATGAGACGAATTCATGCAGATATAGATAAGGTTCTGGAATAAGATTCTAAAAAATCTAAAATTCAATTTTCACACCAAAAGCTAAATTTTCTTAAAAAAAAAATAAAAAAACAAGAAAGAGCTATTTGATGGACAGCTTGTATTAGTTTTCTATTGCTGATGCGACCAATTACCCCAAATGTAGTGGCTGCAAACCGCACAGATTTATCGTCTTGCTGTGCTGAGTATCGCACGCCCACCGCGAATCTCACAGGGCTGTGATCGGGGTGAGCAGCCCCCAGGGGAGAAGCTACTCCCTTCCGTCTTCCGGCTTCCGGGGCCGAGCCGCATTCCTCGGCTTGCGACCTCTCTCGGGCTGCTGCGGCTTCCCAGACTGCTGTCCCTCTGGCTCTCTTTCTGACTCCATTTTCCACTGTTAAGTACCCTCGTGATTACACCGGGCCCACCCAGACAATCGCCTTGCTTTAAAGTTAGCAGGGTAGTGGCTTTGATTCTATCCTCAGCCTTGACTCCCCTGTGCCGTGTAACCTACATAGTCACAGGACGTCTTTGGGGGCACCGGTCTGCGTACCACGCTGCTCTTAAGGTCCACAGGAACCGAACAAAGAGGAAAGGCTTTCCAAGCAGGCAGGGTGGCCACCTTGGTTGGCCCCACGCTCTCAAGAAATCCTGTAGGAAGCCGAGAGGTTGTAGGGTCAGGTATGTCTGGGCCGTGCGAGATAATCAGATCCCTTCCTTAGAGGTTTGTATGGTTTCCTGTGGTTTCCATAGCAAGGAATCACTAACAGTGTGGCTGAAAACAACAGGAATTTTCTCCCTCACAGTTCTGGAAGCCAGAAGGCTAAAATGAAGGTGTAGGCGGTACCACGCTCCCTCTGAAACCTGTAGGAAAATTCTTCCTGCTTCTTCTAACTTCTAGTGTTTGCAGGCAACCCTTGGTGTCCTTTGGTTTGTAGATGCATCGTGGCAATCTCTGTCTCCAACGTCTCCTGGCCATCCTCTCCCTGTGTCCCTGTCTCTGTACCTCTGTCGTTTCTTAGAAGGCCACCTGCCATCTTGGATTAAGGCCCACCTACTCCAGGATGGTCCCACCAACGAATTACATGGACAGTGACCCCATTTCCAAATAAGGTTACCTTCATGGTACCAGAGATGAGGACTTCAATGTACCTTTTGGAGAGGGGACAGAATTCAATCCGAAACAAATGATTATTTTGAAAACATCATTCTAATAAATGAAGTTTATGATAGCTTTTCTTTGTATTTGAGCTGGTATAGAACATATGAATATAGAAATATAAAACTATATTTTATACCTACATCAAACTAGTCCATATTCAGTCTGTCCAGAGATACAGTCCAACTATAGCACGACTTTTTTTTATCCATTCACAGGATCGATTAAGTCCCGAATATACCCATATTCCCAGGGGTAATAACAAAGCACACCGAGTACAAAATGACTGGAAATAGTATCATAACCTGAGACCTTCCGGAGATGGAGATACCCTCATATGTCTGAAACTAAATTATGAAATGGAATTCTAGAATCCAGAATTAGTAGTTGAAGGCAGCCTGTCGGAATCAATATATATCCATACGTTTATCAATTATGTTCAACAAGCAACTACAGAGTAATGGTTTTATTTCTGTTCAAAATTCTCCTCTGGGGGAAGCCGTAAGAAACTGGACACAGGGCCTTCCCGAGGGGCCTTGTGCTTCCTGGAGGCTGTGCCTCCGGGTTCGCGGGCGGCCCCGGGGCGGTTCCCTGCCCCACAGGACGGGGCCTGGCCACCACCCCCATGCGCTCCGGGGCCTCTGCCTGGAGGCTCTCAGGAGGGGGCCGGCTGCGGGCTGGGAGGGTGGGGCGCTACAGCCTGAGGCCTCAGCCCGGCTCCCGCTCCTTGGGGACGTCTAGGCTAACAGAACTCTCGTTCTTTCTCTTGAGCACTGAGGAAAAGCATCTCCTAGAAGGAGCTTTGGCTCCCTACCGTCTGTGTTTCAGAGTCAAGGAGAGCAATAGAAATCCAGTGTTGGAGCAGGCCTTCCCTGGAGAAGGGCCCCTGGTGAGGAAGTGACGTCAAGTCCCACCCAAATCCCACTGGTGCAGGGGTGGAGGCAAAGACCCCGCGGGGATGCCGGGCTTTCTGGAAAGGCCAGGGAATATCAGGAAGGAGAGAGCAGCAGGAGGAGGAATAGAGAACAGTCCTGCCCTCGGGTGCCAGGGGAGTGCCCACAGCCTCTGCGTGCAGAGAGGGGACAGCACGGCTGTCCTGGGACAACGCCTTTGCTTTTTAACACCTGATTTTTGAAAAAGAGAGAAGAAAGGCAGAACTTCCCAGCACATTCTCATGCTGACTTTTTAAAGTAAGCCGGTGTCAACAGCCCAGCCGTCCCTCTTGCCTGAGGTTTGCAAGCTCCTCCTGAGGGAGAGGCTGATGGGCGGCGGCCTCCCTCCTCTCCTACCTGGGGCCTCCTGGAAAGGCTGCCCTGTGGTTTTCACTCCCAAGAAATGGGGAGCACTTCGGGCCAGTTTCTCCTGAAAACTCTCCAAGAACTGGCAGGTGGCAAGTGTGTTTTATTTAGAGTTCTGTTTTCACTGGAGACCGAGTGTGTGGCTCGGGCCCCGACCCCTCTGGCCGCGGGCCGTGGGCTCCAGCGGGCCCGGGCCGGCCATGTGGCCGGGTGGGCGCAGGCCTCAGCCCCCCCCCCCCCCCGGAGGCCGTGCAGCTGCCCGGTAGCCACACGTGCACGTGTGAGGACAAACGGCAGCAGTGGGGGTGAGGCTGGGGCGTTTGATGTGGGGCTGGAAAAGGAGCAGAGCGGGTTCAGAGGCCTCTTGGCCCCTCGGAGGCTCTGTTCACACTTTCATGTTAGTCTGGGTTGAGTGGGAGGTCAGGAGGTGAAACAGAGTTCACCCAGAAGTTGACTGATCGCGCGGGGTGTGCAGGCGGGGGTGTCTGGCCCGGGCCGGGGCGCGGAGGGCCGGCCTGTGGGACAGAAGCTTCTCGCAGCAGTGCCTCTGTCACAGGGGTGATGGATGGCCCAGGGCCTGCAGACAGGCGCGCTGGCTTGCACAGCTGCGGGCGGCCCCCGACAGATGTGGGAGCACCCCCCCCCCGGGGCCTGGGTACCAAATGGGGCCCAGAGCCCGGAAGAAGCGTTCCGGGCGCCTTGACTCAGTTATGGGCTGGCAGAGGCGGGAGGGAAAATGGCCCGGTAATGGCATCGCCTGCGTCGGAAAAGATTGTTTGCTTTTGTGGGAGCAAAAGGCATCTTTCTGCCCCCACCGCTGGAGTGTTGCTAAGTGAGCACTGGTGACTCAGCTAGAAATTTCATAGGGAGAGGCTAATGGCCAGCCGACTTAAAAGTCCTTTTATGTCCAACTCCTGTCTAATCCCTTGAGTTAAAAAACAAAACAAAACACAACTCGAAGAAAGTTCAAGTCGTACGAGGCCTGGGCTTCTAGGGCCGGGTCACTACTGCTGTATGTGACTTTCGAAAGAAGGACTTGAGAACTTCTCCAGTGGATTCCCCACGTTGTAAAGAGACCTCCTTGCTCTGGACGCCGGAGGGCCTTCCGAAGGGTTTCGCCTCTCCCCCAGCTTTGCCCACTCCCCACCCCCACTCCAAGGTCGGAAGCAAAGAACCGAGAAGTAACACAGTCTTGGAATTCTCCTAACTGTGGCTTTTTGAGGCAATGCCCGAGTGTGCCCTTGTCCCCAGGGCGGAGAATACGACCGTGGAAGATGGCTGCACGGCCTGGTTTGGTCTCAGCCGCTCCGAGCCCTTCGTCTCTCAGGATGAGTCCTCCTGCTCTCAGGCCACGAGGCCATCGGACCTCAGCCCCCAGCACCGTCAGCTTTGCAGACCCCCCTGCTCTGCCCGGAAATGGAGACAAAGCACAGCTGTGCTGCTTAATGTCTTCAGAAAGCAGGGAAGCCATGAGCTAGCAGACCTTTTCTCAGAACGTCCCCGTCGGTGAACCTGATGCCAGTGCTGAGGGCACAGAACGTGCTTATCTCCCCGGTTCTTGGGCAGGATGACTGTAAAGAGCCCTTCTCCCCCCCCACATTCCACCCCCCCAAGGACAGCTGCAAAGGCCCGTCTTCTGGGACAAGCGCAGAGCAGCGTGGCCAGGGTCCTGAGGGGAGTCCTAGAGTGCCAGGAGGTATGAGACCACTGCGTGTGGACGAGTCAGCTTTCCCCTGGCAGAGAAAACCACAGGGCACCTCCTTTCCAGGGCTCCATCCATTACCACGCTCGATTCCATTTCAAATGTGACTTACAGAGGGCAAAACTCTTCCTGGAGTTTTCAACTCCGAAGTCCTTGGGAGTTTCTCCAATAGTCTGAATGCTTTTCAGGCAACCTTACTTACAAATGATGATTTCACTGGGGACTTCCCAAAACAAAGGCAGTTTCAACACCTCCGTAGATGCCATGTTTGCCTTTTAAGTCATAAAAATATACTCGGCTTGGCAAATGGAGAAAGCTAAATGCTTATTAAAAGATTAGATACAAAAGTAACTTAGGGATTGCTGTCTGAGAAATATAGGATTCTTACTCATCTCTTTTTCTGCATGTCGCCTTCTACCATTTTCTCCATGGCGAAAACATGCTTTTCAACAAACTTCTTTTGAGCAAGTGTTATATGCTAGAAAGTTGAGATATAAAGGTTAATAAGTACCAGGAATTGATGGAAACCAAAACAGAAGTTCTTTGAAAGGACCAATAAAACAGACCAACTAAACGGAGAGAGAAAGAGGGAATATAAATATATATCACCAGCAACAGATACGGGAAAAGAAGGTAGTGAACAGATAAACATAAAAATTTTTAAATCATAACACATATGCACAGAGTCATTCCAATCATTTGAACATACAAAACAAATGAAATGGATTCTTTTTGGGGAAACGGGTTACCAAAATTATGTTCCAAAAGGGAGAGATGGTGAAACAAAAAACCTATTACATTAATAATTTTAGAAGAGATTTTAAAGATTCTCAAATATCTACCACAAAAAGTTTTCAGGCACAGAATTATTTATCAACTTTCAAAGGACACAATAGTTCCTTCTGTCAGTTAAACTGACAGCATGAAAACCAGACTTCGCAGACAAATTTATGAATCTAACACGAAAAACAGAGCCAGGTAAACAGAGGGAAAAACTGAAAAATAGAGTTTCAACTCAATTATTCCTATAGGTTTAAGAAATTCCAAGTATTAGCCTAGTGAATCCAACAAAATAAAAAAGATAACGTAATAGAAAGAAGCAACTTTATTCCATTCTATAATTCAAATGTAGAATGTCTGTTAACATGATTTATTGCATTAATTGTTTAAAAAATTTACATAAGCATTTCATCACATCAGAGAGAGAGAGAGAGAAAGAAAAAAGAGACACTGAACAGAATTTAACAGCTGTTCCTGTTTTTCACTAATATATAGTAAATTAGGATAGAAAGTTCCCAAGCAGACTAGGGAATAGATCTTCCAAAACTCTCAGCAAATATTTTGTAGTAAATGATGAAACATTAGATGTATTCCAGCGAAGCCAAAACACGATAAGAGCAACTAGCTTTATTTTTCACAATATCACTTTGAAATTCCAAATCAATGCAGTAGGATAAAAATATATTTCAAAGAAAATTATTGGAAAGGAATATGTGAAATTATCATCAGTTGAAGATGATTTTTACTACATAGAAAAAAAGAATCGAATTAGATTGTTCAATAAAGTGACTAAATACAAGTTAAAATGAAAATAACTAGATGTCTCTTTCTGCCAGGACAACATATTAGAAAATGAAAAAGAAGTAAAAATCCAACTTACAAATTTCAATGGGAGCAATCCAATTGGGGAAAGGATACACTTTTTCAAAAAATAATACTGGGGGGAAAAATTGATTTAGCTAGACCCCTCCCTCACACCATACACAAACATTAATTCAAGTGGCTAAGGACTTAAATGTAAGAGCTAAAGCTATAAAGTTCTTCAAAGAAATGTAAGAGTATATCTTTGTGATGTTGAATCAGGTTAAGAATTATTAGGTAAAACACCAAAAGCACAAGTGATAAAAGAAAAAGTTGATAAACTGAATTTAATCAAAATTAAAAACCTTTCACTTCAAAATATATCGTTAATAAAATAAAAAAGGTAAGCCACAGACTGGAACAAATTATCTGAAAATTATGTCTTAAAAAGGATTCGTATCCAGGATATATAAAGAACTCTAACAATTCTGTAGTAAGAGCAATAGCTCAATTAAAAATAGGCAAAAGATTCAAATAAAAATTTTCCCAAAGAAGATGCACAAAATGGCTAATGAGCACATGAAAAAATGTTCAATACATTTTTTCCACGGTAAGTGTAAATAAGACCCACAATAAGTTATCACCTCACACCCAGTAGGACTACTATAATCAAAACATCGGACAATACTAAGTTTCAGTGAGGATGTAGAAAAATTGGTCCCTATATGCATTGCTGATGAGAATGTTAAATGGCAGAGGCACTCTGGAAGACAGTGCAGTGGTCTCTGAACAAGTTAGACATAAACTTATCTTAAGACCCAGTAATTCTATTCCGGTATCTACCCAAGGAAAATGAAAATACATGTTCACACAAAGACTTGTACACAAATGTTCATAGAGGCATTATTCATAACCAAAGGTGGAAACAAGCCAAGCATCTATCAACTGATGAATGGATAAACAAAATCTGGTATATCTATACAAAAAAACATTATTTGTCAATAAAAAGAAACAAAGTACTGATATATGCTACAACATGGATGAGCCTCAAAAACATTCCACTAAGTGAAAGAACCCAGAAACAAAGGATCATATGGTGTATGATTGCATTTATAGGAAAAGTCCCAAAAAGGCAAATCTATAGAGATTGCAAAGCAGTATTGTAGCCAATGAGGTTTATCCAAGGCATGATTATTGCTAATTGAATATAAATTAGAGGTTGTCTAGGCCAGATGTAGAAATAGAGGTTAACTATAAAAAGGTATGAAAAAATTTGTTAGCGTGAAGAAAAATTCTAAAACTAGATCATGGTGATGATGGTTGCACAATTTAGTAAATACACAAAATTACTGAATTGTATTCTTAAATGAATTTTATGGTATGTAAGGATAACTCAGCAGAGCTGTTAAATAAGATAGAAATGGGACCTCTATGTTTAGCTGACCTTTTGGAAATCTCACAATGCTGGGGAGGGAAAATTGGACTTTGGAACTTCTAAGACAATGAAAACTGAATGAGTTAAGATACTTTTGAGAAAGAAGGTTCAGAGTAAAATACCCAACATCTGGAGGATTTCCCCCTCAAGGCATTTACTGAAAACTTTTTTTGAATATTAACTTTAAATTTTGAAATAACTGAGATTCACAGAGAATTTGCAAAAATGGTGTGAGAGTTCATACACCCCTTCCCTCAGCTTCCCCCAGCAGTATCTGTGGCCTCCACCCACTAGACACCAGTAGTAGCCCTCCCCCGGTGCTGAGAATCACAATGTCTACTGACATCACCAAACGTCTCAAGGAGCAAGATTGTCCTTGGCTGAAAGGACTGCTTCAACATTAGCAACTTATATAAGCATCATACAGTTATCAAAACCAGGACATTAATAGTGGTATAATGCTATTAACTACAAAACGAATCTCAGACAAATTTCCCTAATGTCCATTTTCTGTTCCAGGATCCAGTGCAAGAATGCACATTGTATGTATTTGTTGCATCTCCCTAAACAACTCCACTTGGCGATGGCTCTTCACTCTCCTTGTCTTTCATGACCTTGATTCATTTGATGAGACCTGCTCAGTTCATTTGTGCAATGTGTCTTGATTTGGCTTGTCTGATGTTTGCTTAGGATTAGGTTGAGGTTATGACCTGGGGCAAGAATACCATAGAAGTGATGTAGTGTTCTCTTCAATGCATCCTACCAGGGAGATATGATCCCAAAATCCCTTATTACTTGGGGGTGTTAATCTCGATCATTTGGTTAAGGTGTTGGCTACCGTATTTCTCCACCGTAAAATCGTGATTCCTCCTTTGTAGTTCATGAATACCTTGGGGAAGAGCCTTTGGGTACATGCATATATATTCTGTTTCTCTTACAAGTGTTGCCCGTTGAGTTTGGTGGCCATCAGTGGATCTTCCCCACATTGATTATTACTGTGAGCTTTGCCTATGGGTGATTTTGTATTTCCCTCATTTCTTTTACATTTACTAATTTGAATTATTCTATAGGGAAACTTTGTCACTTCTCTCCTGTGTTTCATTTATTCATTTTTATATCAGTGTAGACTCAGGAATATTATTCTACGGGTTATAATCTAATACATCTTTTAAAAATTTTTTTGCTCAAGTTGTTCTAACTCTAGCCATTGGGAATTTCTTTATCTTTGTTCCTCTGCCCTTTTGACATAACACCACCATTTTTCAAGCTACCCCTTATTTTCCAGGTGCATGTGGTATTTTCCGTGCCCTACTTCTGGAACCAATCATTTTCCCAAAAACCATGGTACGTTTTATTAGAGATCGTATTTGGAAAGCAAGATCTGGGCTCTGTGAGCTCATTGCTATGAGTTGTAATTTCTCCTCAGCCCCCTCAGCAGACAGACCTGGGAAATACATCTATGTATGTGTACTAACACATGTACATGTACACATCTATATTTCATTTTATATCTATCTAGGTATATATATATATATATATATATATATATATATGTACATATACATATATGTATTTAAGTATATATGTATATACTTAAACCACAAGTTCATACTGATACCTCCAATTCCAATTCAGAAACCACACCAGATGCTTGATTAATAAAATATTATGCAATTGTAATGCATTTTCTGGAATCTGTGATATTCACAAGTTTTTTATAGCTTTGTCCTTTTTGTGACTTCTTTTCTTCTCCTAAATATTGACTTTGGTGCTTAATTAAGCCTTCGTAATTTTGTGTTCCTTTTTTTCTTAAAGTTGGCTTTGAAATTGTTAGTAAGCTGAAATATGAACTTTAGGAATTTTAAGTGTCTTATTACACACATTTTCCAAAAAACCTTTCTATAAGTAGACATTTTAAAATAGGATCCTAATATTTGTAGTTCTCTTACAAGCAATCTTATTCTCTCTTCTGCTTTATTCAGCTCTTGGAATGATAGATTAGGAAAAGCTAGGAGTAACTTGTACTACACAGGGGTAATGTCTCTGTAAGCCATAGATCACCATATGACTTACGGATGTCACTATACCTTAAAACATTTTTTATAAATTTAATTTTTATTATACAAATAATGCCTAAACAGGATTATAATACCAAATAGTACAAAAGTGTATACGATACCGATTTGGGCTGATGTGTAGAGTTTAGAGATTATCTAGTTACTCCCTGGGATGAAAGAGGAAGTGAACGTATCCTCTCCACTTCCAATCTGGGGGCGCCTTTCCCAGAGCGACTTTTCTAGATAAAGTAAAATGAGTCTTTTATAACCGAGAAGTGTTTTTTATTCACACACTTAATCACTTTTTTACTGGTCTGAAATTTTCTTTCCTTGGGATTTTGAAGATATATTGACATTGCCACTTAGCATCCAGTCACACTAATAAGGTAATCTGATGTCAGCTTGATTTTTTTTTTCAAGAAACTTATTCTGAGTCATCATTTTCTTACCCTTTGCCATAGGCAGCTTTATCAAAGTATGACAACTCGAGCAAATTATTTGCTGTAACGACTGAATGGGATAAACGTAAAAGACCTGGAAAATTGTCTTTCCTGTTCCATTTCCTGCATTTATTTGTGAGAAGACAGGCTCGAATAGTTTTCATCATCTATTACTGTCTGTGCTAGTACAGCTAAAGTCCTCTTAGATACCGTAATGAGGAAAATCATTAAAAATGTCATCTTGCTTAATATTTTTTTTAATTCTAACCCAAACTTGTCAACCTGCATTCACTCGCCGTTGAGGGCCAAGACTTGTTTTTCAAGTTAGATTAATCACCGTTTGGTTTTTGTTGTGTTTTTGTTGTCGTTATTGTTTTTTGTTTGTTCTTTTGCATCAACCACGCCCCAGGTTCAACCCCTGTGTTTCCTCATACACTTCTTTAAAATGGAAAGAGAAGAAGAAAACTTGCAAAGCAATTTCGGTGCAGAATCTTAGACTTTAAAGAATGTTGTTTCAAAAATGAGTAGCTTGTTCATCCACACTTTAGTCAGAAGCAATTTCATATCAACTTGACTTCGCTGAGTCTTTAAAAAAAAATCAGCCAACTTTTCATAGAAACAATTATTTTATTTGGTTCACGTGATATTTTATTAAGTAATCAAATTGTAAGAAGAAAAAAACTGGCAGAAACTGCTTTCGATATACTTGGCTCTTCTCCACAAACTTTAATGATCTGTCAATAGATTTTGGGGATGGAAACTTTTTTTAATGTTCCAAAATTATTTCTCAGGCTTCGTATAGAATCATCAGACATTCAAATCTTTAAGTGTACTAGTTCACAAATAGTTAACAATGGATTGATTTTGTGCTACTCACTTACTCCCAACCAGATATTATACTACTAATGAAAATATCGAACTGTGTGTAATGTATCAGTAATTAACCTGCTACACTTTCTGAACACTGCTCATAAATATATATAATATCAATTTGTGATCACTGTTTACAAATTCAAGCTTCCTGAAGGTTTTAAATATGGTGATAGGAACATTCAAGATACAGTTATATCTCATAAAATAGGCGTTTATTTTCTGTTCTGCATATATTCTATTTTGGCTATTCATGATTGATTTTAATAAGAACAGCCTACTGGAGACCTTGCATAATGCAGTCCTTGTATTCCATATCAGCAGAACACGTTCATTCATTTATTTTACAACTTCATTAATTTGTTAACTCATAACCCACCCATGTACCGTATATCTTCTATGTGTGCAGCACTATTCTTGGGTTATTGCTAAAATAATTCAAACATCACAGGGCCTCTCCGGTCATGCTCTTGGTCCCTGTCTCTGTCCTCATGTACCACTGCATCTTCCTTTGGGGAGGAAGCTTATTTGAAAAAGGCAGCTGGGTTATCTCGGAGTCACGTAGAAGAATGTGCCTACTGGTTGCTTCTTAGAAAGAGGAAAATCCAGGGAGGTATAGGGAAAGATTGGGGGGCTACATGGCTCTGAGCTCAGAACATTCCAGACTAAGAGACAGGAAGTGCAGAGGCCTCGACCAGTCGGGCTTGGCAGGTGTCAGAGAAAGCAAGAAGCCCGGGGGGCAGAGGGGGGTGGCATTAGTGAACAAAGACAGAGGGGGCATGAGGGACGATGAAGAATGGGCCTCAGGGTCTGCAGAGGGCTCTCTAGACCAACCCTCCACGCAGGAAACTGCAGTACACTTGCACATCTACGCTAAGAAACAAACTCACATATTTTGTAAGATTTCCATGTTAGCACTAAGTTGTGGAAGACATTAAAAAAAAAAAGAACTAAGCTAATCTCTCATAATACATTTGCTGTATATAAAATATTTAGGTTTTTTTTTTAAATAAGTTTTCATCAATAAAGAAAACTCACAGATATTTCTAGAACTTTACCCCTTCTCCTACCTCATCCCTTTTTCTTTGATGGCTTTTGGGAAGATTTGTTATTTTTCATAATATATGGTTTAGGTTTGAAATATTTGTCTTTAATTTCCATATTCCAAAAATTCACAATGCTATTTATGTGGTCATATCACTACGAATACGACTCCATTGTCACATAAATAGTCATGTAACTTTTTATGTTGTCTCCTGCTTATGGAGAGGAGTTTTCAGAAACCCTATATTATAGCCTTGTTTTCGACCCTGCCCCCTTTCTGGGGCTGGTACCGTAATATATGGATTGAAGCCTGCTACTCTGATGCTTTTGTCAGCCTCAAACCTTGCCTTCCAGTGTGGTGTCAAACCCCGGGACACAGTAAATCAACACATGTGTCTCTGCAGCGATATATTCTTTCTGTGGCTTTAAATATTTTTATAATCACGGGTGCGCTATAGGACTCGGGGGACCCTTTAAAGCCAGCATTTGAAACAGCCGAATGGAGATTCAGAAAACCTGTGTGTTATGCAGCTAAACTGCAGAAAAACGTCTCTGAACCTTTGATGTGTGTAAAGGTTTGATCTTCCCGGGAACTACGTTTAATTCCACAATTAACCGTCTCTGCCACAAGACCTAACCCTGTGTTTCACTGGATGGTAGGCTGGCCTTCCGTCTCCCCACACCTTTGGAGTAGGAAGTTTTTTGTTTTTTTTTTTAAAGATTTTATTTATTTATTTGACACAGAGAGAGATCACAAGTAGGCAGAGAGGCAGGCAGAGGGAGAAGGAGAAGCAGGCTCCCCACTGAGCAGGGAGCCCGACGCTGGGCTCGATCCCAGGACCCTGAGATCATGACCTGAGCCGAAGGCAGAGGCTTTAACCCACTGAGCCACCAGGCGCCCCTGGAGTAGGAAATTGATACACAGTTCAGATGGGACCACAAACCGTCCCCCGGCCTCAGGAAGTGGACTGTCACCCTTCACTCAGCTCCCTTGGTTCCTGTAGGAGGAATGGACTCATTCCATTATCATCACTCTCATTATTCTCTGCTTACAGCGAATTAGCTTGGGGAAAGTGTGGGCACCCTAGGTTCTGTGCTGTAGTCTCTGGGTCTTAAGGTGACCAAATGATGACTCGAGACTGACACTGAAAAGTGTGGGAGACCAATCACAGGAGGGAGCTGGTGGAAGAGTCTCAGTGGTTGAGAATTCTAAATTTACACAGAAGATTTGTAATAAGTCATTTGCTATTGAACAATATTGATCCAAGACTCTTGAGACATTTTAAATGCATATCCTCAGAGACCCCTCCTCTCGGCTCCCGGACCGACTCCCCCCACCACGCGCTTGGACCCAGGCCAGAGCGTCTCTGGTCCTGCTTCGGAGGCGTAGAAGGAACCCCCAAGCAGCTCCTCCCGCTGTATCTAAGAATGGGACTTCTGTTTCCTTTCATACTCTGGGGAAGTAGGTTGTTACAATGACTCAGCTTTCCCCTATGGAAATTCACTCTGATAAAGTGCATAAAATAGGTGCATAGCGAAGTTGCACACAACAAATAGAACTGCGCCCCACCCATAGCTGAATTCAGTATATATCCTGGTAGACTGTTACAATTCGTGAAGCTTTTCCGCTGTGGGTTTCCAGGCAGCTCATTTTTCCATTTTTGGTATCACATAATCTACGCCTGGCAACTTCCCTCTTGGGTTTGTTCTTGATCATTTTTTTTTCCCGTAGGATGAGGCTCGTTCGTGCAGGGACCACCGTGGCCATGGAAGTCTGCTGACCAGATTGCAAAAATAGTCCCTCCCTGCAAGAGGTATGGAGCCACTCCACACGGGTGGGGTTTTATACCCGGGAGCCTTCATTCTGGAGGCGTTGCAACTAACGTATCAGAACCTTGCAACAACGTGCATGCTAGCTACAACGCCCCTTATCCGCATGACGCTCTAGTGCTCTAGTCCAACATGCTTCACAGTAGCTTTCCACACGTGCTACGCACCAGTGCAGCCTCGGGACAGAGCCCCATTAGCTCCCAGTGGAGGGGAGAAAGCATTCTTTCCTTTCATCTCCTTCAGCATGACCAGGGCGACCTCCCTCCTAACCTGTCCTTTCTATACTTAGCCCCGGAGGCCAGATAAATGCATAGATTTAACCTGCTCACCTATCACAATGGAGTTTCGATGCTGCAGACTTTGGTCAGCTGTGTCCCCAGCCTGTGTCCCTCCTTCCCACGCCGGCCCTCGGAGATGGTCTCCGGGCGTTGATGGAAAAGGCGTGCCGCGCTGTTTTGCAGCCCTGTATGTGTGTATATGTGTATGTACTGTTTTCTTTTCTATCAGTGATTAAAATCACAAATTTAATTAATGTACAGAACAGACTTTGTGAGGAAATCCAGCCCCCCACCCCTCACCCCAGAATTATTTTTAAATGCTGGAGACGGTGTCCGCCACTTCTCAGACCTGGGACTTCTTCCTCTTCCCACTCCCCCAAAACACACCAAGTTCCCCCCAAGTCCACCTGTTGTCCTGGTGGCGAATCGAAAACCCCAGAGCTTTTCCCAGCCACGCCTGGCATCACGGAGGCCTACTTTTTGTGTGGCCCGCCTTTTTGGTTGTAATTTTGGCAGATTAAAAACAAAAGATATGACCGATAATACTCATAAAATACTGTGTTCCCTGATGTTCTCCCTCAGGTTCACGGCGCAGATACAACTGCCCAGCCGTGTATCACTCAGAAATGTTTTACCGATCTTCTGGAAATATGTCATCATTCAGGAGTCTTATATATCTTTCTAAAATCACTGAAGATTTATGGTGGTGGCTTGAATTTCTTTAGAACTAGCTGCTTCACACTTTTGAACACCAAAGAAAGAGGAAGGACTGCGATTCGAAGGAATTTGGAGCAATGGTTACGAAGAGGCCAGAAACCAGCAAATGTGCTGAGATTAGACCCGGAATGAACGAGGAGGAGGGCTGCTGGGAGGGAGAGGAGCCTGCGGAGTGGCGAGAGACCCGCCCCTCCAGCCTCCTCCCCGTCACATCAGCCCCGGACGTCTAATGAGCAGCACAAGTTCAGTTCTTACCTAATCAGGTCTGTCGTTCATTGTCTCATCCTACCTTGAGATTCCTAAAGGTTTGGGGGAATGGTGATTTCAAACTCAATCTCTTGCCGAGGCTGCTTTTTGAATTACTTAAAAAGGCACAGACCTGTGGAAGGATTTGCCTCTCGGAGGGGGAAATCTTCGGGATAAAAGGGAGCGATGCGTAGAAAGGTTTAACCAACAGACAAATCGGTAATAACCTACCTGAAGGAGTGAGTCACCTCCTTAAAGACAGCTCTGGTGTCCCCGTCCCCATCAGTCCCCCACACAGAGTGGTTTCCAAGGCATTCTGGTAGAGCTTTCATCGGGATAAACAGGCCGCTTGCCATGGAGGGTTGCTGCTCTCCCTCAGTGTCCAAAGTAAGGTGTTTTCCTACAATATAGAGAGGGATAAAAGACCACTGTCGCCATTTCTCTCCCGGCCCTCCTGTGACCAGTGACCCACCAGTTCCAACGTGTTTGCACGGGCTGAGGATCTTGCCCATAGAACAGATCAAAGCTAACTGGCCTGGGATTTAAATGGAAAATATTAACCTCATCAGCAAGACCCAACGAAGTTCACCCGCACCTAAATTGATCAAGGTCATCACGCAAGGGGAGGGTCACAAAAAGCAAAACCCATGCGACATCATCAGAGAATAGAAGTGACAAAGGGGTTTTCATTCTGGGTTGGGTGGCCGCGTTCTCATCTGCGCCCAGTCTCATGATGGAGGAAAATGAATAAAATACAGCCCCTCTAGAGAGCCAGTAGATGCCCATATAAGGTCAATTTTCTTGTGGAGAAAGCCCCGGGGGAGCATACATTACCCCCCAGGATAACCACTTCTCCCATTTAGCATGTGAGCGAGGCTGCTCCAGGGGATAATGGGACACTTGGGGACGCCATGCCATCAATAAGCCGACGGTGCTCAACCCTGAATTTCATCTCCCCCTCCTTGCCTAGTTACTTATTTTACCCAGTGCCCTGATGAGATAAATACTAGCCTAGTTCAATGGGGACAGAATGAAGGTGACGCTGAAGGTCAAGCAAGTGTTTAGTGCATTTTTCCTACTAACTCAGCACAAAAACCTGCTTACATGGAAAAATATGTGTAGCGCCTGGGCCTCTAGGGTGTTAGGAAGCATTTTTTAACTTAATTTTCTCAAGACCTCTTATTGCGTCTCGTATCTGTGTATATTTGCTTCATTGTGGAGGGCGAGGGAGACAGGTAAACATCTGCAGGTAGATATGTGAGTGCCAAAACTGTGAGTCGGGATCCGGTCTCCCTAGAAGCAGTGTGGGGAAGCTGACGAACTCCGGAGTTACTCTCCAAGTCCTCGGGGGGGATCCTGCAGGGCTCAGCGCACATGACCAAGGCGACGGCCTCCAGAAATTAGCGTTTGCCTCTCTGACCCCCAGGGAGGCCCTGTTTGGGAACTGTGGACAATTAGGGATTTCTTATTGACAACTCACATGTCATCTCCTGCCGCTAATGCCTCTACGTGCCCAACAAACACTTTACGTAGAAATGCAAAAGTGGGTGCATGGAGATTAGCTTAACATTTTTGACTCCAACGTTCGTAGAGGGGCTCCTGGAGGTGGAAGGGATCTTACAAACTCTTTCTGGGTGCCTTCAGGCAGGACGGAGCCAGTCTCGGTAAAAGCCAGCGAGTCAAGTCTCCTGCCTCTTCCCCAAACTGTCCCCTGACGAGCATCGCGGACGCTGCTGCTCAGTGGGAATCGCGACCTCCGTTGGCCTGCCCGGGGCTCAGTCTTGAAGTGTCTTCTTCTTTCCATTTAGACTCAGTCTGCCGGCACCTCCTACAGTCTCCTGCTTTTCAAGAGCAACGACACACTGACGCTGCCCAAACTTGTGCTTTCAGCCTGAGCACCCGCCCTGAGCGCCACACTTAAAACTCTGACGTCACCGTGACATCTCCACTTGTATATTTAGTAGCCATCTCAAACTTAACACGTCCCAAACTGAGCTCCTCATATCCCCTCTCATGTTTCCCCTATCGCCGCGCTTCCGCTTACTCAGATCAAACCCCTCGTCCCCACCCTGGGGGCCTCCTTCGCTTTCAATGCACGTGGGGTAACTCAGCAAATTTTGTTTGCTCTTCGTCCGAATATGTCCAGAACTTAGCCACCTCTCGCCACTTCCATTGCTCCCACCTGTTCCGACCAACTAATATCTCGGCCTGGGTCATCGCAGTCCCTTCCAACCATGGACCTCTCTCATGGAGCTTCCAGTTGATGAAATCATGTCATTCCTCAGCTTAGAAGCTCCAGTGGCTTTCCATTTCATCCAAAGTAACAACCAAATGCCTTCTGTGACCGTAAGTCACCCATAAGCTGCATGAGCTCACCTCTGCACTCACTACCTCACTGCTCTCGTCTTCTGCACATTTTTTTCCAGAACCATTTGAGAATAATTTGGCAACCTTGGGCTCCTTCACCCCTCATACTTGAATCTCCATTCGCTAAGAACAAAGACTTTCTCTTACAGGACTATAGAACAATCATCAAAAACAGAAAATTTAACTTGAAACAGTCCTATTATCTAAGCCACGGTCTATATTCGAATTGTGTCAATTATCCTGATGTTGTTCTCTATTTATCCCACCCCTGGTCCAGAAACCAGTCCAGAATCTCATAATGCATTTTGTTTTCATGTCTACTTAGGTTTCCTTCATCAGGAACCGTTGCTGGGCCTTTGTCTTTCTTTATCTTAATATTTAGAAGAGTAGAGGCCACTTACTTCATAGATGTCCCTGAATTTGGGTGTATGGGTGTTTCTTTGTAATTCAATTCAGGTTATGCCCCTTTGGCAGAAATTCCACAGAAGGGCTGTGTCCTCATCACACTATATGAGGAGTCGCATGATATCCCTCTGTTCCAATATTAGTGATGTTGGCTTTGATTACTTTGAAATAGAATTCACTAGGTTTCTGAACTGCGAAGTTATTATTTCTCCATTTGTAATTAACTAGTAATTTGTGGGGCTATTTTGAGACCATATAAACACTCGTTCCTCATCTAACTTTCACCCACTAGTTGGAACATCTATTGTGGATTTCTAATTCTATCCCTGCTTTCACCCACTCAGCAACTTTTTTTTTTTTTTTAATTTCAGTAGTTATATGTTTCCATTCTAGAATTTCCATGCATTTCACAGGTTTTATTTCTTTGCTGAGATTCCTGATCTGTTCACTTATTAAAACCATATTTTCCTTTACCTCCTTAAACACATTTGTAAATGTTGTTTTAAGGTCCTGGATTGCTAAATCCAACATCTGGATCTTATTTGTATTAAAATCTGTTGACTCTGAGCCAAATTTTCTGGTTTCTGTGAATGTTGAGTAATTTTTTTTATTACACTAGACATTGTGGAGGCCTAATCTAGAGATTTGGGATTATGTTACATCCCTCAAAAGCACACTGATTGTTGTTCTAGTGGGCAATCAACCTGACTGAACTCAAACTCCAAATTCTGTCTTCCTTAAAGTGGGGTGCAATGGACCCTTCTCAGTCCTTCCAGTCTTGCATCTGTTGCCTTTTGCTGGAAATCTTGCAGTCTCCCCTAGGCATGTTCAATTCATCAATCAACTAGGATTAAAGAACTTATACACAAAGTTGGGGACTACATCTTCTGTAGTTTCCTGATTTCTAGAATTCTCCCTTCACTTTCCAGCAGCTTCCAGACCCAAACCATACCTGATGACTTCTTAAGCCAATTAGAGTATGAATTTCTCCCTAAATTCTCTCCATGTTTCCATGTGCAGATTTCAGACTACCCTCAGTCAATAAATAAATAAACAAACAAATAAATAAATAAATATTAATTGCAAATAGTGTCCAGTGAATGCCTCTCATTCATGAGTTGACTCTCCACTAATTTCCACCTGCTCTCCATTATTCTCCAGGGCCTTGAAAGAGTTTTTATACTTTGTTACCTGCGAAAGAGTTATTCTGGTGTAGGATACACCATCATTGTCAGAAACGGAATTTCTCCAATCATCATTTTAAATCCAGAAATTCTCTTGGTCTCTTAGAACCTTAGGCTTCTGTCACTTCTTTTCATTGACCCTGTACACTTTCCATCTACATTTGTTATTCTTTCTATGATATAGATCCAACCTTCACTCTTCTACTTATTCTTATGACTTTCATGAGTGAAGCACCTGGGCAAAAATTATTAGAGAGTATTTCTATTGGTTCAAGTTAAAGTTACCTTCTTTAGCAAATGAGAAATCTAATAGGTATGCAAATCACATAATTGGAGCTATGCAAACTTGGGTGCTGGAGCGAATGAAGAGCTTAGAAGGAAATCTCTCTCTTTTCATCATAGATGCATATTCATGTATACGTATGGATAATTTAGGAAATCAGAGTTCAGATAAGCTGCAAGGAGATTGTTAAAGTTTGTGCCATAACTTTAAATATACCCAAGGTACTTTTCCAAATGTCTCTACTCTTTTCCATCAAAGCCAGACAAATTTTAAAAAATGACAGTCCAAATACATACCGTCCTGTTTAACTCTCTCCTCAAAGTGCTGTTCACTGCCCCAAACCTTCCTTAAGACAAACAAGCATGTATATTCAAAGCATACACTGCCTGGGTGTCCTCAGTGTTCTCATTTTTGGCAGGAATAGCGTGCATCCTGCATCTGCTTTCTCCCCTATCGCTTTGGCTCCTGGTGCTGAGAGAATGCAACCTCCTACACAAAGCCAACTCCTCTTCTACTTGTCTTCAACTAGTGAGTGAGTAATTCGCCAAATTCTGGTGGGAAGAGAGTAGACTGGTTGATGGAGAAATCTCAGATACTTCCCAAATCTGAAAGGAAGGGCCAGGAAAACCTCAGCGTTGAACGCAGATCAGAAGAAACTGGAAAGTTGTTGCTAGAAAGAAATTAGACATGCTTCTCCACAGAAACTGAAGTTCCATGAACACTCTTTGCCACCTCACAATTTATAGTCATCCCTACTTGTAACTCTAACCTAACAATGTGTCATCTTTACTTTTCATGTTATTTATTTACAAGTGCATTTTCAGTATCAACCCCTTCATTCATTAATCCTAATGTGGCCTTTTCCAATGTCTACTTACCATTTTAAATACTTACTATAATTTACAGGGCTTTCTTGAACACATCCAAGGTATATTATATGGGGCTAGCTTAATGGAAAGTCTTGTATACCAAAGCAGGAAAAAAACACATTTAATTTATGATGCCTTTGAATTTTGATCATAATTTACTCATGGAGACCTATTCATACAAAGCAATACCATACAATTTTTCAGAAGCAATCAAAAAGTAAAACAATAAATGCCGACCTTTTTAGTTTTTTGGTTTTTTTTTTTCCCTGAAAGTTCAACCATATTCCATTCTGGGATTATGCAAATTATACTTAACTACTGAATACTTAAGGTTTTTATAATTGCTTTTGAACTAATTCTGTTAGATTACATATTAGAAGCATTTTAGCCTCCACAAATTTTTAAGTTTATGTATTTCTCTTTTCTCCTTAAAGAAAGGGCCAAAGGTTTACCCCAGTTCAAGTTTGAAAACACCAAAAGAAGTGGACATGGAATTTTTCTAATCACTCAAAAAATTATACCCAAAGAAGACTCATGCTTTGCAAATCTTTCATGTGACCCCCTTATTTCTATTCCATAGACTGGAGTCTCACCTAAATGAGGAGAAAACTCTTACAAGGATTTTCACAGAGTAATGGATGCATAAAATGCCCCTTAGGGAAGCCAGGCGTATCTAGAAAGGCTTCTGTTCTTTCTTTCAAGAGAATGAAACAAACCATTTTTCAGGGCTCACCACGGAGAAAGAAGTTGATACAGAAAATGAAAGATACATATATGATGAAGTCCTTGATGCTGGGGATCTGAGTTGAGAAGAAAATGAGGCATCTAAGGACACCAGTAGCTTCAGGGAACACAGACACCGTGGCGAGTGTCTCTGGGAGGTACAACTCAGAGTGGGCTCGGGAAGCCCAAAGGAAGAGTCTCTACAGAGAACAAGAATGCTTCTCAGAGAAAATTGTGTTTGAGCTGGGATTCAGGTAGAAGAGTTGGTTGTTCCAGGCGGAAATACTCATAGGAACAAACAGCATAGTAGGAGAAACCCCGGAAGACAACACCCCGGAACCAGAGGGAGGTCGTACGAAGGTGAGCGATCTTTGACATGAGTGCAAAGTCGATGTGGACCAGATATATAGGATATGCCCCTTAATTTAAGATATTTAGGCTTAACTTTGTCACCAGCGAACAGCCCCTGAAGGTCTGAGGGCTGTCTGAGCATAAATGCAACATGGTTTAAAAACAGGATGGGGAATGCTGGAGAGGTAGTTGGTTTGATGGGGCGATTGTTGAGTAGGCATTGGAGCCACGCATCCATCGGGCAGTAGGGAGGGTCTCGAGTAGGGCGGAGCACTGGAATTGAAAGTCTGGGAAGAAAGGATGTAGAGAGCACTGTGAGGTTAGCACAGCAGGAGTAGAGGGGAAGAAGGTAAATGAGGAACAATGACCAACTCACCAGAAGGCTGGAGGTGCCATTAATAGAAACAGGGAGACCAAAGAAAGGTGGGGCTGGAGGTGCCCATGCAAATGGCATGTCTTGGCTGGCGGGGTGCGGGGCTCAGTGGCTCTGCGGCTCCTCGGGAAGAGCTTTGCATGTGGTCTGCAGAGAAACTATCATGTGTCAGATGGAAGCGAATGAGCATGCAGGGGGAAGTGGGCAGTGAAGGACAGCTCTAGGACCTACCCAGGCTGCGGTGCTCAAGAGAAAGAGGAGGCCCAGAGCCAAAATAAGCAAGTACGGGCCCATAATCATGGTCATGATCTGGAGAGGGAGCCGTCAGGTGAAGGCAAGGACACTGCTGCACTGGGCGAGGTGCTGGGGGACCGCATGGCTGCTGAAGGAAGCCAGGGGACAGGTCCTCCCCAGCAGTCAGCACATCTGTGTGTGGAGGCAGGACCTACGTGGGGACTTGGGCGCCTACAGCTGGAATGGGACAGGTACATCAGAAGACGGAGTCTGGCAGGAAGTCAGGAGAGAGACCAGACAACCAAAGTGCAATGAGAGTCTAGAAAGAAAAACCGAGAGTAGGGAGTCATGATTAAACCCACCTGAAAACAGTCGGAAAGCCAGCGAGGGACACAGAGTGAAAGAACGCACAGCAGACTCTGTCCAGCACAGGGGACCAGCCGTCCTACTAATCCCCCTGCCCTCCTGAGCTCAGTCCTTCAAAGACCACCACTGGTTTCTGACACACACACCCTTAGAGTCTAGGAATAATCTCCATCAACCAATGACCTGCCTTTCTGGGAACCATGCCATCATCCCCTCAGAAACATCAGAGTGGTGGTTTGCATTTCTCTGCACTGCCTGGTACATCGCTGACCCATCGGTGGGAGGATGCTGGCCACAGCAAGCTCTCCCACAACGCCAAGCCGACAGAACCCCACTGGGCTTGAAAAGTCTCCCCCAGAGCAAGGGGGAGGGGCAGAGGGAGAGGGAGAAGCAGGTTCCCCGCTGAGCAGGGATCCCGACTCAGGGCTCGATCCCAGGACCCCGGGATCATGACCTGAACCGAAGGCAGATGCTTAACCCGTAGGGCTACCCAGGTGTCCCAGTTTATTCTTTATTTGTAAAGGATAAAAAATGAGAAGAGGAAGCTGGAAAGCAAAAGCCTTTGCAGTATCACTAACCCCTAAATATGGCAACAATATTCTCCAATCAAGAAGGTTAACAGAAAAACCTGGGCTTTCTTCAAAAGAACGGATCCTCTCCACGGAGAAGACCCAGGGAGAAAACAGGGGTTAATCTAACTAAGGCTTTAATGAAAGGCCCCTGATTATTAATCCTCCACCGCTACTCGGCTCATAAATTGTGGGATCTTTCATTCTCAGGCCTCATAATAGGCGTGGGAGGAGCCCGACTGACACAGGAAGATTGTAGCACGACATAATAAAAATCACCAAGTGGCATTTTTAAACACCTACATACGGTTATGGCGCTCTCCTAAGCACAACCAACACCGGAGGAGTGATCGTTTTAATGTTCACTTGGTGGTGTGTGGGAAGGACTTTCTCCTAACTTTTCCAGCCCTGTCTGGTCACGGAGGCGTCAGTGTAGCACCCAGGACTGTGAGGGCGTGAGGACCACAGACATCCACCCGGGATCAGCGGCAGGGAGGGAGGAGGGGCAGGGATGCTCGGAGAGCTGGAACGCGCCGAGGACCGTCACCGAGCGTAGCTGGCGTGCCCTCATCCGACGCTGGGTCTGGCCTCAGCCGCCGACTTCGCACGACCCAGGACAGGCCTGGCTGCACACATCACGTGGTTTAAGTTTTCAAAAATAATTTTCGGAAGATGTGCTAGACATCGTCGGGCAAATATTTCAGCACGCTGTCTAGTTGTTTGAAACGAACTATCTAACATTTACTGACCTGGGTCCCCTTTGCTTTGGTCTCGGACTCCATTTGATTCACAAAGCCGTCTGGAATTCAAACCCAGTTTTCCACTGTTAATCCATAGAGAACCATGCTCGAGGATTCTTCAAGAAACACCCACCTTTTCACGGTGAATCCTGTTTATTTTCTTATAATGCAAATTTACCTCTCATCATCTCGCTTTGGCCTCCCAGCAAGGCTGCCCAACTTGTAGGAATGATAACTCGGGCCCAGAGAGGTTAGGCGAGCTGCTCAGGGGTGGAGCAAGAGCTTACACCACCTTCACTCTGCCTCTGAGTCATCACGCCTTCTTCCCCGGGACCGCAAAAGTGTACGGAGAGGTAGCAAAGCTGTGTCAGAGCCCAGACACGTCCTGGCATAAACTCCAGGCTCTTTGGAAAACTGGAAAATTATACCCTTTTTTTTCTCTTGGTCGTGACTTTGTTTTAAGCTATTCTTATTTTATTATTCTACCATCCCCAAAAGAATTCCAGTGAAGTAAGTCAAACAAACTGCTATTTGAAGGGGAAATAGTACTAATGGGCACCCATGTAGGGACACAAGAGCAAACTGATTTAAGAGCAGATAATGTTTCATCTCACTGTTGAGGCTGACTTTATTTTTTTTTAATGTGTCAGTACACTATGTTTTTATTTAAATTTAATGAAGTAACATGTAGTGTATTATCAGTTTCGGAGATAGAGTTCAGTGATTCATCGGTCTTATATAATTCCCAGTGGTCATTACATCATGTGCTCTCCTTCATGTCCATCACCCAGTTATCCCATCCCTGGAACTCCTTCCCCTCCAGCAGCTCTCGGTTTGTTTCCTACAGTTAAGAGTCTCTTATGGTTTGCCTCCCTCTCTGGTTTCATCCTGTTTTATTTTTTACCCTCTTTCCCTATGATTCTCTCTTTTGTTTCTTTAATTCCACGTATGAGTGAGATCCTAGGATAATTGTCTTTCTCTGACTGACTTCTTTCACTTAGCATAATACCCTCTAGTTTCATCTAAGTCACTGCAAATGGCAAGATTTCATTTTTGATGGCTGAGTAATATTCCATTATCTCTTTACACCATATCTTCTTTATCCATGCATCTGTCAATGAACATATGGGCTCTCTCCATAGTTTGCTATTGTGGGCTTTGCTGTTATATACACTGGGGTGCACATGCCCCTTCGGATCACTACATTTGTATCTTTGGAGTAAATATCCAATAGTGCAATTACTGGGTCGTAGGGTAGCTCTATTTTCAACTTTTTGAGGAACCTCCATACTGTTTTCCAGAGTGGTTTCACCAGCTTGCATCCCCATCAACAGTGTTGGAGGGTTCCCCTTTTTCCACATCCTCGCCAACATCTGTTGTTTCCTGAATTATTGATTTTAACCATTTCATTGGTCATGATTTTTAACTTCCTATTGTTTTATCCACAAAAAAAGGATTACTATGTTTTATATGACCTGATTTGCATATGATCTTCATGAAAACATGATTTAGACTTTCCTTCCTCTAAGCCTACTTAGCAGAGAGCAACTTCATCCTTTCTCAGCACTGATCCCAATTGTCATAGACGGGACCATGTGCTTCACTGAACTGGGTCTAGTCCCTCCTACTAACATGACCACCATCATCTTTTAACAGCTGACGTTTTTGAGGACCTATGGGAAATTAAGGGTTAATTTTTAGTTAGTTTTTTGTTTTCTCTAAGTCACCAACTCTGGAAAGAAAAGGTTAAGAATTCTAGATGTTATCCCGCATCTATGTGCTTCTAACCACTGTCACAGCTTAGGATCTACAACTCTTTCTCAGGGCGCCACCCACCACCTGCCCTTGCTCTTTGCTTGTCCGTGGCATCAATTACCATGGTTCACTCTTCTCTGGGGAATGAGACTTATCTTCCATTTAGACGAGGAAACACGCTGAGGGCAAGACCATACTGCTCTTTACTGTGCCTTAGCCCATGCCTGAGCTATTGAGCTATTGATTTTTATTTAATACACATGTTCACTGTTTAATGACAAATACTTTCTTAGGCACCTGCTGCGTGTCTAGCACAGTAAGCACTGTTCTGGGCACTTTTGGTCAACAGGCAACACTGCTTTATGTCCATCATAAGCTTTTACGGGCCAGGACTGTGTGTGAATCTGCCTTTGGCAGGCACCTTGAAGAAATGTATAAACATATATATTTACTATAGAGATGATGTAGCAAGCATTTGGTGTACACATTACGTTCCATTTTTCATGAAATTGACATGAAAATTCACATGGGGTTTAACAAGAACTGTAAGAGGCCCCTGTGTATATCTAATGGTATCATTCCTTCCCTGAGTGTTGGCATGTAGACTTGCTCCTAAGATGGGTCTAAAGCAACCTCGCTCATCCAGCCTTGCACCTCAAAGCTCCATGAGGTTCTTCTTCCATTAGAACGTCTCTCAGTTTAACAGTTACATGAACAACACAGGAAGCCTACATTTGAAATTCAGCGAACACAGCGTTGGACTCCTATAGAGTGTTTCACTAGGCGAGGGAGAACTTACTCAAAAGTGTGATGGGGAAAGAAGGTTATGTATTGCCTGGGGCCAAAGAAGAATTCCAGATTGTTTGTTTTCATTAAAGTATATATCATAGTATTTATTTTTATTCAGGAAGAAGTTCACAAAAGCATCATGCCGTTGGACCCAAAGCTTGTGTTATAGAGACATGATTATACATTCTCACGTGGCATCACTGGGTCAGAGAACAAGTCAATAAACCTCAGAACGCCATGTGTCTGGGAAGTGTTATGTTCTGAACATTCGTGTCCTCCTAAAATTCCTACGTTCAATCCTAACGATGGATGTGACGGCATCAGGAGATGGGGCCTTTAGGAGACCATTCGATCATAAGAGATTCCCTCATGAATGGCATTCCTGGCTTATAAAAGAGACTCCAAGAGATCCATCAACCCTTCCACTTTGTAAAGACACCATGAGAAGTCAAAGTGACCCTTCTGGAAGAAGGTTCTGACGAGAACCCCACCAGGCCGAGGTGCTCTGTGAAGGCAACCCAAAGGCACTAAGACAGGAAGATTCCATCACCTTCATAAAATGATACCCAGATCCTCCGAGGCTGGCAACAAAGAGGAAAATGTCACAAGGAGGGGATGCCAGAGGCCATGACACTAGCTCTTGTATCCTCAGAGTTGGATCAGGAAGCTCTCCCACTGGCCACCGCTGCGGCCACCACACAGACCACAAGGGCACACAGCTCCTGACGCCCCCCAGAGCAGCTGAGAGCAGCTGGGGCATTTGAACATGACTCCGCAGGAGGGGCTGCGTAGCCAAAGGGAAATAAACACGAATGGAAGTGAACCACATTTAGTGTCTGGGCCTTGGTGCTGGCTCATGACACGGACGTCTGGCTGCCCAGCCCCACACCTACAGAGCCCTCCTGGGCCCCTGCCTCCCGGACAGCCCCTCCCACACATCCAACTCTGCAAAGCCCAGCCGAGATGCCAGCACGGACCCCGTCACATCCACAGGCTCAACCTCCTCAGAAAAACTCAAGCAGCACTCCTGAAAGAAAGTTTCTTCTGCTTCATTTCAGGGCAGAGGAAAAGTTACAACAGATTTTTACCTTTATTAGCCCACATTCATCGATGAACAGCCTCTGGGCCGGCTGCAAACTCCATCCTACAGGCAATCTATTGGCAGAGGCGAGGAGGGGGACCAACAGTTTCTGGAAGGGGAGCTTATGACCAGGGACCTATCAATTAAGTTTGAAGTCCGGAGACAAAAATTTCTGCAGAGTACCCCCTCTATCCGAGTCACTGCCAAATGCCCAGATTCCTGCCCCACGCCCTTGAGGCATGAAGGCTTCGCAGAGTTTCTGAGCAGGAAAAGATCTGAAGGTTGCCGGCGGCATTATCTCCTTCCTTTGTCTTGCTCTGCAGGCCTTTTCCTTCTCTTCGTGGTAAAGGTCAAGGCCTAAAGCGCTCCACGCTAAACAAAGTGTCCTGGTCCTCCTATGAGGTCTAAAAGGTGTGTGCATTTCGTAGGTAATAAAGTCGGAAGGGAACTGGAGTCCCCGTCGTCACAACACACGTTACATCAGCTGACACCTGAGCGAGCGGAAGCCTGGGTAAGCGGACGGGTCACGAGTAACTGGGTTTAGTGTCCCCGCCTGCGGAAGGTGGGGAAGGGTCCGGGACTGGGGCAGCGCTCGAGGGGCATCTCATCTCACACGCCGCGGTGCACCTGTCTGCCAGGCACCATGGGACGTGTGAGGATCCCCAGATGAACGAGGCCGCACCCCTCATTTGGGGCCTCGCAGGCACAACCCTCCGTGTGTCCCTCCTTCCCGCACTCCTCATTTCTTCCATCGTTTTTCGGGTCTGAGGTTAGCCTGCAGATGAAGAGAACGGCTTCTATGGGGAACGTATTGAATGAGCTGAATGATCAGGCCTGGGCAAAGTTTCAGAGGCGAGGGAGTTCATCTTCTGGGCCTTTCTTGTTGTTTTCATCAGCGGCTTCCTACCCGTGTGCTAAGCATTTTCATGTAGCCTCATCTGTCTTTTCATAAGAAAGCCAGTTGATAAACTAATTCACACTCAGGTGGGCTGTTAAAGCACGAAATGCTGGCAAGGAAAACAACACTTAATAATAAATCACACGACGGTAAAGCTCGGCAGCCAGTGGGAAAGTGTTTGGGGTGTGCACAATCCCCATTACTTCGCGGATCATACAGCATAGACCCAATCCTGGGCCTGAAACTAATACGAATTGTGTCCTAGAACATTCCAGGCAGAAGATCAGAACTTCTTCATCTTTTTTTCTCTTTTGATCAATGCTCACTGGTTCAAGGACCAAGTTTCTGATCGGAACTTCACATTTAATTTCCTGTTAAATTCTACACTTCTGGAAGGTTTTCTTTACTGGATGTTTAGTATCTTGTGTTTGCAGGTAGTAATTGGGGGCACAATGAGTCAAATGTCTCTGGATGGACTCAATGACACATTTCAACAATAATTAAATCTCTCGTCCCACCTTCTTAAAACTAGAGCAAAAATGTCAGCAGTGTGAAGAGATCCCATCGTTTTCCTTTTGCCTCAATACTTGACTGTCTCAAGGCTGGAGGCCTGTTCGCAGCAGGTAGACAATCAAAATGAAACGGAAGTCGACCCAGGTAGGTCCGTCTCTGGGACAAGATGGCTGAGGACATACCATACAGATGCCCCATAACCGGTCCAGTTCTGGTCCTAAGAACTGGTGCTTCGTGCTTATGAGAAGCTACGCTGTGAATTAGTGCTGTCCAGCCCTATCTTCCCATGCCGAGGGACACTGGGGGTGGGGAGCTCTCTCCAATGACCAATACGTTGGCTCTGGCTAGGTAAGCTCAGGTCATAGTGAGTTCTCCTCGCCATAGCTCGGGGCCCCCAATAACATCAAAGAAGTGATGTCCCTCCCTGTGCATGAAATCTGCTACAAGAGAGGGCCATCAGCCCCAGGAAGAATAAAACCCCATCTTAACTATTTTCTCATTCAGCAGCGCCTTTTAAGAAAATCACTTTCATTCATTTTCCCAGTTCTTAAAAACGTATCAGAAATTCTTCAGCCGAAGAAGAGTTGGGGGAAGTTGCTTCGGAGGCCACATCCTGAACTTGCTGGCTGTCTCTTTTTCTCCTTCTGCTCAACGAAACTTCGCTCCTGGGCTCCTGCCACTCCAACTGCCATCTCCCTGATGAGATCAATGTCCACCAATGAAAGGCTTTCGTTCAGTCTTCCGGCCAGTTATCAGTCAATGTGGCTTCTCAGGAGACTGAAATTCAGGGTAGAATGAATTTCTACCTGTTTTCTGCTCAAGTTTCTGCTCAAAACTTATAGGTGAGCAGTAACTTCTGCTAAACCAATGACGCGTGGCATGACCTGGGATAGTTTTCCCGGCACATGGTCAAATATATTTTTGGAAACTAAAACAATTAGCGATCTACACACTAAAATCCTGTGGGAACACAAAGGCCAGACTGACTACAGCTCTCTGGTGAGTCACTTAGGCTTTCACCGACCGTACTGCACAGGTCTAAGGAAGCCAAGAAACAATCCAACACAGTGCCCTCAACTTCATAAGGAGTTCTCTTCTGTAGAATGTTCGGTGAAGCTGACTTTAGTCACACCGATACTTAAACCCTTGCACGCCAGCTCTTAGCTGCCTCAGACACATTACCTTTCCTCAACCAATTTTATGACTCAATAAAAAGGAATCCTATTTTTACTTTTTTTTTTGTGAAGCATGACCTTAAATGCATAAACTTATTCTTTATTTTAACACAGACTTGCTTGTACCATGAAGCTCGGTACCCGCCCAGTAACTGTAATTATCTCCTTTTGCAAGTTTTGAAAATGAACACAGTTGCGTTTCTTCGCATTCTTGGTTCTTTCCCATGTGACCGTTGCTGCTCAGGAGTGAGGAGAACACCAGCAGTCTCTGGAGATCAGAAAAGGACAAATGTAGCATCTGCACACCTTTTAAAAGAGGGTAACAGATAATCTTAGCGATTTCAAAAAACAATTCTAGAACCTTCATCAAGCAATCTATTTGCAACCACCTAGTAGAGTAGGGATACTGAGCTCCCGAATTATTTTGTAGGAAGGAAATTGGGTCAGAAAAAGTTAATATTGTTCCCTGATGGAGCATGGGGCCACCCGGGTGAGCAGAATGGACCCCGGAGCCTGCGGTGGCCTCTCTCCCCCGGAGCTGTCCTCGAGATGGCTGGCGCGTCCTCGGCTAGGGCCTCCAGAGCTCTAATTGCCTCTCAGAGCCAGTGACATGGGACCTTCTAATAGGTAAACCATTTCATAATGAGTCCCTCCTGGTCCTTTAGTAAATAAGTCTCTTGGGAAGAAGGCCAAGAAACCTCAGCCCTTCTCGGAGTTTATTTCTGGAGTGATTACTGTCGTGCGTAATTAAGGTCTCTGTGTATCAGATAGGTTCACAGTTAGCTGGAAATGTTTTCAGAAGCTTGGAGTCAAACTTGGGGGGGGAGGGGCAATATTAATTTTATTTTTTCTTCCACAGATAAAAATTCCTCCCTTTCCCTCCTCCCACTGTAGGCTTTCCCTGTTTTTCAATGCACCTAGCCTCACCCAAAAACAAACAAACCAACAATAAACACAGCACTCACTCACAGGGGCAGCCCACACTTCGGCTACCAGCAGCAAGGCAGAGCAAAGCTCTTCCGTATTTCTTCTGCCCTGGAGATGGTCGTAGTCTTCGCATCAAAACTGAAACAAACAAATGAAAAAATAAAAGTCTTATTACCAGCATCCTAGAAATAAGATTTCAACTCCATTGAAAATTGAATTTCTTCCATATTCAATCAATATTTAATAAAGAGAGAAAAGGATCTCATTACCAAGACCCTCTTGTTTCTCCATAAGTCATCAGTGTGAGATTCCAGGATTTCAGGGAGCCGAGTTCTTAATTGGAACATTATATATTCTCTTTGCAGACAGTGAGCAAACCCCACGGCCCCAGAATGCACCTCGGCCCGACCTTCTCCTGGTCTGCACAGGGATTTCCGTGAAGGGCAGGCCCGGGGGGAACCGTGGGAAGGGAGGGATAGCCAAGCTTACCCCAGGAGCACGGGGTTTAGGGAGAGCTGCACGAGTATCGGGCGTATCCTCAAGTTTTATTTTCAGGTCGAGTCTTGCTGACTAGTGTGTACCAGTCACAGGCTTACTGTGGGGAGTTTATTCTACATCATCTGGGTTCTCTCTTCCTTAGCAGTGCTTAATGAGTTGAAGGGATGGGGAAGTCGTTCCAGCCAAGCCGATATCCTATGAGTTATAAATGACATTTCATCCTCCTATGCAGATTTCCTGCACCGAAGTGAATTATTTACAAGGTAGAGCTTGTGGGTTCCAACAATCGGCTGCCTGAGATTTACACCCACACTCCAGTTTCCGCTCTCCCGCCACGGGGATGTGAAGTTTCCCAGTGCCCTGGGAGATTTGAAGACTTAACAGGAACAGGAGCTCCCTTCTCCGGAAGCAAACACCAGAGCAGGAAATGAAGTCCTTCCACGACTGACTTCTTCTCCTCGCCAAAGAGGATGCTCTCTGCACAGAAATGCAAATGAGGTGCGTGAAGGAGAACTTAAATTCCGAGAGACCTTTCTGCCCCATTAGAAGTGATTTGGTAACCTGGAGCTTCACTTAATTAGTGTAATAATTTCCCCCAGAATATGTGAGGATCTGAATTCTCTCCTAACAAAAGCACGGCAGCGAACTCTACCAGTTCTGGGGAACTGAAGGGGGTTGGGGCTGACGAGCCTCCCAACCTCCAAGAAGGATGCTGGAAATACACGGGTCCAGAACCGGACAAATCCACCAGTAGGACAGAAAGATAGCTCAGAAGTCAATTCAAGTACATTTCCATCTGTAGTCTATGATAAAGGTGGCACTTCAAATTAGTGCAGAAAGAATTCTGTAAAAATACTTAGAATGGGAACCACTGACTACCCATCTGAAAAAATAAAGATCCGTATTTTATACCACAAACAAAAATATGTTCTTGTTAAATCAAAGACCTAAATGTAAAAAGTACGGACCAAAGGAACACTGAAAGAAAATATGGGAGACTATGTATGTGATCTCACAGTGAGAGGAAACAAAATGAAACAATGGACAAAATGACCTATTTGGTTACAAAATATTATAAACTTTTTCCCAATGAAAATGAGACCGAACGAAATTAAGAGACGAGTGACAGACTATGGAGGGAAAACATTTACATCTAAGTACGAATAGCTCATATTCAAATAAATCCATCAGATCAGAGGAAAAAGACTAGGCTCTCAAAGGCACAAAGAGTATGTGTAGGCGGGAAGTCGTATGAGCGGTGAATGTCTACGAGAAGATGCTCAACCACCCTTCTGACGAAGGAATGCGGAAGTGACAATAAAATACCCTTTTCCCAAATCAGATTGTATACTTGTAAATATATTGCCAGCACCTACTGCTGCTGAGGACAGGATGAAATAGGCATTCCTACTTTCTGGCAGGAACAACCGACTGGTACAAACTTTTGAGGGTCCATTGGCATTATCTGATAAAATATGACATTTGCATGCCCTTTGACGAGTGAATCTCACTTTTATGATTCCATCAAAAACTAAAAACATAAAGACGCATGGGCAGGAATACTGATGGAGTATCGTTTGGAATAAGAAACATTGCCCACACCCTAAATATCTCTCCGTAAGAGAATGGCTTAATATTATGAAAGATTCATAAAATGGAGTGCCGTAGTCCCATTAAAATCTGGACACAGCCACGTTTCCATCCATGGGGGGCATGGTTACATAAATGTAGCATCACCATCACGTGGAGGATTATGCATGGAAGTTGAGTTAGGTTTTTAAAACCTCATGCTGCCACATTTGTATACATCAAATGCCATGGTCTCTTCATCTTTCTATTCTAACCGCCTTCGCTACTAGAAACCAGACGACAGAGAGGAGTGCTTGCCCGTCTTGGCGCAGAGGGGTTTGCCTTTGAGTCCGGTGAGCCGGAGGTTCTCCATCCCCATACTTGGAAGGCAACCCGACAAGTTTTCATCACCCTTTCCTGTTCCCCAAAACTTTACCGCCGCAGCCTCAGTGGTGACCTGGGTTCTCTTCTCTTGACCCCTGCCCCCTCCATCTCCCTTCCTCCTTTTCCCTTCCATATGAAAGCATGTTGTCGGCAAAGGTCCCCAGGACAGACACTGCCTCATTCTTTCTTGCAGCCTGAGCGCCCCCACCCACTGCACTTGGCATGCGGCGAGCACCCCAGGATAAGAGCTTATTTAATAAATAGAAAAAGAACTCTTAATATGAATGAACATACTTTTTGAGACCCAGGCACATTGTGTGTCTTTCCTCAGTGCTAAAAAATTTTCATTCTTTGCTAATAAATTTTATTTCTATAATCAATACTCACTTTGAACCCAACAGGGAATAAATGCAGATAGCCGTGCTAGAGAATCTCATTGAATGTGCGTGTGTATATGTGTGCGTGTGAGAGAGAGAGAGACTCTTTGAAGTTATCATTCTAAGCAGGTGTAAGCCAGGAATTTGATTCTTTGCAAAATAAAATTGTTTCGTGTGTTTCCTAAAGGAAATAGTTTGAAGAGCCGAGCGCTTGTTTGAATTTCTATGTGTTGAGTTCATCTCATGAACTCGTTAAATGTATTTCGAGCCTCTACAATTTACTCATGCCTGTTCTAGATAATGAGGATACTGTAATGCAGAAGGCGAGTGTTTGAGGATAGGGCCAAGGAAAGGAGGACTCCTACATCAAGAAATGACTTTATACAAAGATCCTGAAACCAGAGGGAACCTGGCATATTCTAGAAACTGTGGAGTGTGCTCTGTTCAGTTTGGCTGGAACACAGATGGCAACGCAGGGCTGGGTCAGTGGCGGAAGGAGGCAAGAGATGCTGAGGCATGAGTTTGGAAGGGTAAACACATGGCGCGGCACCATAAACCGCCTATGGGTCTGGCGTCCTCCCGAGAGCACTGGGGAGATACTGAAGGGTTTTAAGTACCTGAGTTACAATGGATCCCTGCTCTAGAAAGAAGTTTCAGGAGCAAGTCCCGGGATCATCGGTGGGGCATGATCAGAGGCAAGGTGATAGCCGGGCATCTTCCCTAACACACAGCTCAGAGCCCCCCCGTGAGAACAGCGTAGTTTCAGAGGAGACCGTCAGCAGAGATAAAAGCAGACGGAGCTGAAGGCGTTCGGAGTTTGCAGTGGTCGGACCTGGGGACGGACTGAGTTTGGTGTAGAGAGAGAAGTGGGGGCAAGCGGGCGTCCAGCACTGGCTGGGATTTCAGAGACAAAGTCTGGCTTGGAGGGAGCATCTCAGAGGGAAGGAAGGTTGGATTCCATCTCATACTTGCTGAACTCAAGGTGCCCGAGGAACATTTCACTGGGCGCTGGCGGGGTGGGGGGAGGGGCCCAGGAGCGTCAGCTGTGAAGGTTCTGGAGCCCGGACATCAGCCGTTACCAGTTCTCGCGTGTCCCAGAGTCCAGACAAGAGGAAGCCCAGCAGGGGAGCACAGACAGGCCGCATCCAAACCGAAAGCTTTATGGACGTGGTGAGCAACGTGGACCGGATATGTATCCTCCCAAATTCATGTTGCGCCCCAGCCCCCCCACGTGATGGTGTCCGAAGATGGGGCCTTTGGGAGGTGATTGGATTTAGGTGAACCCTCGGAAGTGGGCCCCACGATGAGGTTAGTGGCCCTCTTACAAGGGGCAGAGACCAGAGCGCGCTCGCTCTCTCCCCTCCCTCTGTGTCCCTCGCTCTCTCCCTCACCCCACCCCCTCTGTCTCTCCCCTCCCCCTCCCTCCCTCTGCCACGTGAGGACACGGCAAGAAGGTAGCCGTCTACAAGCCAAGAATCGGGTCTCACCAGGAACCGAATCTGCCAGCACTTCGATTTTGGGCTTCTAGCCTCCAGAACTGTGAGAAATAGACGTCTGCTGGGTAAGCGTCCCAGTGCGCGGTGTTTCGTTAGAGCAGCCCCGGCCAACTCAGACAGTTAGGCTGCCCTGGATCGGAAAAATTGCTGGGATTTGGATAAAAGTTGAGGCAAGGGGACCTCTTAGATAGAAAGCACAGCACTGAACCAGGAGGAAAAAGGGACCAGGAAAAACGGGTTTCTGATCAGAGAACAGGTATCCCGAGGAATCGGTCAAGCGTGTTGGGTGAAGTAGCTCCGGGTCGAGGCTCCTGCAGTCCATCATGAGGGTTCCTGAGACGCTGCCTTCGGCGCCTGCAACACCGGGTGGCTGTCTCTGGGGACCAGCTTTGTGGCCCCCAGGGGCCAGGACGATTCGTTGCCGGTTAGTGTTAGAGCAACGTGCGTGACTGTGTGTCCCGGTGCCCAGGGAGGGATGCTTCCAAACCCCGGTACCTTCTCAGATGACGGTCACCACCGTGAAATTGCCACCCGGTTGCCAACAGGATCCAATCTCAGACCTGCAGTCTTTCCACAAGCCAGGAGGATCTTGCCAGAAAAGGCAGAAGCAGGCAGCAGGCAGCAAAATATTCTTAGTATGTGCTGTGGGGATTCCCTTTCCTTCAAAACCCAGTCACAGGCTGGCAAACAGACATCCTGCTCGATGTGGGTTTTACATAGCGATTTGCTATTTTATTTAAGGGTTTACTTTTAATTTGCCAGTGCTTTTTCTTCCTTCCTTCCTTTTTATAGCAAAGTGGCCTGCGCTCAGCTACTGCAGAGACTCAGAATAAGGACACCGAGAATCCTCCTAAGCTCTGCTTGTTTTCAGATGTGCTTGCTTCTCTTGAGAGATTTGGGCTTCCCGTGTTGGAGGCCAGAGGGACACAGCGGTGTAGAAACGGGAACCTCGGGAGGCCTCGGGGACCGGGGTCATTTGGAAACACGGATGCTCTGGTGTCCGAGTTCTCCGCCGAACAGCAGTCACTCAGCCGTGAGCAGCAGGACAAGTGTAATGATTCGATTTCTTATAGCCCCTGTCACCTTCATCTATATATTTGCTGGTGATTTATTAATATCGGTTCCACCTGTCTCAGTCGGCAGGAGACCTTGTATGGTTGAATTTCTTCTCCAGAGTGGAGAGAAATGAAGGGAGCAGATGGGATTATGACTTATTTTCCAGTGTTGAATTTATAAAAAGATCTTTTGTCAGACATTGCGCAGCAGTTTGTGGGATGAAATTAATCCTATGAATAAAATTGCTAACCTCACCTAAAATAGGTGCTTTATTTAAAGAAGGATCGATGAGCCTTGCTAAATATTATTTTTAGTGTTGATAAAAGCTTTTCATGATCTCAGGCTGCAAACGCGGGATAAATGGACAGTTCTGGATAGGCCTCCAACACGCCAGAACCAGCTCGCAATGTCACCCTCGATGTCAGTGAGGCAATGCCGGTGACCAGACCCTCAGTCCTTCCACGTCAAGCCTGGAGTGGAAGAAAGGTTTGTCTTCAGCGCACGAGAATCTGCAAATTTGGACGCATTTCACAGGGTCAACCCCCCAGGATCTGTATTTGTGGCTTAAGCGGCAAGATGTTTAGCTGTGTAACAAAAATCGCCCTTGAGGCCGAACAGCCACACCCCTGGCCAGTTTGCTCCTTACCCCGTGGTCTCGTGAGCTCTGATTTTAAGGGAACATTGACTGGTCGATTGTGTTGGTGCTGATTCTTTGTGGCGGTTCGTAAAGGTCGGCTTTGGTCTGCAGGTAAGGGCTGCAAGAACCAGTCCATGAGACGTCATTATTTTTGTGCCTTTGGTCAGGGTCTGGCCTTGTCAGAGAATGATTCTAAGACTCCTAGCTATCCTGAGCTGGAAATTCCTGATATCATCAAATAGTACTAACTCTCTTGAGAAAAATCCTCAACTTCGGAAATAAATACATGAAAGAAAGAAAGGAAGGAAAGGAGAGGAAAGGAAAGGAGAAAGGAAAGGAAAGGAGGATGGAAGGAAGGAAGAAAGGAAGGAAGGAAGGGAGGGAGGGAGGGAGGAAGGAAGGAAGGAAGGAAGGGAGGGAAGAAGGAAAGAAGGAAGATCTGGAAAGTTTAAATTCAAAAACATGCTCGCTGGATAAAAATAAACTTTAAATTTTCTTCTAACATTTTGATTAAACCACACACACAAAAGGAAATGTCTTTTTCTCCCTTCTGTCTGTGTAACCCTCTAAGTTTGAATCACCTGGGACTGCAGGGGAATTACAGTAAATAACACCGTATTTCTCTCCCATTGAACGTCATACGATGCATTTTCCATTTCTACGGTGCAAAGAAATCAGATTGTATAGAGATAAGCAAAAAATGGTGGCTCGCTTTTTAAAAAGAGCCCCAAGGAGAGAAAGACGAGCCCGTAACTTGTGCATCAAGATTGTGTGCTCTGCTCCTGAGTCTCACTTCCCCGCGTGTGTGCTCGGGCACATTCCGGAGGAGACTTGCCCAACCACCCAGCCCTGCGAGTTCTGCCCCATGAGTGGAACGCATCCGACGGCACAAAGACCTTCATTAGGACATCAAGCCCGTCGTCATATTTTCAATCGCTGCTGTAACTTTCTTCCTCGCAAGGGCTTTCGCTGATTTGGGGACCACCTAAGGCTCCGCGCAGTACACAGCACCCAGTTTGAGACATTTCTGTGATGTTCTGTACTTCATACAGTTGCTAACAACCTGTCAAAGTCATCCTGACACCGAACTGAGAAGCTGATGGTTTGGGTAACATATTAGAGGAGATGAGAAAAAAAGATTGTCCTCATTACTGTAATAAAACCAGCAGAGACACACTGAGAATCAATTACTGATTTCTGACCTAATGAACTCACCCTCCGTCAAGTAGAGAGCTGCGCCGAGCCTCGTACATTATCAAATGATTTAGGATGGAGCGCTGTCTGAAGACGGGCGACACGTCGAGGCCGGCCGGCTCCTTAAGTCGCCGCTGACTTAATTACCTTGTTCCCGAGAGCAGGGATCAAATTGAGCCACTTAAGGTGCTAACACTCTGCGCCAGCTGGAAACGAAAAGGAAATAATTAACACCCGCACGAGCTGCGTCTAAGGTTGTGACACCTCCTGACACTCAAAGGACAAGGACGCTCAAAGTTAAGGTGGTGTGAAGTCCGTCGAGTGCCCCCCCCCCCGCCCCCTGGCCGCCGTGGTGGCCCGTCTGACTTGGCCATGCCAGCCGCACCGTGAAGAGTCGCTGGGGTGAGCAGCGTCCGGAACCCGGGGGGACACTGACACTGCGGCAGGGGCACCTGTGCCCCCGTGGGCGGCCCGCGGGGCTCTGGGACGAGCAGAGGGACCGGCGTGTGCCACTTCCACAGCCCACAAGCCTGAGTCCCAGAGAAAAAGATTATCATGGCGATTCTCGTGAAACGCACAAAGTTCTTGCCGCCGATGAAGCAGTTTGTTGTGTCTTTCACTCCCTGGGGTCCCGTCCCGATGCTGCCGTTGGGAAGAGTACCACCGTGAGACCACTGTCCACAACCGCAGAGGTGAGGGCCTGCTCGGGGAAAGGCATGCGGAGATATAAAAAATTAGAGATTTGTTTATTTTAGAGAGACAGTGGCGGGGGTGGGGGGGAGAGGGCGCGGGACTCTCGAGCAGACCCCCTCTGGGCGTGGAGCCCCACTGCGGCTCCATCTCACAGCCCCGGGGTCAGGACCTGAGCCCAAACCAAGAGTCAGACGCTTCACCGACTGCGCCACCCGGGCGCCCTCGGCACCATTTTTTAAAACCGAACTCTCGGGAGTCATTTTTCAGCTCGTTTGTCCCTGTAATGTCCTCCTCCTTGCACCCAGAGAGGCGGCCGGGAGACGAGATCCTGGGCCGTGGAACCCCACGGTCAGGGAAGCCGCCAGGACCCTGGGCCGCAGGGCTGCGTTCTCGCTGCTCCACGCAGGTGTGCTCGTCACACTCGGCGGACGTGCCTGTCTTTGTCACCTGCACCAACCGCGGGCAGCCCCTGTGGACGCGGAGCTCAGTGAAGCCGGCTCGCGTGCGGCGACACGGGGATGGCCGGCACTCCTCTCCACCTCGCCCAGAAGCCAGCCCCGCCCGCACCGCACCAGCCTCTCGGGGCTCCGACGACTCGTCCTGCAGGACGCACGGCGACTCATCCCTGGAAGGCTGGCCTGCAGATGAGTCACAGCTGGAAGAGTGTCCGGACAACTGGCCATTTGAGAAACGGTTTCCGTGGGTTGTGTGCTCTCTGTAGAAAGCAAGAAAGCCCCCCGCGGCCAGCACGCTCGGTGACTCAGGCAGGGAGGGTCCGCCCCCACCCAACCCTGAACCAGTCACTGAAGGCCGCGCTTCTCCAACGTGAGTGTGCAAAGGAGACACCTGGGTAAACGGAGGTTCTGATTCCTAGGTCTGGGGGGGGCCCGTGAGCATCCGCATCTGATGAGTCCCGGGAGCACTCCTGGCCGCCAGCCTCTGGACCCCCCTCGGCAGCAAGACCTTAAAACTTCAGTTCCTTCTCCCTGGGTCCTTACCATAGGGGGGACATGTAACTAAATCCAACGAGCAGGATCATATTAAGTCCTATGAGCAGGGTACCATCCCAGAGGAGGCGGATGCAGTCCAATTCCTCCAGAAAGGATCTGGAGCACCGGGACCCCCGGCCTGCCCAGGACTCAGGCCCACTTTGGCGAGCAGACCAGCGGGTGGTGAGGAGCAGAGCACAAGCCCCCCGGAGATGAAGGCGGGGTGTGGTCGGGCCCAGGCAAGCACGGCAGAGCGACAGCAAAGCACGCAGGCCCCCGCGTCCTTCCCCGCTGTCCCTCTCCTCCCACGCTGGCGCAGCCGGATGTGGAGGCAGGTACAGGAGTGGAGGGTCATCTCCAAATCTCGAAGTCAGGTGTCGACCATGACAATAGCTTGGCAATAGCCTGTCCAAACACTTCGCATACTAAGCGGTTGGTGCTGTCCAGCCGGTCCTTCCTGAGCTGCCAGGAAGAATTACACGACCCCCCAAAAATGAGATAAAGAGGGAAGGTGATTTGGTACGGGCGGCACCCCCTTCACGAAGGAGAGCCGGGCGCCTGGCCCGGTTGCCGCGGCCACCAGGGACACTGGGCGGCGCCATCATTCCCGGTGGCTGTGCGGTGACAGCCCTGCCCTCCCGAAGGCCGGGTGATTCATTGGTTTTAATATTGTCCCGAGTCTCACTCCAGGGAATGCTACAGGAATGTTTTTCGGAAAATAAATAAGTAAATCACCAAGTCTCAGCCATTAAAAGCAGTCTGTTGGTTCCATCCCGTAGAAGAGGTTCTTTATCGACTACCCCGATGGCAGCGGGACAGTCCGGGGCTGTGCGGTCACGGGCCCCCGACGGTAAGGGCCAGGTTTCCGGCCCTTTCACCTTTGCTCGCCCTCCTGGGGCTCTGGCAGGATTAGGGGTGACGCCCTCACGGGGAAGGGCCCAGAATGGGAGATGCCTCCCGCTCCCCTCCCTTCTCGCAGGGGCCTGGAACGACCCCTCCCCTGGGCAGCTCTCAGGTCCTTGGCTCTGAGGCTGAATTAGGGGAAGGGAGGGAATGTTCTGGAACCATCTCCTTCATCTCCTCGGAGGCTTTAGGACAGCCCATGCACACCTGTCCTGGGGCCTGGAGTCTCTCCAGTTTCCTTCCTCCTCCGGAGCATTTTTAACTTCAGAATGACCTCCACAAAATGCCTGAGCTGTCCCCAACCTCAACAGGAAGAGAAGTTTCTCTCCACCTCGGGTGGGGTTGTTTCCACTGATTCGGGGCACCCAGGAGGGGTCTCGCCAGGGCTAAGCTGCTGTTGTCTGGAGCAAACGTATATACACACAGTTAATTCCTGCCTCATCCCATCTAAATCTTGACGAGTATTTAAAGCTTTTGCTTTAAGTTTAACCAGGATAGTCAACCTTTTCAGAGAAACCAATAGTCCCTTGCCCTAATTGTCTTTGAGGCGGGCCGGCTTCCAGAATGCTCTGGCCACCACTTACTCTGAAACAGGGAACTTCAGAAGGAAGCTACAGGCGTCGTGTCCGGGACCCTCGAGGTCACTCAGAATCTGAAGGAATCCCCCCCATCCCCATGCTGAGAAGTTCAGCTCTGCCCCATGGCCACGTGCAAGTGTCACGTTTATGGAAAACAAAACATGACTTAGGAAGGCCCCCAACACCCTACACACATAGACGATTCAGTAATGGCGGACCAGCCACCCGTGAGCTTAGTCCCTCAGATGTCCCCTCGAGCTCCTCTGGTCACCTGACTCATGTCTCCCTCAGCCTTCTGCTACCCGCCAGACTTGGCCCCTGGGGCCACCCAACCTTCCACCCTCATGGAGGATTTTCTCCACCTTCCTCTGTGGGGGTCGTTCTTGGTTTCGATGGCTTTATCATCCTAGTAACCCACTTTAAAGAAACTTCTCCATGGTGAAGGACTTCTTTAAGTTGTGTCGATTTCCCCCAAACAAATCACTTTCAAAAATCATATTGGACTATTTTTTCTTCTATTTGCCAAGGCAGTATATGTAAATTGTAGAATATTTGTCCAATAGTAAAGAGCACAAGAAAGCTGAAATTCTCTGGTTCTCCCACACCCAAAGATAAACACAGACATCATTTTATGGGATTCCTTTCCAGTCTTCCCAAATCCTATCGAGCAGACAGCATGAGATACGATATGAAAGCTCTGGAAAGTTGTCGAACACGAGCATTGGAAGATGCTTTGGAACATTCTACCCTTTCTGCTGTCGTTCTGAATCTTATGCTTTTGTCTCTTGGGCTGAATTCTCCTCCTTCACCCACTCCTCAAGCATGTTTTGCCGTGAGATAAAGGGGTGAGGTTTTGATCTTGGTCCCTCCTACATTCTTTCCCTGAAGCAGTACATTCATTCCTTTGGCTTTAATTAACTATTTCAAGACGCTAATAACTTCAAGCTTTGGAGCTCCGGTTCTGACCTCTCTCCCAAATCCCAGAACCCTGTCCCATTGCCTCCTGGAAATCGGCACAGAGGGGGCAGCTGGCATGACCCTCTACTCATCCTCCTGCTTCCCAGGCACCTAGCCCCTTACCTCTGCTGATGTTGTCATCCCGTTTCCCAGCCAGAGACCACCCCTGATGCCTCACTGTCCCTCCTCCGTGTCCTCAAGCTCGCGAGATGCCCCAGAAGTCTCCTTCATGCCCCCACCATGGTCTCCGATCAAAGCCTTCACCAAGTTCCTCTCTTGACTTCACTTTTCTAACTACAAATGTAATTCATTTCAACAGGGAAAAAAAAAAAAATTCAACACAAAGAAAATCCAAAGATGACAACAAATAGTCCTTGTAATCTTCACATCCAGAATTAACAACTGTTAATATGTGGGTGAATATTAGAAATTACTGTCGAAGAGCCCAGTGTTCTGTGAGCGATATGGCTGCCGTGATGCCTTCCCCACATCGGTTTACTTGCTACTTGATATTCTATTTTACCATCAGCACATCATCAGTCAAGCAGCGCCTTTGCACTGGGTATCTAACAGCGAGGATCAAAACAGAAAAACAAGACCGCTGTAACTATTTAAAACAAAGGAGATTTAACGCGAGAAATTGGTTACAAGAGTGAGTTAAGAATTGGGAAGTAAAGCGATTCAGAGGTAGCAAAGGCAGGAATCCACCACCATCCCAGTCATGTGATGGGGCTTAGGTCTACTGTTTTTACTGTTTTGTTTTGTTGTTTTTTTTTTTAATTTACTACTGTGTATCTCTTTTGGTCCCTCTGCTCTTCCTTTCCTGTTCTGTGTTGGGTTAATCCAAATTTTAAGGAGTTCATCTCAAATTTCCTATGGGCATTTCACCTACGATTTTTGCAGAATTTTTAGGAGTAGTTCTAAGGAATTCATATGCACCTTGAACATACCACAGTCTAATCAGAGATGATATTGCTCGGAAATGCACAAAAAAATCCTAAGCTCATAGCAGTAGGATTCCATTTAGTGTCATAGCGTCCTGTCCTTTGTGCTCTTGCTGCCACAAATACCCATCTATATGTGTTCTCAATCCCACAATATGATGTTATAACTTGCTGTAGACATCCTATGTCTTGCAGAATTAAGAAATAACATAGAGCATTCTACGTACCTGTATGTATGTACGCATGCATGTGTGTATACACACACATATATTCATGGCGTGTATATTTTTACCCACACTTACCATTTCTGGAGCTCTTCCTTCTTTCCTGAATATCCAGCTTTGGTCTGACACTATTTCCTTTGGCCTGAAGCACAACCTTCCTTGTCCTACGGATCTGCTGGTAACAAATTCTCTCCATTTGCAGCTCTCTGAAATGTCTTCAGTTCATCTTCACTTTGAGGGATAGTTTTGCTAGCTATAGAATGCTGGCTCGCAGCGCTCCCTTCCAGCACTACAAATAAGTTCTTCTGTCGCCTTCTGGCCTTGTGGTTTTAATAACACTCAGTTGCCCTCTGGATCGCTGTTCTCCAGCGTGTGATGCCTCGTTTCCTTGGGCCGCTTTGACATTTCGCCTTTACCTTTATGTTTGAGAAGTTTGGCCTTGATGTGGCTAGGTGCAGTTTTCTTTGCTTACCTACCTTGAGGTTGGCTGAGTTTCTTGGATCTGTAAAGTGATGCTTTTTCACCAAATCTGAGTCACAGGGTTGTAAAGATTTTAGAAAGCCATGACAAACATTTTAGGCTTCATTCTGTATCTGTGGCTTTGCTTCCAACCATCCTATCTCCGGTCTTCTGCATTCGCTTCTTGAAGTATGATGCACAAGATCTTGCCTCTCTGCTTGCACTGCTGCCGTGATTCCTACTAGAAATGACCTTTCTCCCAACTCTTTATCAACATACGCCTCTACCACTCTCTCACTAAAGCCCAGTACAGAGGTCTCCTTAACTGTGATGCTTTCCTACAAAAGTCCTTATGATGTGTGTGATGGCTCCTTCTCCCCTCCCAGCGTTCTGCTCACTCTCTCTCTCTCTTTCTCTGTGTCAACACATAAAACACATCATTGTAGTTATATTCTCACACATCTTCTCCCGTTTGGGTTTGTCAATGATAAGAATTCTCTCTTCTTCTCTTTGCAGCCCTTGCACACCTTGCACAATGCCAAGAGCATCATATGTGTTCGCGAATGTTTACAGGCTAATTGGATGAATACACGAAGGAACTGAATTTACTTACGACAATGAGGTAGTGTTCCTGAAGCTCTTTGTAAGGAGAAACACAATGACATTTATCCTCAAAGTTGAACACCAGGGTGAGTAGATTTTGATTGAAGATGTAGAGGTTCCTAGAAATCTTCAGGGAAAAGCTCTCAGGTAACTCATGGTTTCTGAATGGAGGCCAAGAATGGGTTTTAAATCTGTGATAAGTGTATAAAAGTGGGAGCAATCCTTTTTTATTATATATTGCCTCCCCAGTCATTATGAAATCATTTCGTATTCATTGTGATAACACCAATCATTAATGTACTCATTTGGCATTCATATGACTCTCTCATGCACTTCGATAGGAATTCTGTTGTAATTAACCATTAGTTAATGTTAATAGTAATGGATGTTTAAAATAATGTGCTACCAAATAGGGTCATTGACAGCAAAGGGATCAACGTACTGAGGCATGAGAGGCACGGGAACAGTCCCTTCCGCAGGGAAAAGTTTCTAAGATGGCAGAATGAAGTTTAAGACGCAGTGTGCACTGAACAGACCTGTTAGCCCACGCCGGGGCCTGAGTCTTGAGAAGACTTGATTTGAATTTAAGAAGGAAATTGTGACGGCCTGGCTTTTGATCCAGTGTTTTTCTTTCGGTTTATATGCAGATCAACTGTGTCCTAAATGATCTTTCGCTTATTTGCCTCATTTATGATCTGTATTTTTCTGTTAGAGGGTAAATCTGAATTTCGTAAAGGATTGTTCTGGAAAAGGGATTTGAGCAGAATGTCGAGATAAAATGCAGTTCTAGATTCTCCTGGGTCTTGCCCCCGAGAGCCTCCTCCGGACTTGCACTCCGATAGAGGGGAGGCATGGATTCCCTGGGTCCCTGCAGAAACCGGGAGGGCCATCGCCCATAAAATAGCACTTCCGCCTGCGTGATGATGCCTCATAAGCCTACAAGGCAATGAGATGAGCTCTTTAAATAACAAATTCACCTTCTATTCAATGCTCGGATATAAAAGGCAGAGCAGAGGTAACACGTGGATCCCCACTGATAGGATTGGGCAACGCACTGGTTTCTGGGCTGAGAAAAAGTTGTTGGGGGTGGGGCAGGGAGAAACATGGGAGCACTAAAGGGAAGGGAGGGAATAACCCCCGTGGGGTAGCAGCGAGGGAAGCCGCAGGTGAGGGACCCGCCGAACACTGCTCCTCCCGGTCGGGATCTGTCGTCACTGCCCTCCTAGGGGACGAATGTCAGGACTGCGGTGGGGGCAGAAGGTGCCAGGCTGACTCTGCCTGGAAAATTGCTGCAGAAGGAGGGGCGCAGCGCCCGTGTCACTCAGGGTTTCCCCACGGAAGCGCAGACACAGACCGTATTTCCAGCACAGAGAGCATGGCCGGGGTCTGGCACGGGTGACGGCACCGAGCTGGAGGAGTCTAGGCTGTTGGCGTCCCATGCAAATCCCAGGACGCATCGTCTCTAACCTCCTTCTCCTGCCGGCTGCAAACTTACATCTCTCCTCTTTACCGAAGGCCTCCCCCAGGACGGGATCCCCTGAATTCTAATGCACACGAGCACAGAAAATCCTGGACCGTCGGAAATGCACGGGCCCCAAGATGCCCTTGTGCAACCATTCCTTCACTCTTGCTGATGCGGCGCCTGAGGCACCCGGGGAGAAAGAACCACGGGGGGCAGCGCGTTCGCAGTGCTGGCCCCCGTGTGGCCCTGGAGGCCATACGCGGCGTGCGTCCCTCGCCCCGGCTAGCGGCTCCACAGAGCCTCGTCCAGATCCTTAAGGTGGGAAGAATATGGCTGTGGTGCCCGGCCAGGGCACTAAGCGGGGAGACAAGGGGCAGGGGGTAAACTTTGGCAAGGTCTCAGGCCTGCAGCGTGCCCACGGGGAGGGCTTACTGGGGGGCCGCTGCATCTCACAGCCCGGCCCCCCAGCACCCAGCCGCCCATCACAGGCTCGGACCACGTCAGCCATGACCCTACTTGCTTTGCCTCCTACTCCATAACCCGGTGACAGCCCAGGGCTCCCCTCAGATCTCTCCCCCCATGAACTAAAGCTCCCTTTCCACTCTGACCGTGGGCCCCAAAACCACCACAGCCGCGTGCCCGCTTTCTGCCCAGCGTTTGTCCCTTTAAATCCCACCCAGCAAAAAAAGAACTCCACACTCCATCCACCTTAATCATTAAAGAGGTTCTTCTTGCCTCTACCGTACCATGTCTATAAAAACTATAAAGTAGAAATCTTTAATTACTCAGAAAGGTCAGGCTTCAAATTGTATATTTAATCTGGATTTAAAGAAGCGTGTTCTAGGGAGAGTTAGGCTGTGTTGTCCACACACCTGCTGCTTCCATTTGTCAGGACACGCGCGGGCACTCCCAGACACAGACACGCCAGTAAGCCAACCGTGCTTAGCACTGGCTCCCTTTCTGCTCAGGACAGAAGTCAGTCTGAAGACAGGATTCCTCCCCCGGGGACGGCAATGGCAGCAGACGAAGGAGGCTCTGGTCACCTGCCTTCATTACCAACTTGGGAAGTGGGGTATTCTGATGGACGTTTCTGGAGACATTGACCTATCTGCCTTTCTTTCCTTCTTCCTTCCTTCCTTCCTTCCTTCCTTCTGCCTTTCCTTCTTCCGGTTTCAGATGAAAGTCTGTTACACAGCTTCAGGAGGTAAATGAGGACGAGGGCCAACAGCACGGGATGGTCCCATGGGCGGAAAGCAGCAGCAGGGTTAGGAGACCAGATGGTACGGGGAGTGAGTACCTCTGTCAGTGTCGCATCACTTACACCAGTATAACAGGGACCAGTGCTTGGATTGTTGGACAAGAGGTGCAGATATGGAAAAGGGGGATGGTGTAATGAACCCCGTAGGGTTGGATTCAACCAAGGGCGTCCACTCAGAGCCCTCGTTAGATAAATAGCTGGACAGACAGATGATGGATCGATTGTACGTATATACACACACAGAGATCATGGATGGGTAGGTAGATACGTAGATACCTAGACATAGGAAGAAGTAGAAATGTGAGTATGTATAAACCTATATTTTACATATATACTTTCATACTTATGGACATATACTTGTTTTCAAGCTTTGAGGACCTAGAGGCAACATTCTGCCCTAGCAATAATTATGCTAACTAGCCAGTTCTTGGTTTTTTTAAATAAGATTCTCCCCTAAAAGAATGACGTTTCTTTGGAAAAGAACAAGATGAGCTTGGAATCGATTATTGTGCCAGAAGGAAAGAACTTGCCCAAATAATGATCAGAATATGTCAGAGGGACCTAGGAGCTAGCTTGGGAGTGTTACTACTGACCCAAACTGGAATCACGGGAAAGCCGAAATTACTAGTAAATGGATGACATCCCCTTGGATAAAACAGTAATCTAAGTGACCATGTGGATAAATAGATGAATAAATGGGGAGAAGAAAAACACCTCTTCCTAATAATAAAAAGCCAACCATTAAATGTGGTATCCCAGTGATGTAATTAGAAATTCACCATTTGGCAACTATCACAGTAGTAATGAACTCAGGTGAGAGCATCATTGTGCGCTAAAGCGAGGACAGGAATGGGGATCAAGAAAGACTTTACCCACCGTCACAGTATCTCCCCAGAAATGCTTGGTCATTACGATGGAAGACACAAGTGACGTTTTAGCGGGGGATTTGGCCCGAGTGAGTCAGCGGCAGCGGGACGTGTTGGTGGGGAGAACCCAGACCTCACTTCTGTGACACTCCAGCCCAAGGTGCATGGCCTGGGTCTCACTGTGAGGAAACATCAGACGAATCCAAAGCGAGGGGTGACCTACAGAAATAAACAGCCAATAATCTTCAGAAGTATCCAGGTCGTGAAAGCCAAGGAAACTATTGCCTATCATAGCACCCTAGAGAGATGCTCGTCTGCGTGCAACCTGTGAGCCCGCACTGGGCATTGTTGGGGCCGTTGCTGACGTTCAAAAGGGTCCCCGAGCAGTGGGTACATGGCTGACCAGCCTATGAAGAGGCTGCCTGTTGCAGCGAGAATTCTCCCTACATTTGCTCCCACTCCCAGTTAGCTTGGTTTTGCCGTAATGATTCCACAGAAATATTCTGCTGAAAAATAAGATATTATGGAGGGTACTCAGAGGTGGTGGGCTGATTTCTAGACCAACGGTTCTTCCTGTTCACTAACAAAAAGGAGCTAAGATAGCCAGCAGCTTGAGCCCAGGGATAACCACATGATTCTTGCTTTGCTGGTGACTTCTCATTCATTACTGGGCGCAAAGGAAGGCAGTCTCCTTCTCAACAAACATCAATGGCTCCCATTTGCCTACAGAATACAGTCCGAACCGTCTACCCAGAATTTGAGGCAGTTACGTGACTCCTGACCTTTCATCACAAGTTACACTCCTGCTGGAGCGACCCAGTCACACGTTTCCCACCATGCCATGTGATATTCTTATAAATTCTGCCTACCTAGTGCCTTCTGGGGCTTCTCCACTGCTGTGCCTCCCCCCCCCAGCTGGCCGCGATTACTCTCTCCTCTGCATTCCCAGCCCAGTGCTTGCCCTTCTGTTACAGCATGTAGTCGGGTCTGTCTGCTTACATGGCCAGCCGCTTACTGGTCGGTTCACGCACCAGAGTATAGGCCACTGAAGGATTCCTTTACTAAATGATTCCATGGGCCAAGGTCCTTGCAAAGGGAAGCTACTAGATAAGCAAAGACATTCAGTGGGAATTTATTGAGTATCTACTATATCCTGAGACACACTCATTACAGTTTTCAGAATACAGTAATCACTTCCTACTCATTCTATCTTTCCATATCTAAGAGCTTCCATATAAAAGAACCTTGGTCAAACACTCAAGGAATCTCCCTGCCTGAAACAGGGAGATTTTTTTTAAACACGCACACATACACACACACACACACATTGGATGAGAGCCACACAAACTACATCAGTGAACTTTTATTATTATTATTATTAAAGAGTTTATTTTTTTTAGGCAGTTTTAGGTTCACAGCAAAACTGGAAGGAAGGAACAGAGATTTCCCGTAGGCCCCTTGCCCCCACATATGCACGGCCATGTGTGGTCCGCGTGTTACAGCTGGTGAATCTACATGGACCCATTCTCTCCCAAAGCCCACAATTTACCTTAGGGCTCCCTCCTGGTGGCATACAGCCTATGCGTTTGGACAAAGGTATAATGACGTGCATCCACCACGATGGTATCACACGGAGTTGTTTTCCTGCCCTAAAGATCCTCTGTGCTCCACCTGTCCATCTCCCCTGCCCCCAAGCCCAGGCGACCCCTGACCCTATCACTCCTATCTCCTAGTTTTGCCTCCGCAGATTGTCACAGCGTTGAATCCTACAGTGTGTAGCCATAGGCAAACTTTTCCCTTGAGTAGACCAATAGAATGCCAAATGATTAATAATAGTCATCACTTGTTTCAGCGTTTATGGGGCACAAAATACTAAAGAAACTGTTCATTTCCATATACTCGAATGTGGTTATTTCTGTGTACTTTCCAGGCTTATTATTAGGAACAAGGTAAGAGAGAGGCAGGAAAGGTGAACTTGGCTTTCTACCCATCCTGAATCCCAGATCCCTCCTGACCTCAGTAAGACATCCTCTTTGGTTTCAACTCAGTAAGTCAGTATTTAAACTAAATCATGATCTCACTTATACGAGGAATCTGAAAGGGTTAAACTCAGAAGCAGAGCAGAACCCCGTTTGCTAGGGGCTGGGGGGGAGGGGAAATAGGGAAGGCGTTGGTCTAAGGTTACAAAATTTTAGTTATACGAGATGCATTGGCTATACAGAATAATGCCTACAGGTAATGGTACTCTGTTGTGTACTTAAAATTTGCTAAGAGGGCAGATCTTATGTTAAAAGTTCTTATCACAAAAAAATTAAAATAGGGGCAAAGGAAAATTTTTGGACGTGATAAATAGGTTTAGGACATTGACGATGGTGGTTTCACACGTGTGTTGTTATTTCCTAACTTACACATCAAATGTGTACGTCTTTTTATATGTCACTCATACCACCATAAAATGGGCTTTTTAGTGTATCGAGGGCGGAATGTTCAAAATAACTCACTCGAAGTGCGTCTACAAATATTTCAGTTGCTGATAGAGGAATAAAGCAATGCAAAGTATTTCGGGTCCCCCTCTTTTTTTTTTATTTGAAAACAATACAGTACAGTGAGCTATTTCAGGTAAAACCACCCTGGAAATACAGAACCTACTCACACAGGCACAAACACATTTTTTTTTCCGTGCAAGCAGACTACATCCCTACTGCCCCTGTTCCAGGCTACCTGGGAAGAGGAATCTTACAGGTTGTAAAATGTTTCTCCTCAGGGCTTCTGCCAGGACTGCCCAGATTTGCCCTTTCAGGACCTAAACGTCATCGACCGGGACGCAAAACACATACCCTTGGCATCTAACCCCACCCTTTGATGAATGGCATTCAAATAAAAAAATTTTTTTTAAAGAATTTTCAAAGGATTTGTTTGAGGTTGAGATAGAATTTGTTATCAGTATTATCTATGCCAAATGGGTTTTCTGTGCCAATGAGTAGCCTAAATTGTATTTATGTTAAAGGGAGGAGGATAAAAGCAATCTTCAAGCATGCAGAAATGCACAGTCTTCATACACCATATTCTGAAATTGCATTGTAAGGGAAAGCCCGCCAAGAGTTCTGGTCGCGTCCCAGCCATGCCAGGGGCAGCCTCGCTGGCCCACACGTCCCGATGCGCAGCCAAAAGTACCAGACCCGTGTTCTCTCCACGACTTTGCCGCCGTGGGAGTGGCCCCCCGGCCAGCAGCGTCTGCATCGCCGGGAACCCCAGAACCCACTCCAGACACACGGATCGGGTAACTGACCAGCGAACCGGGTACTTACTGAGCACGTGGACGTTGGAGAAACGTGGCTCTACTCTGCGTGAGGTCTGGCTCATTTTTAAGTAAGGACAGTGTGTGGTTCAGTATTTGAACCAGTGTGTGCAGCATTTTCTAGGACCACCGGACACAAAGGAGAGCGGGAAATCTCACTGTTCCATTCGCAGAGTTTGGGACTGATGTGAGAGAGTCAGGCTCCCAGCTTACCCCGGCTCCTCCGCCCGCGTTCCTTCCTGGAGCCCAGCTAACACAGTTGGAGGGGGGGGGGGGTCAAGCCGGCCACTCTGACCAGGGGGCAGCCACTCGCGGGGCACCCCAATCCGGCTTCCTTCAGTGGCCGACATCCTGCGGGAATTTCGACACAGAGCCGCTAAGACAAAACCACACTGGTCACATAGCAGCCCTTATCTAAAAGTATGGTCTTCCTGGGGCGTCCGGGGGGCTCAGTCGTTAAGCGCCAGCCTTCGGCTCAGATCATGATCCCGGGGTCCTGGGATCGAGCCCCACCTCGGGCTCCCCGCTCAGCGGGAAGCCTGCTTCTCCCTCTCCCTCTGCCCCTGCTTGTGTCCCCTCTCGCTGTGTCTCTGTCAAATAAATAAATAAAATCTTTAAAAAAAATAAAAAATAAAAGTACGGTCTTCATCCTTGACACAATACCGGCTTTACTCCCAACTCCGCCTGAAAGTGAGTCTTCAGTATCATTCCTCAAGCAGCATCTCTAGATTGTTATGCAGGGAGGGAGAGAGAATTTCTCTTTCCTTCCTACAAATATCACAAAAAAATTGTAACACAAAGAGGCCGTCTCCCATCCCGGAGATCTAATTATAACTGTGTTTTTTATTCACAGTGCTCTTCCTCTGAAATAATGAGCTTTTCAATACAAAGATCCCCAAAATGGTGGCTGATGAATTAATTCGCTAGCGGAGCAGACTCAGACAGAAGAGAAGGGGGGGTAAGCAGGACAGCAGTCCCCGAGGCTCAGAGAGGTCTGTGTCCTCCACTGCTGAGAACCACAGGGGCAGACTGCGTTGAAGACTACTGATGACATGTCTGTTTCTTTACCACGGGCAAACCTGGCGTGTCCGCAATTGGACCTAAACAGGAAACCAGGCGGGGGTGGCCCGCCCCCGCCCCCCACCCCGTGTTACACGGCGACGTTGGCTCCAGGCGTGGTAGCACCAGCTTCCAGACCGTTTCCAGCCCAAATGCTCCCGGAGTAAAGAGAAAGTCCCCGGTGTCACATGAATGTGTAAAACAGGCTCCCGGCATCAGCTACCCACGACATTGAGGCTTGCCCAGGTGGCCGAGCATGTTGGGTATTCCTGCAGTTTCCAAAGATAAGAGTTTAGGGACATCATGGACCCAGGGAAGGACTTTATTTTCACCAACGTCTATACTTACAGTCCTGGAGAAGACTCAAGCCATATCTCAGGAGTATAGATGTCCAACTCAGCCAGGGCTGGATTTTCCCCATATTTAGCCGCTGTGCCTTTTGAGTTTATTTTATTTTTATTTTTACTTTATTTTATTATTTTTTTCTTTTTTTAATGTTTTATTTAAATTCAATTTAGTTAACATAGAGCGTATTATCACTTTCATGGGTAGAAGTGATCAGTGGCCTACGACACCCAGTGCTCATCCCACCAAGTGCCCTCCTTAACGCCCATCCCCCAGTTACCCCATCCCCCCACCTGCCTCCTCTCTAGTTTATTAATTTATTTTTTAAAATTGCCTCCCTTCTGACTTGAGATGGGGTCGCTTCTCCAAAGCCTTTGTTGATTGGGGAAGATATTGAACCCAGGGGCAAAGAGCACCCCCAAATGCTCTGCCTTGAGGGGCTGCTCCTGGCCCTCCCTTCGAGGATCAGCCACAGTTTGGGTAGAGATATGGTCAGATAGACTACAGAGGGCCCTTTGCTGAGATCTCTTCTTCCCTCCAAGTCTGGCTGCACTTCCTATGTAAGACACGGGTTCCAGAAATTGTGTTTTTTCAACCAGCTTCTTGTTTGTGTCTTTCACTGAAATTAAAACACACACGAGTGTCCAGGGGTTGCGCCGGGAGTTGGCAGGCTGGACCAGCGTCTCGGGCAAGTTGAGAGGCATCAAGGGCACGGAATCGTTGGCAGGGCCCTCGGTGCCCCCTCGCTCTGAGACTCCTTGCCGACTGCAGGCTGGAGCCCCGGGCTGGCACCCGGCGTCCCTGAGCGGCAGGTGTCTGCGAGGCTCTGCCCAAGTCGGCCGCAGCCATCAGGGCAGGTCCGCCGGGGACCGTGGACGGCACTGGGCGGGGAGGTGGGGGGCCTGGAGGGTGTGGTTGTCACCCCAGGGAAGGACTCCCGCCTCCACCTGACACCCTGGCTGAGATATCAGGTAACCGTGACAGCTGTCCAGGGGCGGCAGGGACAGAACGCCGAGCACCTGTTTGCAACACACCCCATTATCATCGATGCCCGCGTAATCATTAAGGGCAAAGCACTGATAAAACACAGCTGCGCAGGGGAGAACTCTCCTCCGGGTCGTACAGGGAGAGTGACATCATTTGGGGCTATTAGACGCCCGTGGCCAACCCAGGGGCCCTGATTCTCTTGTGTGATGAGAGTCCTTAGCTGTTTCCGAGCTCATTCTATCGGATGACACTCTTTTCCAACCCCATTCTTTCCTCCTGCTTGCGTTGAGGCTTGTTCCCATTGGTTGGCCAGTTGGCTAGATGGCTTTGCAGAACTTAACGTTCTGTGTCTCTACCTGCCTCTGCCCCGTGCGGCGACGATCGCGGCTGTGGTCAGCCGGACGACTTGCCGTTGAGAAATGGTTTTTGGGGTTTCGACACCGTGCTGCTCCTTCTGGGCACGGGGCTGCCGGGCCCGCACGCCCTCAGACAACACTGGGGGCCCCCGCGCTGCCGGCCAGCCCCTGCCAGCCTCTCACATTGGTCAACCCCAGCGCCGGAAGGCCTCCACGGGGCAGTTCCAGGATCATTGGCCAAAGCTGCTCCTTTTCCAGAATTTCTGTGAGTCTGCCTGATGCAAGGAGGGACAAGGGAAACCCACACACACACACACACACGGCGATTCTCAGAAAGGCGAACATCCACTGAGCAATGCCGCTCAGGAGAGGGCAGAGCACGGTGAGGGCCGCCGGGAGCCGGCTGGGGCTGGGGGGGTGGGGCGCTCCTCTGTGCCTCACTGGGTCACGCCGGCTCCCAGCGCCCCTTGCCGGCCGGGTGCACCTGCTGCGGAAACCAGCCCGACCCAGAGAGGCAGGGACTCCCCTCGGGGAAAGCGCATCATCCCAGGATGCCTCCCTCCCTCCACCCATCCTCTCGGGTGGCCTGCGGGTCCTGGGTGCCGGCAGGACGAAGAGAGCCAGCCCGGAGCGTGGTCCGGCCCCCAGGTCCCTGGCCTTCAGGTGTCCCCACACCTTGGGCGGCAAGCCGTGCGGCTCGTCCTCGGAAGAGGCCAAGACGCGTTGGAGAAGCGCAAACCCAGGCATCAGTGGCAGGAGAGGTGGTTTCCTCCCGGCGGAAACTAGACCTCGCTGACAAATTGTTTAAGTGATTGATTTTAACTTTCCCCCTCTTTGCAGCAAGAGGGCAGGTCTGCGAAGTTTCCAGTCAAAATGGCTCATGAATGGGTAATCACAACAACGCTAACAGTCTTTTGATTTCCTGACAGATCTGTGGTACTCGTGAATTTTGCATGATTGATGGCTGTTGACTGACAATGGGTTTTATGGGATAATGAGCAGAGTCCCAGACGGCAAACGGCTGAGGTGTACACAAGTCATGATTAAAGATCCTGGCTCTCAAGGCTCCTCCAAACAGACCCCGCCACAGTGAGGCGGCCCCATCAGCCACGGGGCCGCACAGGACCCATCTCCTTCTCCTGGTCCCTCTTGCCACGGCCCTCTGTGCCAGCCCACAGCGAGCCTGCGCCCCAGGCAGGAGCCCCGTGGCCTCGTCCCCGGCCACTCCTCCGCAGGAAGGCTGTGACCGCGGTTAGGGACCGCAGTGATGTCCAGGAAATCCAACGTGCGTTCAAGGCACCTTGAATTACGTGCTTGGGAAAATTCTCAGGTCCATTAATAACCTCAGTGCAAACCAGAGCCCTGCGTACTGCTGGGACCCCACAGCTCGCAGGAGAGGAAAAAGGACCCGACTTACACATCCTGCAGAAAAGAGAAGCAGCTCGGAGTCTGCAGTTGGGGAAGCAAGGTCACTTGTAAGTCAAACTTGATTTCATGGACACGTGAGGTTAGTTCCATCGAGTTTCGGAACCTAGCTGTCCTTGGCCCAGGTCAGGGGATTGGTGGGAGGAGGCTGGCCCAGAACTGGGCTCCCACCCAGGAACCTGGAGCAGGTTTTCGGGGAGCGGCTCAGCTGCAGGAGCCGGGGGTCCACTCCGTGTGCAGAGCGGGGGGGCCCTACGTGCACGGCCCCCCACAGCGGGGTGAGGAGGAGACGACTCTTCTCAGATGCGGAGCGGGCACATAGCAGAGTACCAGAAAACGTGGGCAGGGCACGCTCCTCCCAGGGAAGGGACTCCGTACAGGGAATCCCAGAGAAAGCCAGGTTCTGGGATGCAAACGGGCAGCTCCGGCAATAATGCCGTGAACCAGGAGAGCGTGCCCTGAGCTTCGAACGTGGCAGATGTGTGCAAAGTGTTTCGAACACACACTCAACAATCATCCCAGTGGCCTTTGCACCATCGTTCTTACCATCCTCATCAGAGACCTGGGGATGGGTCTTAGGCGTCCAGAACTACTTGCCACAGACTCAAACCCAGGCCCGTCTGGATCCAGGACCAAAGCCAAGAGAGCCGCCTCCAAGGCTGGGACAGGAGGAGCCCTGGAGGTGGGGAGTAAGGCCTCATCCCCAGTTAGCCGAACAATCCAGGGCCGAGACAGAGAGCTCCAGGCCTAAGGTTATGCTGGAGCCTGGGCAGGGTCAGAGCAGGGCTGGGCCGAGCCCCAGCCCACACCCCCCCAGAGGGCAAGCTCCTCACTGCCGCGGCAGGGCCTTGCTCCAACTGGATGGCCTGTAAGGACTCTGCAAGTTCTCACCCGAAAAGCTGTACACGCACTTCAAATGTATGCAAAGCGCGTCTCGGGAATATTCACCATCTCTAAGGGCTGGCTACTTAAAATGAATGTTGAGAGCGTTTCGAGTCTCCTGCTCTGAAGGAAGCGTGTGGTATCTCTCGGCAGAGGGAAGCCGGTGGACAGGCTAGATTCAGGCGCCGGCCGGGGGATTGCTGCCGGCCACGGCCGAGTGCTGGCGGAGGGCGGGAGCCCCAGGCCAGGCCGCCTTGCTGGCCCCCAGGCTCTGCGTGCTCACCGGGGGGCTGGGGAGAGGCGCCCAGAGGCGCCCAGGCCGGGTCCTACGTGCCCGCGGGTACCTGCCGCGGGGCTGTCCGTGGGCCCTGGGTCTGGGTCTCTGCAGCAGACCCACAGAGAATCTCTGTGCGACCCCAGCTTCTCAGCGGTTCCCGCGGTGTCACCCCGGGGGGGGGGGGTGTCCCTCTGGCTCCCAGGGACCTTGCTTCACAAGGTCATGGAGGTTCTCCAGGAGCCCGGGGTCCGCACCGTGTGGGCGCCTGCTGGGGAAGCCGCACTCACGCACTCGTTCCTCCTGAGTTCCTCGGGCGGGTGTTGGGGCCGAGCGGGAAGGAGTCGTCCCGGATCCTCAAAAGCTTCAGAGGCTGCTTTCCAGTCCGGGCAGCAGGCGTCCTCACGGGCGCCACGACGTCCGCGTGGGAAGCCCCGCTCCTCTGAGACCACGCGTCCTTCCGGAAGTCTCTATGAATGGCACTCTGCTCTAAGGGTCTTCCTGACCTGACGATTCGAACCCTGGGGACAAAATCGGAAGCTCCTGCCAGCAGGCTGGGGGAGCCCCAGATCACCACTGTCACCTCTGGAGACAGTGTGGCCGCGGCGGGAGGTGGGCGCTGCTCCGAGGGGCATCACTCACACTGGGCTGGGCAGCAGGAGCCACCGAGCCAGGGGCACGGGGCTGGCAGGGGACGGGAGGGTGCCGGCACCGATCCGGGGTGCGAAGCGGCTGCGGCAGACCGGGGAAGGAGGAGGAGCTGAGCACGGAGCGCGGGCTGCACCGCGCCCGGTCCCGCCCCCCTGCAGCAGGGGCAGGTGGCCTGCCTCTGAGAACTCAGTCTCCCCATCTGTGAAGTGGGAGAAGAGGTTCCCCACCGCCCAGGCTGGGAGGACTGCTGAAGGCTCCACATTTGAATGACCTAGATCCCTATTTCCAGAACAGAGGAGGACGTCAGCGCCCCCACACCCAGTAGCTGGCACATTCACATCGCTACATCAGCGTTTCCCAAACTGTGTCCTGCGGAACACCAGAGCCGTGGGGCCTCAGGGGATGCTGTGCAAAAAACAAGGGTTGTGCCCAGCTGCTTTCAGAACTTGCTCAGGAGATCAAAGTTGGACAGAGCTTTTTACTGCAGATCTTCTCAGAGCCTTTAACCTGTCTCCCCACCAGGGCCACCAGCCCCGCCTGGCCGTCTCACCACTCGCCCCTATATCATCGCGGCCACCCCAACCAGACCTCCCCGTGCCTGCGTGGCCCCCCCGCAGGTCATATCACTGCCCTGCTCAGAAGCTCCAGAGGCCCCTTGCCTCACCGAGGAAGAAGGCCAAGTGGCTCACAGGTCCTTCCCCACCCAGGAGGTGCCCCTTTTCCTCCTGACCTCACCTCCTGCTCCCTCTCACGGACACAGCCCAGTCCAAGGCTCAGCTCCAGCCGCCTGTCTGGGCTGCCCTCCTCAGGGCTCTGCACGGCGGACTCCCTCTCCTCCTCCCTGTGTTAATCCAGAGCCCTCTTTCCGCATAGACGATCTCCCATGCTTCTCCAGATGGCAGCCCGTCCCGCCCCCCCACCCACACCGAGGAGCCGCCTGACCCTGCTCACCTTTGGGTTCAGTGTACATATCGCTTCCTCATGGTCTTGTACGCCGTCTGCTCTGCCTCCTTACCATCCGCCCAAATATCATCTCCTTGAGAGCAGGAATCTGCCCAGAACGGTGTTCAGGATATATGGAATTACTCAACAAACTTATATTGAGTGAATTAATGAACTTTTACTGAAAGCATTTAGCATGTAGCATTTCTCCCCAAGTTATTGGGAATCTCATGTTTTCATTCAGCAACTGTTTATTGGGTGACAGCCATGTGTCCGAAGCATTTCAGGACATAGAAAATGGAATCGTCTCTCACAGAGCTCCGTAAACAGTTTGTAAGAAGTGTCACTGCAAGAACATTTCCGCTGTAAGGAGGAGGATCTGTCCAGCCACTGTCTGATGCCCTCTCTCTCTGGGGCAGGGATGAAGACAGAGGGGTGAACAGATTCTAGAAGCTTCCACGGGGCCACGGGTGAGTACCTCATCCAAAGTCTTAGAACATGAAACTACAGGTCCCAGAGGAGCCCCGAAGCAGGACACCGGTGAGCCAGCAGCGCAAAAGGAAGACAGGCTCCAGGATCCAAGACAAAGTCAAAACCGAGGCAAGGAAGCACGTGGGTGAGGACGCGTCGGGGGAGCACGGGGTGGGGGGAACGGCCGACACATTCGACAGGACCCCAATCCGATGCGAAAACAAAGACAAAAGGGGAGCACAGACTAAGATACTCAGAACAGGTGCGGTGTAGAAACCAGGACCAAAGGGAGAACGTTGGGATAGGTGAGCGAATGCAGTCTTCGAAGGGCGAGACATTTTTCCTGTTGGACAAGGAGCGCCAGTTGGTAGAGAGTCCCGAGCACAGGCGGTGGCTTCCGGATAGAGACGCTCCAGAATTAATGAGATAGCCAGTCCGAAACATCCCCATCTTGAAGGTGGGAGTCATGCCTTTGTTATGCGCAGAGCTATATTTAATCGATATTTATTTCAGCATTATTAGCTGTAAGCACAGTAATAGGAAAACAGTGTCATGTAAATATAAAGTCTTATTATAGCTAGCAAATTGGATGCATAAGCTGATTAATTTGAAATCCGTTTGGATACCCTTTGGATTATATTGCCACGTTCCTGGATATTCGGTTTGAACGGGTGACTTTCAAATTGATGCTGAGGGCAAGAGACAGTGCTAATGAGCGCATGAGCTCTTCACATCTGAAAATCTGGGAATGAGTCCTTCTTGGGTCAAAAGTGAAAATGAGCTTGGTTCTCTCACTCTGATCCCTGTTGACACTGTCGTCATCACAAAACTATCATATTATTTGGCATAGCCACCGGGTTGTGTCAGGAGAGCCTCGGACCCAATGCCACGGGGCATGGTGGCAGACCCAGGCCACACCGTGGGAGGTATGGAAGATTCTAGACAGCAGGCTCCACATTACAGAAATGACACAGGCCAGTGGCTTTAGCCCTTTGATTTTTGCATGCAGTAAATTCATATGGGCTGATTTTAGGGGGGGGAGAAAAGAAAGGAATTAATGATGCATATCCAATCTAAAAGATAGTGTTATCCACTTTATTTCACCACTTGTGTTTCATTTCATTGATTGTGCCCAATAATCTTAAGTCACATAAGCGTATAAAATGATGCAATATAGCAGAACATGAGACTTTACACAATAAAGTGCCTCAGCAGCACAGCCCGTCCCCTCCAAGCTGGCCTGCGTGCTCCCACGAGCTCAGGGCATGATTGAAAGCCCGGGAGCCTTTTCCCATCACTGCGGTCAGGTGCCGGCTCCCTGAGAGCAGAACTGGGGGCCCAGAGGGGGTGGGGGGCTCAGGGCTGGACTCGGACGGGTCAGAAGGAAGCGCTACGGGTTCTCTCATTCATACATTCACTTATCCATCACACGTGTCAAGGTGGCCCTGGGAAATCAGCAGAGCTCCAGGATGCCAAGCCGTGGGCTGCAATCAGTGCAAATGGACTGAGGTCTGAAGCAAATCCAAGTGACTAGGGAGGTGAGCCCACGAAAAGACAGAGACGTGCTTGACCCCACAGGTGATGGGCAGCACACAAGCCCCTTCCAAGGGGCTCTGAGTCTGACCTCAAAGAGCCATTGGGGCTCTCTGATAAGCCATGAGGGACCCTGCGGCACGTCGCCGCCGTCATCAGCGGGGTCTTTGGCTCACGGCATCGTGACACGTGGCACAATTCAATGACAGGGGTTTGGGCCTGGATTGAGCTGAAAAGCAGAAGCAGAAATGGGAGAATTCACTCCTTTATATTTTCGGACTTCATGGAAAATTTCCCAGCTATCAGAGAGACAAGAGGAGGAAGACTAGAGTTCCAGATGAATCCCCATAGTTTCACGAGTGGGGTGTGGGGATGAGAACCCAGTGTGCCTACGCATGGTACAGACAACGAGACCCAGCGCTTGGGGGACGGGGAGGCAAGAGCCGGGCAGGGGGCCAGAGCCGGGCAGGGGGCTAGAGCCGCGCAGGGGGCCAGCGCCAACTCCGTGTCTAACTCCGGGTGCTGTGGTTCTTTTATTTTGTTCTTTCAAGGATTTCTTATAGGGTCTGACACCCAGGTCCTAAGCTGCAGCAGTGAATGCTGCTTCCTCCCACCGCCCAGGGGAGAGCCCCCCGGGGGCCCACGTCAAGGCCCCGGCGCCCTGGCCATTCCCTCCCGCGTTGGTTCTAACCAAGAGAGTTGGGCTCCCGCCAGCCGGCAGTCAGAAGCCCGCCGTCGGCCCCTCCCGCCCCACCTGCAAAGCAGCGACGTCCCTGAGAATTATCAATTGGCTTTCTGGGACACCTAATGACTTCATCAATAACGTTTACCAGTTCCGAAGGTCACCGGAGAGGGGAAGGCCGTGGGAAGCACCCCGGCCCGGCAGGAGCTGCGTGGGCTCATACGAAGGGTCACCACTCCGTTCCCGGCCCCTTTAATTGGCACTTGGGGATCCGTATTAATTGAGCTGCAACAGGAAGACGAGGGGTTGACGGCGGGAGCACAGGACACCGTGCCGCCGGCTGGATGGGGACGGCCACGGCTAACATCCGCGGAGCAATAATTCCATTTTATGTCTTTCACATTTAATAGCAAATTCGCCATTTAATCTTTAAGACAGAAGTTACTTATTCTCAATCTACCTCTCCTCGCGCTGCTATAATCTCATGCCACTCACACTGGCCGGTGGCATGCAGCCCATCACACTCCCAAATCAGGCCCATTTTTTCATTAGCTCATATCCTTCCAGAGGTGGCCTCCTTTCCAGATGGCTGATCAGCAATCAACACTGGTTTGTTTCAATCGGAACAGCAGCCGTAACTTCTCATTTAAAAACAGCTCCTCTAGAAGCGCATTAGCGGGAGGCAGAGCCAGCCCTGGTGATTGTAACGATGGGTTGGGTTTTTTTGTTTTTTTGTTTTTTTTCTCTTAAGAAAAAAATGCAGCTGAAATCCAAAGAAAAAAAGAAAAGAAAAATTGCATACACTTGCATCCCACCCCGTGGATCTCAATGCAGATTTAAGTCTCTCCTAATTGCTCCTGTGTGTAGTGTCCCTTTCAAGTTAGGAAGGGAATTAATAAATCCTGTTTTCAATCTTGTAACCGGAAGCAAGGGGGCGAGTCCTTTATCTTGACCCACTGACCCAGGAACTATTTGGTTAGTTCAAAACATGCCCATAGTTCTGTGCAAGCGTCTCAGTTTTACACCTTAATTTCATTAACTTTTACCTCTTGGGAGAGTTTTAGGTAAAGAATAATCAAGGCTCTACCATCATTCTTTCCTAGAGAGACAGAAGGAGAGTGTGGGATTCGGGAAAGGCCACCGGCGAGGTGCTGGGAAATGCGAAAAAGCACGTTCAGGAGCCCCCTCTCCACCCAGGCTGTCACTCTGACCCCCTCGGTCCTTTGTGAGCCAGCCCGGGTCTCACCCGTGACCCTGCTGCTCCGAGGTTAAGCATGAACACTTTTCAAAGGCTAGTTCATTCACACTGGGAAACGCTGACTTCAGTAACGGGAGACGTTAAAATGATTTTCTTATCTTGCTCATCCTTCCTGTATTTCACTCGGGGAAACACAACATGGCCACACACACACACACACACACACACACACACACAGAAATCACATTTGTCATGAAGGGAAAGGGACAACTTAACATTCGATCCCTGGTGAGCAAATGCCACTGTTTATTAGGGAGGGTTATGAAAATGTATCAGTGTGTTCACAAAGTGGAGGCCACTGAAATGTAACTTTGGGGTCTTTGTCTATTCAGTATTCATGAGCTGGAACTGGTAATGTTCCCTAATTCCATTCCTAAAAAATAAAGTCACAAATTGTTTTGAATATATAGTAACCGCCAGGTCCCAGGAGAACACCGCTAAGTGACTGTTGCTTCCTTCCAAGGAGGCATCCTGGCATGGATCAGTATCCAAAAGATATCCAAAGACAGAAAGGAAGGGACCTCCTCACATACAGGTGATGTTCTCATGAGACTCTAAATTGAGCCCCCTTTTGACCAGTAATGCTGATGCCCAACCAGTTCATCTGACAGCCACTGATTTTTAACCCTGCAATCGGTGTTTTGTTTTGTTTTATTTTTTTAATTTCCAAGATTGGGAAATTTCAAAGGAAAAGAGAGAAAGAGTATTACCAATAAAAATACATGTTTTCGTGCAATGCATTGAGTTAGGCTCCTTTAAACCAGTAGAGGAGTTGGATGTTTTTCTTGTGTCTTACTGATATTATTGATCTTTCCAAAGAAATGTTGTATAAATAACTCCTCGGTCTCCTAGGCCCCGGCTTCATGCAATCTAGCACTTTGGATATACCAATGTGGAAGGCATGCATAAAATCGGAAAAAAACTTAGAACAGTAAAGAGAGGAAAACAAACCACAGCCACGGTGGCCACCATAATCACACTTGCGCGTTTGCTGAGATACAAAGCTGCCAAACCCTTCACCCACGAATGTCGTCTCAGGAAGTGGACAGTTGGCATCAAGGTCGTGTGACTGGCGAGGCACAGAGGGAATCAGGGGCAAAGCTTCAACCAGAATCTCAGGTGTCCCACATCCCAATTCGGCGGCGCATAGCTATTGCCCATGGCCGGTCCTGTTCGCATTTGTGAGAACCCATCCTTCGTGGGACAAAACAAAAGAGGATGAGGAACAGAAGGAGAAGACGTGATAATAGCTTAGTCCTTCATCTTGTTTAGTAATTATCCATAGATGAAGCTCGAGTTTGTCAAAAGTCAAAAGGATCCATCCTCCTTGGGACGTCCAAAGGGACTTGTCACAGATTCCAAAGGCAGTTTCTCTAAGAGGATAAAGAATATTTCGGTTCAGAGTCAGCATTATATTGAAAATCTGCCAAGCAGAGAAATTCTTCCATGAAGATAAGAAAACCGGAGCCTGCCCACGGTCCCCCAGTTCACAGGTGGCAGAACTGGGATTGGGACTCCTCTGGCCATGCAAAATTATTGAAATCTTTGTACCTAACAAGGTGATTACTTAAGAAAGAACAACCTTTATTTGGGGATGAGGGTTCTGTTGTGGGCTCACCAGTCTATTGCTTACGTCCGAGGCAGAGGAGAATCCAACAGTGAGAAAGATCTAGCCTTCACGTTCCAAGAGCTGCCACGGTTCCCGCTCTGATGGTCTCCCACCTTGAGAAGATGAACGTCTACGAACTTACCTGTGGTCTGAGCACACGGCCGGAGGACATTTCACATTCCCACCCACACCAGATGCCTCGTTTATTTATTCAATGAAAAATGAATTGGTTAGAACATCAAGTCAACCAAAACTAAGCATTACTTCCAAGAGGTGTGCACAAAGCCCTTCAGGAGCAGAAAGGGGGTGTAAACCAGATAGGGGGTCAGAATGCACGTTTCAGAGGAGCGCACACACTGGTCTGGAAAAGTCGGCAAGAAGCGGCAAGACGCAGGAAGGGCTGGGGCATCCATGTGGGAGGAGCCGTGTGTGGGAAGGAGGAGGGGCACAAGCACCCGGGGGCTCGGGGACTCCTGGAGGACAAGAGCTTCGGTTTGGCTGAAGCCGAGCCCGGCCCAGGTAGGGAGAGCTTCAGCCAAGGCAGAGCCAGGAAGGGCCAGCGGGCTCCCAGGAGCAGGGGCGGGACGCACAGAGCCATGGCTCGGAAAGCACTTGCAAGAGGGTTCCTGCTGTCTCTCCTTTGCCTCTGCCTGTCCTCCTGCCTGAAATGTTTGCTTCCTCCATGCCCCACCCTCACTCATCTCGGCCCCATCGGCTTCCAGGATTCACCCCACATCTTGCTGCAACGACACCCATTGCGAGCCCTTTGAACTGACCTGGCCTAGTTTCTCTCCTAAGTGTAGCATCGTGTCTTTACCCTGATGTCGCTTGGCTGCATGGGTCCCATCCGGTAGGCCAGGACCGATGGCAGGGCAGCAGTCCTCCCCTCCCCCTCCTCCTCCTCTTCTGTCTCTCCTCCTCTTTCTTCTTCTTTTTGGTTTAGCATGGTGCACACCATGACTGAGTGGTAGCTAATAAATTTTTCATGAACGAGCGAATGAATGAAATTTATCCTAAGGCTATAAGGAGCACTTGAAGACTTTTAGGCAGGACGTAACAAGATCAGATTGGCCTCCCTCCCCCCAAATCTGGAGAAGAGGGGAGGTAGCCTCATTTATTTGTTCTTTCATTAATAAATTAGTCCATTGAACAAATATTTGTTGAGAATCTACTACGTGCAGAGCTCGGTGTTCAGCATACCAATACAGTGATCGGCAAAACAGAAACACTCCCTTCCCCGATGGGGCTCATTAGATAGTCAGGGAAAGAAACATTAGACAAAGGATCAATCAAACGCCCAAAACAAGTGTGTAGCTTCTGCCCATTTGGAAACAAAGATGAACACGGGCTAAGTATTTCTTAACAGTTCATTGAGTATCACCTACGTACTAGGGATTATATTGGACATGGACACTTAGCTTTAGCAAAGCCCGTTTTGACAACACATCACCGCCGTAAACCCCACAGGATGCGGGGCTGACAACTTGCTGCGTGCCACGGCGTTTCCAAGACAGCAACATTTCAGGACAGGGAAAAATCTGGACAATTTTCTGGTTATTCTCTACACTGACACGACTCCTGCACTGGAAATCATTAAGGATGAATTTTGGAACAAGGGTACGTCCAGCATGCAAATGAACTAGACCTTCCTCCTCTTCTGGATCGTATGCAGATCTGAAATTGGACGTGGTCCCTCGGCATCTCAGGCCTGGTCTCTTTTCTCAGATTTTTCCGGAACAACCTACCCACAGACCAGTGTGAAAGGAATCACAGGGCCATCAAAATTCATTAGGAATCATTTGCTACCAAGAAATGGGAAACTTAGCCATTTGTCTGACCTCTGTTACAAGGCACGTCTGCGCGAGCAAAGGCAACCACGGCCTAAGTAAGCACTCGAAGAAGCAATGGCGACAAGCACCCCTGTGACCAGTGCTTTGCACATCTTCATGCAACGTTTTGCAAATACAATTCTTAATGAAACAACCCAGAAGCCCTTTAAAAGGAGTTCTGAAGTGGGGTGTGAGCAGGCGGGGCTGGAATCTGAGTTTCGCCCTGACGCCCCCTTGCAGTTTGACCTTGAGTAAATCGCCCCCTCCTCTTGTGCCTCGCTGTCACCCAATCTGTAAATCTGAGCTAGCCATGACCCTTCGTTACCTCGCGGGTAAGCCGTGAAAAGAAATGAGGTAACACTTCTGAACTTATGGGAAACCTGGAGAGCACGCAGAAAAGCATGACAAAAATGATTAAGAAGAAGCTGGGTTCCTTGAACAAAGGCTAAAAGACACTCAAGATAATTTAGACAAAAAAAAGAGAACACCAAGGAGCGACTTAATTGTTGTCTTCAATTTATAACAGTGTTTATAACGGTCTCTTTCTCTTTCTCTCGCGCTCTCCGCTTGCTGGTGTGCTGACCCCTCTCCCAGCCCTAGCGAACAAGAGACACTGTCCTTACCTATCACTCAACCCCTCCCAACTCACCAAACGATTAGCCTCATGACTCTGCTGGACCCTGAATCGAGGTTACCTACTGGCGAGTTGCCTTCTCTACCGCCTTAAACTCCCTTCAACCTCTTGCATGTCCGCCGACATTGATCTGAAAACCCCCAACCCTGTATCCAATTTCGAGGCTCCTGGGCCACCTGGAATTGCTAGAATAAAGTACAGAATCGTGCAAAGTTGTCAGATGGCAAAATTCGTGTTAACCTAAAAGCAATCCTGTGTGTTCCGCCTCACCCACTCCCGTAGTGGCTCCTTCAGCAGCAGCCTGACTCGAACCTGACTGAAAATATTCAGACTTTTAAGGCCACTGATACAGAGAGAGGAAACCAGAGAGGGGACACGGGGAAATAATGTGAAATGCTAACATAGCCATCACGTGACCAACTCAGTGTAAAACAAGGTGAGGAGGAAAGACGCTGAACCCAGAGTGTGGGACAAAACAGTGTAATTTCGATCCAGCCCTCTGAACTCTGCAAAAAAACACAAGAAGCCTACCATCAATGGAAGAGATGGGAGAAAATGTAGAGAGTCTACTAGAAATGCAAGAATTCAGTGTAGCCTCCAATCGTTTAAGGAATGCGATAATGAAGAAATTCACCTACTTGCAATAAGCAAATAAAAAGTACTCTCCTTCCCTATTACTTGGTACCTGCCACGTCAACTGGATCCGTCAATAGGCAGATAGACAAAGAGGAAGATCGGGCTGCCTCGCATTCCTCATAATGAGGACCACCGGTCACACTGGAGGGCCTTCCATCTCTCTATTATCTGAGAGTTGCCAGCCAAGCAGAGCAAGCCGTTATTCCTAGTCATTGTCATTCGTCAGTCATCAATAATTATTAGAAGCCCGGTGAAAGCTGACTGGCACCTGACTTGACATCAAAACTTGGCCCTCCACTGCTTCTTCATCAGTGATGTCGAGCATGGGACATGGCCGCTTTAGCAGGAAGGAATTAGTGAGTGGGGCCTTTGATTCGGAGCCATAAATCCAGGTGCTTCAAACCACCACCCCTGTACACAGTAAATCAATATTTCTCAAACTTCGGTGTGTTTGCGAATGACAGTCACTTGTTGAAATGCATATCCCCGGCCCCCACTTCCAGACCTACTGAACAGATCTCTGAATTACTAACCAGCATCCAGAAACACCGCCGTGAGCACCGGCAGCGACGTGCTCAAGGGTGTTGGGGAGCTCATGTGCGGACGGGGAAAACCCGGAGACTGGTTCGGTGATCACAAGCCAAAATACTTCATTCTTCTAAAAAATATGCTCCCGCAGTGTGTTTCATTGAGTCCTAGCAATGCCTGCATCCTCCAGTCCCCTCCCCCCTCGAAGCCCCCGTGGAAGTTTCTAGAATGAGCACTGGTACCACCATTTCAACGCATATGCCCCTTCCATGCTGTTTTTTAGTAAGTCCACGTTGCACTCGGAGACCACAGACAGAAGCTGATGGAAAGTGACGGCCCCGTCGCCTCGTCTATAAGGTCGGCAGCCACTCCTTCTCCTTCTGTCTCGTAAGGAAACACGGCCATCAGCTGAGAGGTGAAGCGGGAAGGTACGCCATCCCACAGCGAGGTGCGATGCTCACACAGGGAACTCACTTCAGTTGGGGTGGGTCATTTTTAAAGGACATGAGGAGGCCACTCTTTCAAGATCATCTTTGACAGGAATGGGTTAATCTTGTCACCTTTTCTGTTCTTGTCCCAGTGCCTGGGTTGTCAAGGAGGTAGATAAACACGGTGCTATTTTCCGGTTTTGTTTCATTGTCTGTCAGGAGAGTAGGCCAATTTCATACCATTTGCTGCTTTCATTACTGTCTCAAGATTGTCACAAGAATTGATAAATTTCAGACTGTTTTTCTTGTCCTCATTACAATCTTAAGGTTGTCATGAGAATAAATTGATTTTGTGCCATTTTTTGTCCTCATTACAGTCTTTTTCATGAGAATGGCTTCATTTTGAACCATTTTTGTTCCCGTGGCCATTTTCAGCATGAGAGAAGAGATTCCTCAATGGGAAGGAAGAGACGCCACCTCAGATGCCGATCTCCAGTGAGTCCTCATGTGCATCTCAGGGAGAGGCGGGCAGGGAGCACCCCCCTTCCCGTGACGAGTTTCCTGTTGTGATTTTTGTGACCTCGACGTGATTGAGGGAAACAGAAGAGAACCAAAATCCCACCTTCACTTACTGTTGCTTGCATTATGTCCTCCTGTGGGACAGAGAATGTTCTAGATTGGCGCCAGCGGATTTCCAGAAGGGAGCAAACAGGTAGGTGATCTGGAAGGGGAAGTATAGCGGAAATCCAGGTCCGTTAGACAGAGGGGGTGGAGGCTCTGATGCAGGAGCTGCGACAGGGCTCTGTCTCCCAAAGCAACAAGTTAAAATCATTCATTTCAGCAGCGACTTTCTTGTTAGAAGTGAGAAGACACCACACGAACGTTCCTCACACATTCAACTCTCCAAAAATACATAGCTACCCCCAAAATATGCTGTTTCCTTTATTGGAAAAATGCTCAGATCCTAAAACACCCAAACTAGATGAGAGCAAATAGGGCCATCTTCCTTAAAAACTGAGTGGAGGGCTGCGTGGGCAGGGCAGGGCAGGCCCCCAAATAACAGAGGTCCAAAGTGGCAAGAGACTCGCTGTCTTGAGCTTTGAGGGGCTTGCCAAGCTGCAGATATGCTGGCAGTCAGAATTGAAGAAGGCCCCCTTGGTCCGTGCGCAAAGGTGTTTGAGTAAGAGAGCAAGAGTGCGCTTAAGGTTGCATCAGTCGTTTCTGTTCATTTCTTTGACCAAATTCAAATCAAGCAAACAATTCTTATTTGCTTGCTTTTTTCCTATGAAATACATCAATTGGCTGACTAAATCAATTACGGGTCACAAACGGAAGACAGGATGAGGGTTGTATGTAAAGGATATTTGGATCAGGGAGGGTAACGTATTGGGTAAATATGTTTAAGGACCTCTGGGCTGCTTAGAAATGGACAAACTTCACAGCCTCCAGCGGAGAAAGAAGGATCCATAATGTGGAACTGCGGGTAGTCGGGCGGGCCCAGGTGCACGACTGCAGCTTAGATCGGGAGAACACAAATGTCCGTTAACAGGTGAGTAGAAAAACAAAGTGCAGTATTTGTGCACAAGGGAATACTGTTCAGCTCTGAAAAATGAGATATGTGACATAGGCTAAAACACAGACGAACCTCAGAAACCTTCTACTAAGTGAAAGTGACACGAAAGACCACACGGATGATCCGATTTAGAAGAAATGTGCAGGATAGGCAAATCCGTAAAGAAAAAAAGGACAGTCACGGTTGCCTCAGGCTCCTGGAGAGTAGGGGGAGGAAACGGGGAGTCCTGGGCGTGGTTTCTTGCAGGGGAGGGGAGTGGGGGATGATGGGAATGCTCCGGGGTTAGATTATGGTGACGGTTGCGCAAGTCTGTAAATTTACAAAAATCCATTGAGTTGTATACTTGGAACAGGTACATGTCATAAAATATAAATTATACCTCAATAAATCTGTTTTTTAAAAAGTAGTTTAGAGACTCGGGAGTGTTTTTCCCAGTAGACCATGGACGTGGTCTAAGTGAGGAGGACTTTGGGGAGGCCGGGGGACAAGTCGCAGAAACTGATGAATCAGTTTGTTTTTTAAGGGAAGAGGAAGAAGAACAATCCCATAACCCTTTGCCTTGTGAAGACATCAGAATAAACAAGCTGGGGACCCGGCGGGGTTGAGGAGCGCTTCACTGATTAATTAATGGGCAGCAGATGAGCAGGAAGAGATAGGACAACGAAGTATGATGAACGTGAGAACCGTTCCCAGAAAGGAAATCCTGAGTCTGCAGCCGTGAAGACAGTGGAATGTTCTAGTAATTGAGAGAGGAACATTTTATTCTACCCCTGGAAAACTGAACTCATCATCCCCTTGTGGGTGACCTTGACCCTGGCAGGCTGGGCATCCGAGAATCCAGGGGAGTCGCTCTGAGGGACCTCCAGCACTGCGGCGGTGAGGCCGTTCAGGTGAACAGAGAGACAGAGGCGCCGCTGGGCCCCCCGGGAGGGCCACCTGTCCGGGAGGACAGACGGAACACGCCGACCTCCTTTCAGAAACCCCCGTCGGGGGGAGGGAGGCCACGCAGAGCTTTGGAGATGCAGGAAAGAACGAAAGCAACGCTAGGGCTAGAGATGCTCCTGCCCCAGATCGCCGCGGCCGCGGGGACCAGACACGGCCCTTCCCTGGCGTCTGGCCGTGCGGGCGCTGGGCCCAGCTGGATGAGGGTCAGAGTATAACAGGTTGAACATGATACAATTTCTGGACGGTTCCTACAGGGCAAGGAGCTGTCAGGGGGGGAGTGCAGGTTTCTAAGAGGCGGGAAAGTCTTGAGCTAGGGTCTGTGGAATGAGGAGTCTGCCCCCAGGGCACAAACACTCCCCACAGGGCACTGTGCTGGCCCACCACTGCCCCTTCCCCGCCTGTCCCCCCAGAGCAGGCGCAGCCGACCCGTCCCGGAGGCCGGTCCCAGCCGCGCCGGAGGCCCGCGCCCTGTACCCAGACTGCCCGACGCCTTCAGCCCCCTGAGCTGAGGGACCTTGGAATGCCTCCCTGCCTTCCCTTCATTTCTCTGCGCAACTGCACACGCTCAGGCCTCTTCTTCAGCAAATCGTGGCGCTCTTTTTGCTCTCTAAGGGGTCACGTGATGCGGGAGGGATTCTAAAACACATCCCCTCATCCGCCGCTGTCCTGCTAACGTCGGGGGCCTCAGGAAGAGTTGGAGAAGCCAGCGCATCGTCCCTGTCCCACAGGGGCTCTCCCTCGGCCACCTGCCTTTGTCCCCTGGAGAAGGCGACGGGCGTCTTCCCAGGCCCCGGCTCCTCCTCCCCGGGGCTCGGCCGGCGAGCGCGATGGGAGTCAGTCTGCAGCCCAGGAGGAGACGCACTTATATCAATGATAGATAAATCCCAGCTAGAAATACAGGTCCCTGACAACCTAATCACTGAAACCCTGTCAAGTAACCCCTAATTTTGAAGCGAGTGGTTAATTCCCAGCAAATTGATTTATGCACTGTTTGAGGTTTGGCGAGTCGCGTTGTTCGTCTGTTATTACCAGGGACTCGGCTCTGCCTATTCATTCAGAGCATTGACACAACCCAGTGCATCTCCCAAGAAAATCTCCTTTGTCAGCACATCTAGAATTTGCTAATTAAATCAACGATGACATTATTCACTACCTCAAGAAAAAAAAAAAAAAGTCGTCTTTCTGCCCACCACCACGCCTGTTCTTCTTCCCACTCCTTCCTTCCCTCTCTCGTTCTCTTTAACTCTGCGTTTCGTAAGCACCGAAAATCTCAAAAGTTTATTGGGCTGTTCCTGGACTTCCTTTTGTCTGCCAGCTACAGCCCACGGAAAACATCCCTCCGTTCAGTGAGGAGTAAACACGTACACACACACACACGTACATGCACACACACGTCTACGCACAAGTTCACGCGCACACACGCATCTATGCACAAGTTCACGTGCACGCTCAAGCGCACGGGCACAGAAGCACCAGGCACTTCTGCAGGACACAGCCACAGAAGGGCCTTCCAGAAAAGCCATGCTGATCCCAGGCACCAGAGAGCCCGGCTTCTTCGCTGGATTCCAGATGTGTGGATCTCAGTAAAACGAGAGTGCTGGCCGGCACGACATGCTTTGTCGTATTCCAGCGGAAGCACACTCCAAACCCAGGAAGGACAGGCTGTCCCCGGGCTCTGTAATTATGGGCCCATGATATCTCTGTATCTCTCTGGGTTCCAAGTCCTAAGGAAATCTACAGAAAGGGTGGAATGGACCAAAAGCCAAGAAGTTTTAGGTCACGTTTTCCCTACGTTGGGGTTTTTGTTTTCAATTCACAGAAATTAAGAAGCAAAAACAGGAAAAGGTTTTTGGACCCTGTTTTGTTTTAATAACATCCCTAAAAAAGGCCCCCCTCCTGCAAATAAGAAGTAAAATAAGAGTGAAATCAGCAGAATAATGAATCCTCAGAATAGTATTATTTATGTAGCTTGTTTTTTAACAATTATAATTTTTACCATTTTTATTTCTTAGCAAGAAGGGATTTTTTTTATAATTTTATTTTATTTTTTTGTTTTATTTTAATTTTCTTTAAGATTTTATTTATTTATTTGACAGAGAGAGAGAGAGATCACATAGGCAGAGAGGCAGGCAGAGAGAGAGGGGGAAGCAGGCTCCCCGCCGAGCAGAGAGCCCGATGCGGGGCTCGATCCCAGGACCCTGAGATCATGACCTGAGCTGAAGGCAGAGGCTTTAACCCACTGAGCCACCCAGGCGCCCCCCTTTTGTTTTTTTTACAATTTTAATTGATTAAGAAGACCATAGACAATTAACGTGAGACGCCATGGGGAGGGCCCTTGATATTTTGAAAGTTCAGTGTGGTTTATGGGTACAGTAGCTGGGTGCCCAGCTGATCAGGCTTGAGCAGTGTGTCCGCTGGCGTACGTCTTCTCCACAGCCTTATCTGAAAACGAACCAGACGCGGTCTTGTTAATTTACCCCTTTGGGTCAAGATTTAGACCTAACATGCAAATTTCATCTGAAAGAGGATATACTTACCAATACGTGGAGCCTTAAAATGACAGACCCTGCATCGGAGTCCAGCCGGGGTCAGTAGGTAGGAGAGGTGCATAAAAGCCAAAGAGGGGACATCGAGGCAGCCTAGAAATCTGCAAGAGGGGAAAGCCATTCCCTCGGGAGGCTGGAGGGCAAGGGAAGGATCGGAGTTTCCCCAGCCCCGGGTCGAGCGACCACAGAGGCTTCTTCCCCGGGCAACTGCAGCCACAGAGGAGACCTAGCTCTAGGGCAGAGATGGGGGGGAAACGCCCAGGCCCCTCTCTCCCTTCCTCCTGCCCTTCCAACTCCCACCCGGCCTCCCAGGGGCCACATCTGAGCCCAGGCAATGCAGCCACAGACACGCAGCAGTGCAGGGAGAACATGCCATCGTCCCGGGGGCTCTCCATCAGAAGGCGTCCGCGGTGGAGGGGGGAAGGTCCAACTCCCGCAAGCAGTTACAAGGCCCTCAGTGCAAGCAGAGACTTCTGCTAGGTGCCAGGAAGAGTTCGAGATGAACCCGCCGTGGAAGGAGCATTGAGAAAGCAGCGTGAACAATGTAGTCCACCTCTCAGAGCCTTCATTTCCTCTCATGTGAAATGGGTCAACAACGTGCATCTCACGAGGAGCACGTATTCCAACACTAAGCACATATGGGGTTGCTTGCTTTCCTCCTCCCCAAGCTGCGAACGGTCTAGCATGACATACTGGATGTTCTCAAAGAAGAAAATGCAGAACCCATTCGACGCCGCCATCGTTGGGCCATTCTACTCCCTCCGGGGATTTCTGTGGCCTTGTCGTCTGAATTTGAATTAAGTCCAATGGTCTCACATCCACGTTTGCGGGATGACAATTACCCTCCCATCCAAGGCACCTCCTCTACACTACCCACAAACCCCTCTCCTCTAAGACCCCTTCTTTTCTTCCTCCTACACTTTATGTCAAGTTTCCATACGCTCATCTGCAAGCCAAGTCCACTGTGTTGCCTGATTTTGTAAATAAAGTTTTATTGGGACACCACGGACGCTCCTCATTTGCATATTGCCTGTGGCTGCTACAGCAGCGGAGTTGAATAACTAACTGGTCAGAGACTGTATGGCCCAAGAATCCTAAAAGATTCTCTCTGGCCCTTCAGAGAGCAAGCTCGCTTTCAATGGCGGTTCTAAAGTCATCTCCTCCCTCCAGAATGAATAAATATTATGAATCAGCCTCTGCCCTTCTTAAAGCACATTTGAAATTCCATCACCACAGTGACTCCCAGCTTGAAAGGAGAAAGCAGGGGAGGAGTGAAATCCAAAAAATAGAGCAGTCGGTGAATCGCACAGAGTATCTGGCTGGAGAGGGCTGTGAAAAACAGCACGTTTCGCCTCGGCAGCCCGAGGAGACTCAGGAGCCGGACGGGTCCCGCTCCAAACTGCGGTCTTTCTGGTGATTTTACGGCAGAGTTGCACGTTTATTTGTGGAGTGTGATCCTCCCCCCACCCCATGCTTCATGCCTCCGAGAAGAGAGAAGAACGATTTGGACTGTGTGTGTACTAACTTGCCTTTCTCAGAAGCTGGTCTGAGATACAGGTTGTGTCTACAGGGGCCGAAGAGGGGAAGGCAAGGGAGAAACTTTCTCCCCTTTGCAGGGGTCTCATCAATCAGACCGTGCTGCTGAGGGGCCCCCCAGGCTGGGGGGGTGCTGGGAGGAGCGGGAGTTGTGGGTGATGACAGATCCCCACTCGACCCGGCTTGTGCTCGACCCCTTGGCCAAGGGTGCAGTTCTCTGCTTTCAATGAGCGTAACTTCATTGAAAATACTTGCACCGCGTTACAAACCACATCCCTGTTGATCGGAAGGGTGACTGCATTTGTTGACTTAAGCGTTCATTTCTGAACCTGAACGACTTTTCCTCAACACATTGCTTACTAACCAACTTTTTTTTCCCAGCTTGTCATTTTGTTTCATGTTGCAAAACACGGCAATTTTTTCAAGTAGGATCTGATTTTGCAAAGAGATGTCTAAACTTAAGTGAAATAATTGCCGTAACAAAATACCACCAAATCTGACAGCTTTGTTCTGCCAAAGTAATTTGCCGATTCTGGAAACCAAACGCAGACCCGTCTGTGCCACTCTCAGAAAAGAGCCGTGCGTGACAGACGTAGGCCTGGGTAAACGCCGCACACACTACATTGCATAGCGCACTTCGCTGTGCCCTTTAGCTTTTTATTCTGTTGTCAGAGCCGGCTTTTTAATACTCTGCTGTTACTGCCAGCCTGGAGCCCAGAAAAGGCGGCCTCGCTTTAGAGCAAGACGATGATACGATTTAATGATGCTACCAAATTCTTTTATTTGTAATATTCTTTGTGATGCTATTTCAGAGAATTGAATGCGGCCCAGGGCTGATTTTCGGGGAGATGCCGAGTCAGCATTTGGAAGGCGGGCGGGACACAGCGGAGGGTGGGGGGTGCCGCCGGGCCTCCGAGGGCCGCGGGCTCAGGGCAGGTGTGCCGCTCCTCCGAGACTGGACACAAAGTCGAGAAAAGCCAGGAAAGTGGCTCCTCAGTAATAAGAAAAGCAATACCTGACACCTCGTTGCCTTTGCCATAAGAAGCCCCAGCTCAGGGATCCTCCAGAGCGAAAGAGACAAATAGATGCGGATCCAGATACGGATCGGGAACCCGCCGGCGAGCCTGCGGGGCCGGTGCTGCGCATGAGCTCGGGAAGCCTGGGGACGCCCCGGGGGTGGCAGTTTTCACGCGGCGGTGGCCTTAGAGGCCGTGTGCATTATTTACTACCTGGCTCTTTGATGGGAAAGTTTGCCAACCTCTGCCATAAATGAACCCAGATAAACGTAGAAATGCAGACCCTGGATGGTTATCTCGCAACAAGCCACAGGTCCTCTCTGTACGGGACTGATATCCCTTCTCACACCAGAAACCATCCCCTTGACGGCTCCCGTGTGGAGCTGCTCCCTCAAGAGGGGGACGTGACAAAGGGCGTGGTGGGTTGTTTGCAAAGATAGCAGCCATCGTCCTCCCTGTCCCCGTATCCCTTCACAGTGTGACTTCAAAGCGCCTCTCATCAAGAGGTCAAGACTTCCCTACCCCCACCCTAGAATCCGGGCTGCCCAGGTGACTTGCTTTGACTCCGAGAATGAGGCAGAAGGGGCAGTGTGCCAGCTCTGAGCCTGGACTCAAGACCTGGCACCCCATCAGTCTCGTGGAACCCTACCCACCACCACGTGAACAAGCCTGGGCTAGCCCGCTGCAGGAGACACAGGCTGCGCCGGCCGAGGACGTCCCAGACTAGCAGCAGCCTTCCCATCCTGGCAGCCACTGGCCGTCACGGAGACTGGAGAAACCAGCCAACGGAGTCCAGCTCCGGCTGCTGGCCGATAGAGTCGTAGGCTAAATAACGTACTGTTGTTTGAAGTCACAACTTGAGGGACAGTTTGTTACGCACCACTGCTAACTGATACACAGTGGGCCTCACTGAGGTGCCCTTGTCAGTATGCAGCGAGGAAAGCAGTTGTTTCCAGCGTAAGGAGCTGGCATGTACATCGTTTATAAAACCAAGGAAAGGGGCAAAAGGCAAACCCTGAAAGCAGGAGCAGTTTCCCACCTCAGATGAAAACGAGGACTGTCTCCCACTCTTGTGGTCCAGGCACACGTGGAATGGCGCCTCCGACAGGGCGTGGTGAGAAGCAGGGAAGCGGGAAACCTCCAGAACCTATAAAACAGCGTAGCTTACCTAGAGCCTGCACAGCCAAGGAGGTGGAGAAGAAGGGATGGGCATGATAAATAAGTTGAGGAGAGGGCATCGGGCGGGGTAGACTCCTCTCCGGAAATGCTGAGCAGAGGTGCCCATGTTACATGGAGGTCAAGCCACCTAGTTGAGAGCTGGACCTAGATTTGCATTATTATTCAGTAAGCCTTTTACACATACCTCTGTTTGCCAGGCACAGTACCTGCCGTCTCACTGGTATGCTTTCCATCACCCTCTCAATAAGCCCACCAGGAAAGTGCCACACCCCTGTCAAAATGAGAAAAACGAGGCAGCCTATTCGAAAGCCTATAGTCAAGGCACATAGGACTGCTTCGCACGAGGTGCCGTCCTCCCATCCTGGGGTAGCAGATAGAAGGTGCTGCCCAGCCTCCTCACCCAGGCTCAGCCCCATGTCTGCAGGAACCCCCTTATGGTGGCCCTGACAGGTAGTCATGGGTTAGCTTCTTTAGAGGCTTCACAAGGCGGGAGCCCAGTGGCCCACAGGTAACCAACCCCGGGTTTCATTTCTAGGTGAACCCAAGGCATTCAAAGACATTGATTCCGTCCGCGTGGATTGCATGCCAGGCAGGGTGCCTGGCACTGGAGGTGGGAAGATGAGTGAGGTGCCTCCATCCCCGCAAACACGCAGCTGCTCTGACACTAAGAAAGCCGAGATCATAGAGAGATGCGGAAGGGGTGGGCAAAGTGGCGAGGACGCAGGGCTCGGGTGGGGAAGTCCTCAGCAAGAGAGCAGGATATGTGAAAAGTTCAGTATACAGCCTTGGAAACCCAGCTTCGAGGCATTTACGTGATACTCAAAGGTTAATACCTGAAATTGACCTTAGAAATGTAGACACTGTGTCCCAACTGCTGTCTCCTGGCACACATCGCACAGTCGGCATTCGCCAGTGCCCGCACCACGCGCACAGCGAGAACAGGGAAGCTAAGTCTGAGCTTCTGTAAGCCACGTGCAGCAACAGCCTGAGAGGCAGGTGTCATTAACTCTACCGCCCACATTTTACAGATGAGGCACAGAGACCTTGTTCAAGGTCATTCAGGGAGGAAATGGCAGAACCAGAATTTGAGCTCAGGTCTGCCAGACTCCACAGAGCAGACTCCGCACCATTATGCTAAAGTACTATTATTGCAGTTGTAGCCAATAAAGAAGAAACATAGTGAGTCTCTTCTGTTGGAGTTCATGAGGAAACCACATTCAAGACCCAACGGGACACAAGTAGACACAGCACAATGCGGTTCTTAGAGTCAAAGGATGCCAGACATGACACGGGATTAGCTAGGTGGCTTGTGGGACCCCCAAAATCTCCACTGGAAATGTGCTCCAAACTGGGAAGAGGGGGCAGAAAGAAGATCCAGGTGAGGTCATTCCTTATGCAGAGGCCCGAGCTCCGGAGCCCGCGAGACGGCATAGGAGCATGAGAGGATCCGACCCAGCTGGAGAGGACACAACTTTGGGGGCTGGGGAAGCAAGGTCAGAGAAGAATAGAAGTGGGCGGACAAAGATAATCCAGAGCTATTGTGGGCTCTTCAGCAGGGGAGTAGCTGGTTGAAAATAGCGTTCTTGGGAGATTATCCTGCCAGCTAAGTATAGGACAAACTGCGGCAGGAGAAGCGGAAAGAAGTGAGCCTCGCTTGGCAGCAGCAGAGGCGATCCAGGCAAGGGAGGAGGGGGCTGCCGGAGGGGGATTCGTTGTAGAAGGAGGCGGAGACCGAGGAGAACTGACAAGCCACAGAGGCAGGTGGGAGGGGACCCCGTGCCGTGGCTTTCTGAGGCTTTGAGATGACAGCGTTCGAGGAGTCTCCATGGGAATTAAGCCACCCGTTTTCCCAAGAAGGCATCAGCTGAACACGTATCACTCTCTCAACCTTCAAACTAAACTTGACCTCATGTGGAAGTTGAGTTTGGGGCACTGCTTTTGGCTACATGTCTGCCCAGAGAGACATCTGCAAATGGAAATGCGCAGTCGGTCTAACTCCACCGGTTATTTACCAGTGGCTTCAAACACCATTTGACTGCTATTTCCCCACTGATCTGTGTTCCAGCGTCTAGGATGAGCCATAAGGAACGTGAGTCAAGTTTAGTGAAGGGTCACGTGACAGGAAGTGACGTCACTAGTGGGTCAGGGAGAGTATTAAATGGAAAGCTGGTGTCTGGCACCCCTGGCCAGCACTCGACAAATTCGTGCATCAGGACGTGATCAGAATCAGCCAGCCACACGACAGGTGGACCGTCACAAGACAGTTCCCACTACAGCTGGTCTAGGTGCCGCTAGGCTCGTGGGCAGGGATGGGACGTGCTGGCCCCACGTGGGGGGGCTGGCTCTGGTCAGTGTCGTCCAACACGACCTTCATGAAAGGGGAGTTCAGGAGAAGGGTGGGGGAAGGGGCAAAGATTAAGGATTTTCCGGCAGCCCATCGCGGTGACATGGATGATGGCTCCTAATCACTGCCGCCATGTTGCTTCACAGAAGCTTCACAGGAGCGCCCTACAGATCGGCATCAGGCTCTAGGTCCCAGAGGTCATTGTTCTCTATGATTCGCTACTTACGTGTGCTGCCCAGGGAGTTCCAACCTATGTTTCCACGTCGTGCGTGCCTCTTGCGCTCACAGGCATGGCCATCTACCACGCGTCTTCAAGTCCTCCGATGAGAGCCGGCACGCTATGACGCCTCAACAGTGCTGGGCTTTTTCTTCCACTTTCCACTTGAGCTCGGCCAAGTCCATTTACCCAGGGTCTTGTTTTGAAGCGTGGTGCCTTGGGCGACATTGTGGCCCCCGCAGAGATAGGTCACCTCCTAAACGACAATACTGTGAATGCGGTCCTCCTGGGAAACAGGACCTCTGGAGGAACGATCAGGTTAAGATGACATCATACTCCATTAGGTGGGCCCTAATCCAAATCCACTGTGACTCGTGTCCTTAGAAGAAGGGAGAGAAGACACGGAGACACGCAGGAGAATGGGGACAGAGATTGGCTTGGGGCATGTACAGGCCAAAGAATGCCACCCACACTGAAGCTAAGAAAAAGGCATCACCAGGCCTCTCCCGGGAAGTTTCAGAGAGAGTTTGGCCCTGCCGACGCCTCGATTTAGGACTTCTGGCCTCCAGCACTGGAAGACAAGACACTTCTGTTGTTTCCAGCTGCCCAGTTTGTGGTGCCTTGTGACAACAACCTTAGGAAACTAATATACATGGAATAAGGATATAGTGTAATTTTATTATTATAATAACAATAGTGGTAAGATTAATAATGATACAATGCCGATTGAATGCTCATCTGGGTTCTGGATTTCCGCTAATCCTTACAACAAGCCCATATATTAAGGGCATCCATTATTGTCCCCATTTTACGGAAGAGAAGACAAAGGGATAGGCAGGTTAAAATAACTTGGTCAAGCTAGACAGACAGAGCTGTGCATCAAATGAAGGCCTGACCCCAGAGCCCACACTCTTTTTTAGAATATTTGTCTCAAGATAAGGTAGGCATACATTTTACAAATAACAACAAAGATTTATTCCGAAGTCGTAGATGGAGAGTGTAGACCCTTTGCCAAAAATCCCAGTGTTCTCTTTTGGAATGATTTGCAAAATTGTCATTTGGAATTTGTCTTTGATTTCACCCAGAAATATTGACACACATGCTGTTATGACAAGGCAAAACAGCCATCATGCGTAGTTTTTCATGAATCCAGAAATTAAATTTAACTGCATTTGCTGTAATTCATCCAAAATTTAAAATAAATATGAAAAGCATTGCTTTTTCCAAAGCTAGTCATCTCGATGTAAATGCAATTTAGCTGTTTAAACATGTCATAACTATATCTATATCCATACCTTGTGCCTTTATAGAAACAGTGTTTCTAGACTATATACTTCAATAATAAAAAAGAATACAGGTTTAAAAATACCATATTAATAAACATTTATCAATTCTTATCAAGCAGAAAATAGAAGACATATTGTCTTCTCTTATCTTACACTGGCTAGAATATATAAATTCATATTACAAACAGCTTCATTTTTCTTTCTTTCTTCCTCTCTTTTTTTTTCCTTCCATGCAAATATATACTTTGGGAGGGGTTTGCTGTGTATCAGTGAAGGCTTCTTGACCTTGGCGCTGTTGGTATTTGGGGCCGGATCACTCTGTGCTGTGGGGGCCATCCTGTCCAGTGTAGGAGAGTTACCAGGATCCGTGGCCTCGCCCCACCAGATGTCGGTAGACTGCCCATCCTCTGCCCCCAAAGCATCTCCAGACCTTGCCAGACGCCCCCGGAGGCAGGTGCAAAGTTTCCGCTGGTTAAAAACCATTCCAGCAGATATAGGTACATTTCCAGGTCTGTCTGGTGTTAAGCCAAAAGACTGTGAATACTGAGCTTGAAATCACACCACATTCAAACTGCAACTCGGTAAAGACATTGCAAGAATGAGGAAATAGTATATCGTCCAGTAAATTCAATGTTTCTTCTTCCCAGGATTTGGTCGCCTCAGGGCCATCTCCTAGGGGCTGTACCGTTCGGCAAGGCGGCTTCAGAACCCACGGTCCTCTGACCCCTCCGAAAGCAGCCTTCTTCCCTGAGGTTCCCAGCATCCCCACCAGCACCTCCCTCCCTGCTCCCTCAGACGCCCGAGGTGCACCTGCATTGAGTGACTGAGGAGTAGATGTCCTCTCCAAACAGCTTTCGTGACAACCCAAGTAATCAAACCAATTGTGCTTGAATGATTTCAGTCCTGAGACAACCCAATGACAACCCCATGGAAGTATTTTTTAGGAACATTCTGAGGTCTGGCTCAGTCCACAAAGAACGGAAGAAGCAGGCCTGGCCACCAAGAAGTATTGGTCACGTGGAAACACCACCATGCGCAGAAGTATTGTGACGCCAAACCACCGTGTGCCCAGGGCCTCCCAACTCCATGATATATGAGATGCTCTACAAATATTTGTTGAGCGAATGAATAAATTAAATGCAGAATGCGTGAATAGAAGAGCAATGTTCGGATGACAGTGTTTATAATGCTACTCTCTTGTGACCCGACCCCACTACATATGGCGGCTGTGGTCAATGCAGGTGGTTTATGGGCACTGAGACGACGCCGAGGGTGCCCCAAGGAGGGAGCAAGGAGGAAGGATGAAAGGACATGGGACCAAACCAAGTAAGCGGGACCCAACAAATACTCAAGGAACAGGCCTCGGGAGTTTGGGATAGTCGTTTTCCCAACATTTGAAGACCTACCTGGTGTCAGGGGAGTTGAACTTGGCCTCGAGTGTCCCAGGGCACAGAGCAAGGGCACGTGCTGAGCATGCTTGGCCATCTCACCATCAGCCGCCCAGCCCGGCTTACTGATTTTGCTTGGCCGTTCTGAAGACACATGGCTCTCGCCTCCTTTGAAATCACAGAGGTGGCAAGGGCTTCTTGTTTGGTGGGTGAGCTCATCTCCCCATGTGCAGATAAATCAATGTTGAAGTTATCACATGCTGCTTATTGAACACACAAGTTGCCAAATGAGGCTGGCTACTCACTGATTTTGTTAAGCTGTGAGTACTTGAATTCAATACAGAACATATTGCCTCTTGAAACACAGTAGAGCAAAGCCATTTTCATCAAACTACTCTTCTGAATTAGCTATGCAGAAGTTGCCTTTTCAAACTGCCTTTCAAAGGACACCCTGGTTGAGGACCCCGCCCGAGTTTTGCGGATGCATTGATCTCGCCTTAGTCTTGGCCACTGGTCATCCCTCCACAAGACTCACTAACTCTCGTGTTTAATTTCCTGTGTCAAACGTTGGGAGACAACTCTGCAACTGCAAAGCTTTCTAAAAATAAGTTTGTAGCAGCAACCATTCGGGTTCTTGATTTCTGCTGCAAATCCCAGAGAACTAATTAAGCCACAGCCCCTTCCGCAGCAAACCTTGCCCTGTCACTGGCTCGGCTGCCAGGGGAGCAAACTGATGGCAGTTGCGTGTCTTGAGATGAAAGATGGGCCCAAAGTAGGAGCAAAGGCCAATTATTTTACAGCGGGTCCACAGAGAAGCCAGCGGATGGCAATGCGTAGACTTGGAAGCCACGATAATGTGTTTTAATCTTTCAAGAAAGCTCGTGAATACCTGTGGGTTCTTGGACTCCGCTGGCTGCCCACTTGTGTTGTGTTCCACTCGGAGCTTAATTATATTTCCTTGCTTCATTTTAAAGGTATCCGAGTGATCTCCCGTGGCCTTGGGTGTCTGTGTGCATCAGGATTCCGCTGGGCACAAGTGTCTTGTTTGAATGATTTCTACAACGGTTACTGTTCAGCCAGGCAAATGCCCTTTGAAAGGGCAAAGCAAATTCTTAGATCAATGGGGGCGGGGGGGGGAGGGGGAGGTGAAACGTTACATGGAAAATTCCAGTTATCGGTTAAAAAGGAGCTATTCCTGAAAAAGTTCCATGCTGCCATTTGAATTTATGCCCCCGGGGAAAAGTTGAAGAAATAGAAAACACAGCTCATTATTATTTGTGTAGATTATGCAAACTTTGCCTTTTAAAAAACAATGACTAAGTTGCAGAGGATCAGGGAAAGAATTTGGACTGTATTTAAGTGAGAAGGATTAGCTAGCAGGATGTTGATTTATAAACGGCAACAACTAATTCCTTATATTCTGCACTGCGATCCTGTCTCCCGCACGGTAATTCCCAGCGTTCCCTTTTGAAAGCCCGTGGTACTCGGTTAGCCCCGAGGTATAATGTTTGATAATATAACTACTGCTTCTGTCACTGCGTTTTGTACAAACGCATTATATGTGGCCCAGAATGGTAAAGATTTATGTATGGGTATGGAAAATAAAAATCAGCATTGATTAAAAGCCCCAGATAGACCATCCAATACCGCCCAAAGAACATCAGTTATTTTGCATTTTGACGTGGCGATTGATAACTCATAAATGCAAGCAGGAATGACAAATGCGGATGGAAACTGGCTTTGACAAAAACGATAACAGTATCAGTCTCCAGGGGCGATGGAGGTATAAGCAGGAGCTGTTTAAAATATTTAATCATTTTATGAAGGCTGCAAGATGCTGTTTGACCCTGAAGGAGTGTGAATGTCACATGGATCAGAAATTGCCAAGTCTTTGAAGTGAAATAAAAAAATGGTGTTATTATAGATCCTTCTTGACATCCTATCATTTTTGTATAGGATTAAAAATATGTATACAAAGCACTAGATAAAGGACTCCAGCAAAGGATGTCTTGGTTGAAGGGAAAGAAAGTAAAGACATACCGATTGTGAAATTTTACCTCGAAATCCCAGAGCATTTCTTTTATTTGCTTCCAAATGGCAAGAATAGAGCCAAGAGCTCCCAGGAAAAAGATGCCTTTGGATTTTAAATAAAGGGTAAATTAGCCTTGACTCGTGTTACCTGGGGTCCAGCTGCCGGAATTTTCTATCTCCCTTCCCCGGTGCTCCCCGTCTCGCTTGGGGGTTGTATGTGTGTGTTTTTATGTGGGCAGCCATACAGGACAACGATGGCTATAAATAAACATGGGGTGCGCTTAGACACCTGTGTGCGAGGGGGTTTTATTTGGTCCGCAGTGAATTGGTAATCTCGGTTCTTATCTGCTGTGCTGTTCTCCCTTCCCCCGCCCCCCATTTCCAGCAGCCTGCACCTTGGAGCACACGGGGGTAGCCCGGCCGCCAGCAGTCACAGAAAGTTCCCCCGGGAGGGAGCACAGCCTCGGGTCTCGCTGCGCACTGGCGCCAAGGGAAATGTCACGCTCACCGTTTCTCATATCTCCGTGTTTCTCTCTCGTTTCCCCCATCTCGAATTTCCCTCACTTCCAAATTTTGTCTGTTGCGCGCGGGTGTCAGGATTTTCTCTTTGTCTCCCTTCCAGGTCTGTGTGCTGGTGTTCGTGGTTCCGAGCATCGTTCCCATTCATCTGGCGCCCTTCTGCAGATTTTCTGGTGGCCGGGAGTCCCTCCGCTGGCCAGCCACTTGCACTCTCTGACATGAGAGCTCCACGCGCACAGACACCCCCGGGGCAGGCGGCCTGGGGACAGGGCTCTTGGTTCTCTTCCCTTTGGTTTGCAGGCTGCAGGTGTGCCCGTGTCCCGGGGTCGGCGACGTGCCGCTCCCAGGGCCGGCTCGTGCAGGAGGAGGCAGCCATACCCGAGCGAGGCTTTGCTAGTTCCTCTGACCACTGCCACCCCGTCCGCTTCCCTGCCCCCAGTGCTCACACACACCGTGCACCAGCGTGCTCACACACGCTCGTAGCACGCACGCTCACTCATGCGTATGGATGCTCATGCACACACCATGCAGTTCATGCACACTTGTACACACACACAGACCGTGCAACTCACACACACACACGCTCATGCACGTGCACACATGCTCACACCATGCCGCTTACACACACCGCATACACACGCAAACGTATACCATATGTGCTCACACACATGCTTGTGTGCACACACCTCACTTGTGCAGGTAGGCACATGCTCACATACTCACACCATGCATGCTCACACACATACACACACTCATGCACGTGCACACATGCTCACACCATGCTGCTCACACAGACCCGCATACACATGCAAACGTATACCATATGTGCTCACACACATGCTTGTGTGCACACACCTCACTTGTGCAGGTGTGCACATGCTCACATACACCATGCATGCTTACATACACTCACACACTCACACTCATGCACACACCATGTAACTCACACACTCACACTCATGCACACACCATGTAACTCACACACTCACACATATTCACGTGCACATTCACACACACACACTTACACATACACCACACATGTTCATCCATGCGCATACTCACACTCTTCCACATACTCCCGCACATGCATATACACAAACCCTCACACTCACACACTCATACACTCACGGACACTTTTCTCCAACACTCAGGAAATAATGGGGGGTTGTCACCAATACTTTGTGCCCAGTGTGACTGCGCTCGTTTGTCCCATTTACTGTGTTCATCTCTGACAGGGCATAAGGACATGGCCATCGGAAGGACCCCCGTGCCTATAAAATGCCACCTGCATCACAGCCCATTAAACCATGAGCCACGCCTCCTCCCCTGCGCCACCTGGAGCTCCACCACCGTGCCGGAAGCAATGCGATACGCGGTGGTCTCCGTCCAGGCACTCTCCCTGCCCTGGACCCAGCCCACGCCGGCCTCTGGTGGGACTGAGCCCTCGTTCTCCTGGAGGATGGCCCTGCCAGGCAGCCAAGAAGGCGCCCACGAGCCATTTCCCCCCGCGGTCTCAGAGAAAGGCAAGAAATCACCAGATGAAGTGGCCCCAGCCTTTGAGAGCAGGCTGAACCCCCCGCAGAGATGTGCGACAGGAAGACCCCTTGGGTTGCAGCGATCCTCCTCATCCTGATGAGCCTCCGTTGCCCTCTGCATCAGCCCACGTGCCCAGCAGCCTCTCCCGGCCTCGTCACCTCTCTTCCCCCTCCGTGTGGACTGAACCAGCGCCAGCTCACAAAACGTGCCTCGCACCAGATCGCACCACCGGGAAGGGATGGACAGGTGTTCGGACCCCGGGCAGCCCAACCAAAAGCTCCAAGTCCTCATCTTTGCTCAGGATGTGAGGAAGCATCTCTACCTACCATCCTGAGTGTTCCTGATCCCCTTCTCCGCGTCCCGTCACCTTGCACGGGGCTCTGGGACTCTGTTTCCTGCTGCGGCGCCACCATCCCCTCAGCCCAGAGCCCCGGAAGCTCCTGAGATGGCGAAGAAGCCCGAGCCTGGCTTCCGGGGACGCGGTACCCATCCCACCTAATTCCCCACAATTCCTGCGGGTTCCCCTTCTTCCAACCAAACAGACCTGCTCCCCCTCCCCATCTTTGTGCGGGTGTGCCCTCACCTAGAATATCGTCCCTCTATCTGTCTACTTGCTAAGAGAAAACTCAGATACTATGAAGCTTTTCTAATGATTTGAGTCCATTCGAGTATCTCTTTCACCTGAATTCCCATCCTACTCGACACATGGGTCAGCGTACGATTACTCTTCGTGTGTGTTAGTTTTGTCTTCCTTAGCTGGACTTTAAATTTCTGGAGCATTCTAAAGAGAAGTAGGAGAAGGTCTCTAGCCTCATGAAGCTTAGAGTTCAGCTAGGGAGACAGCACTTCTTAGCAATAGAACAACCGACATCCAAGTGTTGGATCCAATGAGAAGGCAGCAAGTGCCATGTTGAGAATCCAAGACCAGAAGTCAAGGGGACTTGGTTCTAGCCCCGGTTCCGGGAAGCGCCTCTCCTTGGCCAGGTCTCTTCCCATTGTCTATGAAAGTAGACGTTTGAGCTCGATGACCTCGAATGTCTCTCCAATCTCTGCCATCCTAGGGTTCAGAGTTGGCATGGGGATGTGCCCCTAACCCAAGGACACCTTTCCCCTCACCTGAGATTTCTGCCAGGGACTGTGTGAGTCACATTCCCACATGAGCCGAGAGCCGCGGGTTATTAATCATCCTGAAAACCTGGGTCATGTATAATTCAGATCCAGGGATGCCCGACTTGCCACCGAGTCTTTGCTGGCACTGGAAACTTGAAAGCTGTCCCTAACTTCTGCTGCCTTGGCAGGACGCAGTCAAACAATGCCCTCTTATCCAAGTAACTGGAAAACAGGACCAAAGAGCCAATGTCCATTTTGGCCACACTTTCAGGGTCTGGCGTGAGCATAAGAGGACGTTCTAGACCACGAGAGGGGCCGACAAAGCCATGGCAGTCTCCGATCAGTCCTCCCGTGAGCCCTGGACTCACAGTTAGCCTCCGGACAAACTTCACATGCACTAGCTTATCACTCTACTTAAAACTAAGTGCAAGGTCATGGTTAATGAGGGTCTAGGGCGCAGTCCACCAATTTGGCATTCTCCTGACAACAATGGGCATTCTGGTAGCGATGGGCGGACGCCCACGGAGAGATGGGACAGCTCAAAGAAAAAGAAATGTTGTGTCACTTCCCAGGAAAAGACAGCCCATCAGTGATGACAGGCTGTACAAACTACAATCAAATATTTCCCCCAAAAGGCCATTAAAAGCCCATCCTGGCTGTGGCGACACACAGTCGCAGCGGCAGAGCAAACACGACCGTGGCTCCGATTCCCACATCAAGTCAAGCTCACGAGCAGTCCAGTCTCCATGATGGCACCGCTGAGTTGCAGGGCTCACTTTCCCACCTGGCCGTCCCGTCCAGGCAGAGGACCCTCCTGGGGTAGAACAAAAGTGCTGCGCACGCTGGTCCCAAGACCCTCCCTCCCTCTCACTGTGACGATGTCTTCCACGGGTGCTGCCAATGGCATTGTGGAATACTTTTCTGGCTATTGGAGTTTTTATGTCTTGTTGATATTAGTATTGTTATCATTTTTTCCATCTCAAAGGCATTCGCACGCAAGACTTTTAGACAGAGACGTGTGATACCAGCAGCTCTCTTTGGAAAGTGTCACGCTGCAGCACTGCTCATCAGAACTTTCTGCGAGGATGGAAATGCGCCATGATCTCTGCTGTCCAATGTAGCAGCCACTAGCCAAACGAGGCTGCTGAGCACTTAAAATGTGGCTAGGATGACTGAGGGACTGATTTTTAATTTGATTTAATTTACATGTATTTAAATTTTAAAAACCACATGTGGTGAGTGGCTGCCATGTTAGGCAGTCTCCTGGTCTCCTCACCCTTATTTCTGATTTCTCTGATTTTTGTCATTCGTGTAATAAGCATTTTTGGGTAGTTGCAGCATGCTAGTATGGTGTCAGACATTAGGGACATAAGAAGGAATGAGAGGCAGCCCCTGATGACAGGAAGATTGTGACAAAGGAATGTAAACATGCATTTGCAGCATAGTGTTAAAAGGATGTACGGAATATTCAGATGGCAAGAGAGATACTATTATTGGTTATTACTCTAACACCAGTCTACTCAAGTCTAGTATTGTACTAGACACTTTCCATATGTTGATCTCACTTACTGCTCATGGTAAGCAATGACATCGGCCTTTCTTGGTGACATTGAAATTCAGAGACCCAGAAAGGGTAAATAATGCAGCTACAGTCTAAAGACATCACATGGTAGAATGAGGGTTTGAAACCAAAATTAAAGAAGAAAGATCTTCCAAAGGGAAATGAAACATGGCCTGATTCTTGAACGTTTAACCCAGATCAGGGTTTGCGGAGTGGGTGCAAAGCAAAAGGACAAGGTAGAGGGCAGAAGGATGGTAGGGGAAGAGCATTCCTAGAAGAGGGAACAACATGTGCAAAACAGAGTTCCACTTCTGGGGAAGGAGGGATTGGGGAGAGATGAGGCCAAGAGGGAAAGCAGCAGTCCAGACATGGGCACGAGTGCTGTCCTAAGGAACTGGAGCTCTACCTTGAAGGTCACAGGAACACCAAAGGCTTTTCAAGGAGAACTGAGTGTCCAGTGTTGGAAAGTCAACGCTTAGGGCAGGAAGAAGGGCACAGAGCGTGCAGACATGGGACAGAAAGAGGCCTGAACCAAGATGGTAGAGACAGGTAAAGTGGAAAGATCCAGAGCTGTTAAAGAAGTGAGGTCTAGGGGACTTTGTAAATGACCGGATGTGGAGGGGAGGGATTCCAGCCTTGGGGGAATGTTCTCTTCCTGGTCCGATGGTGCTTTCTAAGTGGACCAGTTAGTGCCCTTCCATTCCCTATGGGATGTTTTATTCCCACTTCGCTAATCCCAAACCCCTCCTTCACCATAAGGCTACCTAAGAATCAGAGATTCCTAGAGGTTCCTTCCAGGGTTCACATACGTAAACTCTCTTCTCAGAACAAAGCTGTCAGCTCCAAATTATTTGCTTATGAACACCTACCGGGGTGGGGGGTGGGGAATACCTTTAACAGGCCGTGCGCACAGAACCAATATAGGTGTAATTATTTACTTATAAATTATAAAACTACCACTATACTAGTATTGTGTCTATTATAATCCGTAAGAAATAGATATTAAAATAAGATTTCATAAATACTATTTTAAATTATTTACTAATGGTTCAAATTAACTGATTTCCATTAATTTTCTTATTTTAAACAATATGATTGAACATTCATTATCTCTGAAAATTTTGCTTTAAATTAGCATTTATCACATTGTAGCTCATTGTCGCTTGGGGTCCCCAAGACCCATTCAACCTGTTCATGAAACCAAAATCATTACATTCTACCTCTGGGTGTTATTTGCCTTTTTTCACTGGGTCCATCTTTGCTCTGATGGTCCACAATCAATGATGAAAGGAATTGCAGGCACTTACACACTACATACTAGTCATCATACTTTTCACTGCCACAAACCCACCTTACCAAAAAAAAAAAAAAATCCGGTTTCACTGCCTTGATGAAGTCAATAGAATTGTTATTTTGTTAAATCCTGACCCTCAAATTCACATCTTTTTAGTATTCTGCATGATGAAGTGTAGACTGCACACAAAGGTCTTGACCTGCACGCTGAAGGGACAGGACGGTTGGATCTGAGAGCTGGACTAGCCACTTTGTTCGCAGGACACCATCTTTCCTCAGAGAATGACTGACAGACAAGCTACGGTTATTCACACTTGGGCATTTGGCAGATACTTTCTCAAAACAAATCAAGTAAGCCTGTAACTATAAGGAAAACAACTGACGGTATTTGTTGCCAAGGATAAAATTCAATCTTTCAAGCGAAAATTAGAATTTTGAAAAACATTGTCTATCACCAGGAGCTTGACTGCTTCCCAAAACTCAAAGACTTTGCTGATGAGACTGGGTGATATTAACGAATGTGATATTTTGATAGCACGTAATGAAATGTGTCAACATTTGGAAGATCCGCATAGCTCAGTGGCCCAATATTTTCAAACCAATGCAAAGTGTTATATAAAATCATGCATTTGTAAAAACATCCATTCAAAGTGCAAGAAGGACCAATGGGTTTTAATATTAGTACAAAAGTTCATTGGTGCGATTTCAGATTCCATATTACTATTAACTTTTAAGAAGTACCCGCAAGTTGAATTTGGGTGTAGTATCAGAGAAGAATATCTACAATTATCCAAAAAGACTGTTAAAATATTTCTCCTTTTTCCATCTACATAGCTGTGTAAGGCCAACAAAAGCAACATATCACAATGGATTAAATGGAGAAACAGATACAAAAATTCATATATGTATTAAACCATATACTGAATACGCAAAAGTGTAAACAATGCCACTCTTCTATTTTTTTTAGTTTGGAAAATATAGCTATTTTATTAAAAATATGTTACTTATGCTAGAATAAAATAAATAGCAATTTGTCTATTGATGTGTTTAAATGAATTACTAAAGAAATATTTCTAGTTTTCTCAGTTTTAATGTCTGTATACCAATAGATCCACCCCACATAAAAAGAAGCACTTTAAGCCCACCAATAAATTTTAAGCTTGTCAAGGGGTCTGGGGACCAAAAAGTTTGAGGACTGCTGATTTAAGTCACTGCGATACGATTTAAAGAACCATTCAAAATTCAGGTTCTTTTTAATATATATAGTGTATTGTATTATAGTTGTTACCATTGTTGGAAATGTTAACTCACAAAGGTATAATATATAAAATGAACACTTAGGTTGACCTTCACCCTTAAGGACAGTGGTTGTGAATACATATTTCCAATTGTACTCTTGGCCACTTTAGAATTTTGGGTCAACTTTTTGTCAGAGTAGACCTTTATTGTGGCAGAGACAGCATTCCTACGAAGAATGGAAATGTCAAAGCTTGCGATCTCTGGTTGTCGGCTTGTTATTGCATTGTTAGCATTACCTTTAACCTGAAGTTTCTTTTTGAGAATCTTATTAAGTCATGTGTCCATTTTGCAAGGGTAGATTTGGTTAAAACTAGAAAATACGACTTGTAAAGCCACTTAACTGGGCACATATACTTCAATACTCTGAACGTCATTGTCAATTTGCCTTCTGCTTTCTAGAGTCCCCTCCTACCCTCAACCTACATCAAGGACTGCGAGACACATGTGATTGATTATCTAACACACTGAAAACAGGAGACATCAACGTCAACCTGGATGGTGATGCTCATAAAGCTAACTTTCTTTTTTTTTAAAAAAGAAAAAAATAGATATATGCACATAATGCATATATTATAGGACATAATGCATATATATGCATTATAGCACATAACACATATATTATTATATATTGAACCCCAGTAAATCATGGAGTATATTGAGCATACTACATGGTGCCCTCACTTAGAAGCTCACTGGAAAAGATCACCAGTCAACTAAAGAGACCATCTCTTCAGGATGTTGCTGACCACGGGCTCTGGCAACAGGTGGCGACAAACTGGGGCTTCCGTCCATCTGGGAAATATCCGGTACCTGGAGAATGTTGCCTCTTAGAACCGTAGAGTTGGAGGACAGATGAGTGGCTTTCCCCAAGGAGTCCTCAAGGTCCTTGGTAACTTATTTTTGTGATGAACATCTTCACCTGTGAATTTGTCTTAATACTAGTAGTTACTCAGCTATCCTGTGGTTCATTTGAATCCTGTCCCCTCTACCTGGTTGCCGGGGCAGGATGAGAAAGCTGACCCCACCCTGCTATGCACGTGGAAGGGTTACTAGCAGCAACAGATCGGGAGGCATTTGGAAAGGCTCAAACAGGCTTCGTCAACTTCCTCCATTTCTTGCGGGTCCCAGGGAGTTCGAGATGGCCCGAATTAGCACAAAGAGCTGTCTTCGAACACAGCGGTAGAATACTAGAGCCCACTGGACATCGCGTTGCCCAGAGACAGCCTTAGCTTCTAAAAGCCATTAGGACAGCCTTGGTCCCTCCTTCCAGGGTGTCCCGCAGCAGCTCTGAACTCTGCTCTTTCCGGAAGGACAGCACATTACAGGAGCTTCATCTATTTTCCCGAGAGGCACTTTAGAGACCTAGCTGTGACGCCCAGTCATGTGGGTTGATGCTTTTCTGGCATTTTTGACTTGGGTTAATCGCAAAATAAAGGGCAGTTGGAAGTGTGGCACCAAATACTCTGGAAGATTAAAGAGTTCGCACATGGCCGGAGTATGGAGTCTTAAATCATTCGAGTTCCACGTGTCCCTTTTTCTTGCCTGGAAGAGGGTGTGCGAGGGGGATGGGAGAGTGAATTCCACGGATGGATTATCTCATTTCTTTTAGCCTGACTCTTTGTCTAGCAAACCATGCAATTAACAGCAACACAAATGGAATCTCCCTCAATCAAAACAAAGCATGGGTCCACTCTGGAGGATTTACTGGCAAGGCTTTCTCAGTGTAGCTTTCTAGATCCTTCTGAAGACAAGTGGTGAGTAAATTTGCAGTTGGATGGTGAGGTGTGGACTTCTGTCTCTCCCTGCTCCTTCCCCCCGCCCCCCATGGTTTCCCCTCCCAGCACGTTCACTTCAATATCCTCATAACTAAATCTGAGACAATGTGTAATTATACAGAAGAAAAATCTGTCAAGGATAGCTGAAGTTGCTTAAATTGTGCTGATTTACAAAGATGAGAGATTTTTTTTCCCCCGACCGAAAAAAAAATACCTTTTCACGTGTGTAATGGCAAACAACCTCCTGCAAAGTCAACTCCTTTTCTGAAAGTCATTGCTAGTTTTATAATTTCTGAGTCATTAGATAACAGATAGAACTCCACACTTAGTGGTTTCAAATGTTTATGGTCTGCAATTCATTCTTAATGAGCTCTCTCCATGTCTTTATTCTTCTTCGTACCCTCCTGCTGGGAAGTGTCTTACTCTGCCTTGCCTTTTGTTAATGATTCCGCAATCATTTCAGAGGCATTTCTCCTGCCTTATGTAATTCTGACACCGCAGAAGAGCCCAGCTCACTGCCTCACAGTTGGAAATGTAACCTTTAATGTATTAATTTCTCTTGCTCAAAACAATTTAACCTCTGTCTTGGTTTTGTGATTGCTAAGTGTTCCAATTAAATGCCTCTTTCTTTTTTTGTCCTGGAGGGCTGGATCTTCTCCGAATTATGTTCGCCAGCCACGAGCACGCTCCTGGGCCCCCTTATGCGCTCGCCATCAATCCATTATCTATCTCATGAGTGCCTGTCACGTTTTCAAAACACCTTCTTCCCCAAAAAGATTAATTAAAGTAGTTTTAAGTGCTAGGCAGCATTGTCTGTGGAGGAGAAGCAAATCACTTTAACCTGGAAGGTAAAAGTGTCTGGGAGGCCATAATATTCCTCTTCCTGCCCTCTAGTTCTGAACCCATTGGATCTGTTCACACGGGTGAACATACGGCAAGTCTAACACGGGGCAGCCTCCGTCAGGACGCGCCCCGAGTCGGCCAGTGTGGGTGGGAAGATCAGTCATGGGAACAATGTAGTCTCTGGACGCTCGGCTTTTGCCTTTCAGCACCTACGTCCGTGCACAACAGGCCCAACAAGATGGCGGACGCCCGGAAGCCTCTCTGCACGGGGGCACGGGGTGCCCACGCCCCTCACACTCCACCTCCTACTCCTAAAACAACTGAAAATAGACTCCGGCGGCAACTTTGGATAGTCTGTTCACAGCCCGACTCTCCAGAAGCCTCACCCTGTTCCTGGCTGGACGAGCACCGTGCTGGGACCAACGTTCGTGAGCAGAAGCCCCCTTCCCTGGAGGGCCTTCATTTCAGTTCCTCTTGGCTTGGCGCCAAGCTGTTTATGCCTTAAATAATGTCCTTTCCTTCTCTCGGAGGCTTCGAGAGCATGGCAGTGCAGAGCTGCGGGTTAGGGACCTCATCAGCCCCGTTGTCCAGCTGCGAGGTGTGCTCGTAGGAACACACTGTCGATGGAAGTGATCGGCAATCAAACGTTCTACGGTCTAATCAGAACAATCTCTCCGAGGCAATCAGTGTGTGGAGGCAGATGCCTCCGGGTGGGCCACGGCCTCAAGTCTGCATGTAGCACCGTGGTTTGCATCTCATTACCAGGCCTGCAACCACTCCGCGGTCAGCCAGGGGGACAGCCCGAGCCCCTGGGCCATGGATCGGCAGATTGGGCTGTCTCCCATCTTTTGGGTAACAAACGGATGGTATGGTCAAAATCGAAATGCCGACAGCTCAACTAGTACGTCATTTTGTAAAAATTTAGACGAACCGTGTCCACGCTGTCCAAACCTGCCATGCCTATTTCCGTCTTGACCGCATCCTTTCACCAGGGACCACGTGGCGAGTCTCCCCCATTGCAAATGGGAAAAGCAATGGAGGCCCTGCCCCTCCCAGAGCAAAGTGGGACTTTGTCACCTCCTCTGAAATTCTGAAAAGGCCATGCCAGAAGTTTCTATAGTAGTTTTCTGTTAGTTCTATTGTTCGATATAGTCTCTGTAGAGTTCTATATGTATTAGTTCTATAACATTCTATATTAGTTTCTTGAGGACTCCTTTGACCTCTGTCAAACCCTGAATGCCTGGGATTCAGAGAGTAAAAGTAAAAATCTTCAAGTAGGATTCCACTGCCCGGGGGAAAGATCACCCACAAAATACTGCCCCTGTTTTTTGAGCACTATCAAAATGCATGAAAGTATCATGTTTGAAACAATCAGGGTTCGAGTGTTTTGAAATAGTTTCAAAGTCTTCATAAGTGTAGACGTTTTCTAGCCAATGTCAGTGGGATGAGAATTATTCACCCAAAAAAAATTTACAAATGATCTAGATATAACTACCAGTTAATAGGAAACACAGGGATAGAAGAACATGTTTAAACAACATGGAGGGACGTAATCAGTGAAATCCACAAGGTGGGAAGTTCCGTAAGACCAATGCTCCATTTCTTCAACAAATAAATAACCAGGAACAGAGAGAGACAAGCCTATAGGTTGAGCTTCTTAAGAGGTAGCTGAAGCAAATGCAATGTATGGACCTTGTCCGAACTCAGATCTGAAAAAAAAAAAGAAAGAAAGAAAAAAGGAGATGCACATAAAACAAAGTGACCACAGGAGATTCAGTGAATTTAAGAAGCCATTGTTAATTTTGAGGTGGGATAATGACATTGTGCTTATTTTTGTTGCTGTTTTTGTATTTAAGAGTCCTTACAGAAAAAAGCTGAGTGTCTACAGGAGAAATACTATGATGTCTGAGACTTGTTTTTAACCAGCGCACTGTCGGAGGGAGCGGACGGGCGAGAGTGCGCGGTCCTCAGAGCCGGGCGATAGGGACACTGGTTTCCTTATGCTGTTCTCTCCACTGTTGTATTGGTGTAAATTTCTTAGGAAAGGCCTTTTAGACGGCCAGTGAGTGGGTCTTCCTGAGCTGGAGTCTACGCAGCCGTGTCGGTCTCGCTGTGAAGAACCCGAGCCCTTCGCCAGCTCACCCGCGTCACCAGCGTGAAGAAGAGCCCTTCGCCATCACGTCCTCTCCTTGTTCGCACAAGTGTCCTGGGTCCTCACTGTCCAAGTCCTCTCCGTCCGTGTAAATGACACGACAGAGATATGACGCTCGATGTTCCCACCTCTCCAGTTCTAAGGAGAGGCTGGAAATAGATGCTACAGGCTTTTGCCCCGAACGTCCTGAATGAGCAGGTTTGCTCAGGGTCATGGGGACCAGGTTCTCCAGAGGGAGATCCCTTGCAAACGTTCACCTCCTTACCCATCATCTCTAACATACTGCGGCACTTTTTTTTGTTTGATTTTAAAAACAAACTTGTGTTCCTTATTACAAACATGCATATGCTTATTGCCAAAAAATCGACAAAAACACAAGCAAAACAAAAGAAAACGAACCATAATTTCGCCTTCTATTTTTTTCAAAAATGAAAACAACTATGTACAAATCCTCCACTAAATAACTCTCAGGAGGCTGGGGGAGGGTGGGGGATAAACTCCCTCCGTGCTTTCCAGAATTGGGTTAAAAAGAGTTTGAGAATCTTAGCACCTCTCCTACTTGTAAAGAAATTTAAAAGGGAACTGGGCCATGTTTTTTAGAATTTTCTTATTTTAAAAGCAAATGGAAATATTTTAAGGGTTGCGTAAGAATTCTGAATTCTGGAATGCAGCAGATGCCACTTCTCAGTGCTTCCCGGGCACGCCAGCCAGGAATTGGGGGCCGCGGGGGGAGGCCGTGCAATTCTCAGGGCCAGGTGGGGAGATGGGGAATGAGAATCAAACCCTTTCCATTTGTTTTTTTGGAATATGGCTCTGGAAAAGCTGCCTAACCTACCTTCATCTCCGTTTGTTGGGCGTCCTCTTGCTAGGTGTTGTAATAACTAATCACAGACGCAATTGAAATATGACAGATACCGCATAAATGAAAGCCGCATTATAAATCTTTCGTAATGATCACTTGGCTAGGCTGCCCTCTGAAAATCATAAGCAATCTTTTAGTGAGCCTTGCCAATGCATTCCGCATATACACTTGTTTTGGAAACTAAACAACTGTCATTTTCCCCAATGGGATGGAATAATCAGACCAGGTCCTGATTTTCTTACATAGGTGACATTTGTCCTTTGCTGGAGAAAGAGGACACCTTTTCGGTGAACCGTTTATCCTTTCCTTTCCTTCATTTCCAGCCCCCTTTAGTCCCCGGATTCTAAGCATCTTTACAATGAAGGGCAGAGACTCTGGATCTTGAGCAAATTAAAGAAAAACCCCATTTTTCCTGGGAGAGAGTCTCGCCGGTACTGATCATTTGCCGATGAGGGCAGAGTCTAAGCGGACGCCTCACCGGAGCCAGATAAACCTGCTTTCTGCGTGCCAACTCTTTGCTTTCACGGCCTTTTACCTTTCCTCGGGCAGAATACATTGCTATCTTTTCAATAATAATTTTCACGTTTAGCCCCTGAAAATAGAGCGGCAATAACAAGGAGTCTGGGAGGAAGAAATAAAGGGAAAACAGGACCACGTAGCCCAGGAAGAAAAACGGTTTCTTCAGACAAGCGTGCGAACCTACTACACCGCCCGCGTTCCAGTCCAGCAGGTACTTTGCATTTTGGCGACTTGGCAGCAAATGTGCTCGTGCTGTTCTGTGGACACCAAGCAGCTGTGAGGACGGGAGCCCCGTAGGCGTGCGTGCTGGGCCCCCTCGCCGCCCCTGAGCCCCGGGTGCTCGGCGGAGGGAGGCGATGGCGCGGGGGGAGGGTGCCCCTGCAGAGACATACGGAAATGCACTTTCAGACCCAGAGGCAGAGATTGCAGCGAACTGCGAATAAAGACAACGTCTGCGTTCTTTCGCCGAGAGCTAGATCCGCTGCCCTAGTGTGCCCTGCCGCGCCCCAGCCCTCCCCTAAAGCACATCCGGCTCCCCACGGGCTCCCGCACAGCAGAGGGGGGTCACGTGACCCGCACGGGGCTCGGGGAGCGCTGGCACAGGGGGCAGCCCGGGGAGGACGAGGACAGCAGGGCTCTGGGTGGCCGGTGACCACACCCGACTTTCTCAGCCGCCGTCCCCCTTTTCGCCTCTGCCTCTGGCCTCCTTCACTTAAAGGGCAAAGGCAAGGACAGAACTAGAAAGAGCAGCTCACACCCGGATTCCCTCCTGCCTCCCAGAAAGACCGTTTGCAAATCTCCCCCAAGAGCCGGCTCGTCCCCTGACCTGCGTTTGTCCCGTCACCCCTGGTAGGACCCATTCCGCTTTCTCCATGTGCTGTTGGTTTGGTGACTGGCGTAAAGCCGTCGGGGACCCTGCTTCCCTCTCCACCCCACACCCAGGCACGGGGTCCACGGGGCGTTGGGGAGGGGCTCTGACCCTTAGAGTCTGGCCCGCGTCCACTTTCTGCAGGTGCGACCCGGAAGGCGGATCGGAAGAAGATGCATTTTAAAGAGAGAAGAGCAAACCATCCCCGCCAACCGGGCGTTATTATTTAGAAAGCTCATGATACGTGACCTCCTTAAAATTGTTTTTATTTTACGTTCGTAGGCGATTTTTATTTTATCTTTGTTTATATGGCTATTCTACTATTGATTTGTATTTTATTTTTATGTCATTCTAATTATAGCCACGTCTACTGAATCCCTGAAACAACCCACAAACAGTGCCCCTCTTGAATGATTGCTTCCGCCCCTAGAGCCTCACACAGGCCTCCTGCCTGTGCCCCGGGGTCACCAGGAAGGTCAGACCCCATCACTGAATCGGAGCCCCCCTCCCGTTCCCACTGCTGTAGACAGCCTGGGGACACGGCTCCCCCAGCTCCCTTCCCTTAGAGGCAAAGGGACACCAGAGGTTATGTCACCATCCCTCAGTGCTTTGAGGTGGACCTCTGTCTTCAGAATCTTGAATGAACCAAAACAAATTTCGGGTCAATCCGGGGGCATCCTGAGGACCCGGGCCGCCGCCAGCGAAGCCAGACATACCGTGCGTGTCTCCGCTGTGCGCGGAGTCTCTGTGCTCAGTGGCTTGTGTCGATGCAAGGGAGCTGGGAGAGAGCCGGGGCCCAAATCATAGAGGATGATTAGAAATTCTTGCCTCATGTAGCCACGGTTTCAGCATCTAATAATTATTGTTTAAATGCAAATACTAGTCCCTGGTACTCCTTATGCATTCGAATCAATCTCTTAAAAACAATTGTGGGCTCCAGATGAAAAGCAATTTCTCAGCAGCTGGAGAACATTTGCAGAAGGCAACTTTTAAAGAACGGAGCGCGGGAGAAAGACACAAAAGTAATCACCAGCTCTGTTGTCTAAAGAAGCCTGATCCCTTCAGACGGGCCTGTTCCTAACCACCTCGCCTCTGGCTCTGCTCGCTGCCAGGCCGCAGGTAAACCAGCGAGTTAAGTCAGAAGACAGAATAGCATTTGGTGTTCAGTACAGTTGGTCAAGAATGCCCTGCCTTTTATTTTATTTTTTTAAGAGTTTTTTTTTTTTTTTTTTTTTTACTGTTAGCATCCTCTTACTGAGTTTTAAAGATGAGTAAATGAAGGTTAGCGCATCAGAGACACGTTCGGGGAATACAAGTCTATCTGGAGGACGGTTTTTAGCACCGACAATCGGGAAGGCTCTTTCCACTGGGCTGGACTGAAACACCATTCAAGGCTGGTTAAGTGACAGGCAGGGACAGAGATGAAGGGAAGGGAAGGGGGGACCTGCAGCCCAGCCCAAGGCTTGTACAATTAGTTTGGAACTATTCGTGTTTGTGCCCCCACTCCCCAAATGAGTGCTAACCGAGTCCTGACTTTAAATGACGTATCTACGGCTTGTGTCTTACGCTTTCCTACTTGCCACAGTCTGTTGGGGTTCAAGTTCAAAAATAATATGGTTCAGTAATGAGAGGATAGTAATAATGAATATGATGGTCAGAGTAGCTAGCGATTTATAACACATACTACCTGACAGACTTTGTTTTAGGTGCTTTAACTCAGTCGGTCCTCATAAATCTTAAGAGACAAATCCTCCTATCACCCCATTCCACAGAGAAGAAAACTGAGGTTCACAGTGGTTCTTTAACTTGCTCGAGGTCAGCGGGTTAGTAAGTGGTGGAGCCTGTTTTTCAACCTGGACATCGGGACACCAGGCATTGTGCTCGGGAGTCAGTGAAAACTTGCTGCCGGTATTTAAATTCTGCTTGAGGGTGTTTTGTCCCTTGGTTGAAACAGCCATCACCAAGTGGGATGCCCACACCCCGAGCGACAGAATCCGTGGGGAATCTATATGACGGGTTGGTACATCGTCACACGGCACAGTTTAACTGTGACAAGCTGAATGGGCTTACAGATTCCTTGTGTAGTTTTAACCAGATTTGCCCTCGCAAAATGGGCAGGTGGCTCCAGAAAGACTTGAAGACGGTACGCCCACCGCAGAGACTAGCTACGAGAAACCAGAGGGACCCCTCGCCACTCAGCCAAATCGCGAAGCACAAACATCAAACAAATAACCAATGCCCCATTGTCAATGGCAGACCCTCCCTTCCGTTCATTCCGTACACTGAAATATTAGTTCATGATAATAGGAGGCCATTATAGCGAACAAGGCATTTTATAGCTAGGCATCAAGAACATGAATGCCAACCTCTACAAATTGAAAGGCAAACATGCTTGTACGATTAATAAATTTTAAAAAGTAAATACCTTCAAGTTTTTCTTTTACTTCCCCCACCCTTTAATTTCTATCTTAGGTGGGCTTCACGATGCATCGAAAATATGAATACGTATGGACGTACGTATGTATGTACGTACATACGTACGTACATACGTACGTATGTACGTAAAATATGAATATGTATGGAATAATAAACATGCCTGTGAAGAGGGCAGTGCTCAGAACACTTCCTGATGGGATTACGCAGTCAAAAGTTTGGATCGGAGCACCCACGGGGCTCCTCTCAGGTAACCATGGTAACCCTAATCTGTGGCCAAGTGTCTGGCAGAAGCTTAGCAACCCGACCGGAGACAGAGGAGAAGGTGGATGGAGCAGGCAGCACCCCCCACCCCGTGCGCGCCAGGACCCCGTGTGCGCCAGGACCCCCTCGCCTCGCCACCTCGGGGCTCGCGTGCGCGGCCGTGGAGCTGAGGGGCGATGCAGGTGTGGTGCTCTCATCCCACGTCAATGGAGTTCTCTGTACCTGAGGAAATACAAGGAATTGCCTCCCTGAGTTGATCCTATTAACAATAGAACCAAAGCTAAGCAAGTGACTAATAAATTGTCTGAGGTCACAGCATTTTTAGCATGGAACATTCAAAACCAGATTTGCAAAGCAAGTTGTCATACTTCCAAAACTATCAAGAGAGGAAAATGGTGTGCTCTTTTATATGAGGAAATAAAACCCCAGAAATGTAACAGAACTGCACATGAGAAGATAATAATGTTCCGATATCGAAAGGCGTATATTTGGGTAATATTCTACATAGGAAAAAAATGTCGTAAGGGGGAATCCAAGAATAAACTCCCAACACCCACACATATACACAATACGATATTCACCCAAATGGATTTTCCTTTCTAAGATGTGAGATTTTGTAGGGTAGAAGTTTCCTTTCCCTTGATTCAAAGTGAGACGTAAAGCAGCAGAGTTCCCAAGCTGTCTCTGGGAAGAACTTGAATAATACTTTGTGTCTCTTAAAAACTTGGTCAGGTAGGTGTTTCACACTGAAGATTTAAAGCAATTTCACTGCCTTTGCATTTTGCATTTTATAAATCATTAACGGGAACAAAGTAAGAACCAAAACAGAAATACCCATTGCATAAGTGTGAAGACAGTTAACCTTTAAACAGGTGGGTAATCCCAGACAGCTCTGCAAAATTAATAGAGCTTAAACCTGAGGTCTCAGAGCTGCAGAACACAACTTTGGAGACCATGTTTTTGAGATCATCATAAATCAACTTTTTTTTCTCACCGGTTCTTCATGCCTACCCAGGCTCCTAGAACCGCCGGGTTATGAATGTGTATATTGTGGTGCACTAGCCGATCCCAGGCTCTGGTAGCAAAGGTTCTGAGTGACTTTCCTGCGCACTCCCATCTCCCCGCGGCCGACGGGCAGCGGTCCTGGTGGGATTCCAGCTGGAGCAGGAAGACGAGGAGAGACCCGCCCCCAGCCCTCAGGACCTGCACGCCCAGCTCCCTTTGGAGAAGCATTTCCATTTTTTACTTGTAAACTTTCGCTTATTAAATCAAAGATATTGTGGAGGATCGTTGCGTTCTCACGGTGGCACTGTGTTTTTCCCACGGCCAAATTGGTTCAGACCTCAAAAGAGGCCGGACGCGTGACGGGCAGGGCTCCAAGCAGGCACGACCTGCAGGGGGAGGTGGCTGCCTTCCGGGATTGCTGCCCCTGCTCTCACAAAAGCGGCACTTGTCCAGGCTGCCGAGGAGCACACATGGGGAGAGGAAGCAAACCACTAGCCCGCACCATCAGCGCGATCATCTTCCACGACGGACGGACGAGTTTGGAGGCCTTTCTTTAGAAACTTGGATACGTTTTAAGTGTGGCCACAAACCCTACAAGGATGTGGGTCGACATGGCATGAAAGCCCAAGGTATGATATCCGCACGCCGCCAGCCTCCGCTAGGCCGGCCCAGGAGCCTCTTGCAGTAGCGATCGGGAAGGCGTAGGCGGTGGGAGAAGAATGAGATTGGACCCGGTCATCTCGGCCTTGCATTGACACCACGCGGATCGCTTTCCCACAAGCACGTGGCACTCTGGAGTCCTCCGTCCGGACAGCAGCCACCGCATTCCCAACGTCCCGGGAGCGCCCCCTTCTTGCCCTGCACGGTCAGAGATAAGACGTATGGGGCCCTGGCCTCAAGGCAGAGCGTGAAATCTGAGAGTCCTTCTGAGGCCGGCAGCGTTTTGTTCTTTCAACCCCATCCCGCCCAAGAATATTTCCCCACCTCCGCGGAGGAGGAGCCCTGAGAAGCGCACACGGACGCATTTGCTGCTATTTACTACTGGAAAAGTTAATTCAGCAGCATTGCTGCAACCTCGGGACATTCTAGAGCCTAAAGAATTCGGTAGGGAACCGAGTGGAATACAGACTGAGGACAGGGGGACATGAGGAACCACGGCCCAGGTCATCTGCACCCCCAGAAGGCATGTGGCCCCAGGAGCACTCGAATGGAAGAGCCAGCGTCACCCTCCCCGGCAACACGCCCGCGCTCCGGGGCACCTTCCCCCACCGAGTCTCACCAGCACATTAGCATAAATGCCATAAAATTTTGGCCCTGTATCTTCTTTATTATTTTTTATAGGTGTATAATTATTGAAGGGAGGCCATTACCTTTTTTATGGACTCGCCGGTCTATCTGCCTCTGACTTTCCCATTCTGCCTGAGATCCCCGTGGTCGTGCTGCGCCGTGTGCAGAGAGGAGAGGAGCGCCCTGGGACAGGGCGAGGCGGGGTCCCCCCACTCTGCCCACAGGTGTGCGCCGCGCGGTAGACCCCCGGAGCCCGGGACGGCCCGCCGCCCACCCAGCCACTTCCTTATGAAAGCACGGCTTTGAGAACGTGTGTTACAACCCCGGGAGTTCTGAGCCATAAAAATCATAAAGAGTAACGTCCCATGTCTGGAAACAGAAACGATTTCTATGAGAATTTATGTATTCAATGTAATTAATCTGTGTGTTTGGAACAGATCATCCCAGACCTTTCTTCTCGCACTAATTATTAAAGCCCGATCCAATGGATCTCTTTAATTAGTGCCCCAGATAAACAGCCCCTGTCCCTATATTTTTTTAGCAACCTCACCCACCGAAGAGCTAGGTTGCAACCGTCACCCACATCACGTGCTTCTGGGGTCCAAGAAGGGTCCCCCCTTCTTTTCTTGGGTTCTCCCTTTTAAAGAGCAAGTCAGCAAGGTGGTTGGACTTTCTGGGATCCGGTAGATTGGACAGGGCTCTGCGACCTGTTTTCAGGATCCCCATGTTCCCCACCGCAAGGCACATGACTTGCCTGCACACACCATAGAAACCTGTCTAACCAGGAACGTCGTATTTAACAAGGTTTTGCAGGCTTAGGTGCTTCCCAAACCTTTACAATGGAAATTTTCACTATTATCTCACTGGGGGAAGAAAAAGACAAAATCTGTGTATTTGTGGGGTAAATGCTAGCAGAAGCTACTTCGGCGTGTGCCATCCCAGGACCCGCTGTGACTGCCGAAGGACATGGAGCCGCCCGAGTCTGGGGGTTTAGGATGAAAGGCTGCCCTCGGGAGAGCCTTGTGCCGGCTACCCGGAGCACAGACTCCCGGGAAATGCAGGCTGATCTGAATGGCGGGGACAAAAGGAAGATCCAAACTCCTTGGAAATTTTGTGCATGCAATACAAAAATGTATCAAACATGCTACAAAATCGCCGTTTGTGGCTGCTGGTCTAACCCAGGCTTTCAGCACAAAGACCCCAGCAGAGGTAACAGATGGGCCTTCCTCTTATCCAGACTCGAGTATCTCAAGGACACAGAGATTGTTTTTTTAGTGCCGTGTGGTCGTTTGGTGTTTATTTTTCTCTTAAGGCCCCACCAAGGCTCACTGGCCACCGCCGCCAAGCGGACACGCCCAGGGAGGGGCCAGGCCGCCTCCGGTGCCCAACCTCCCCCAAGCAGCAGAGACCAAGAACCTCGCAAGAAAAAGTGGATTCCGCAGCTTTATGATCCTGTTAAAGTAAATGACCAGCAAAATGGTCTTGAAACTAAAATGGAAATACAGCCTCTTGCGATCTCTTTACGAGCGTTCTCCCTGTCTGAATTTTCAATCGCCCTGTTTTATACTTGCCTCGGTCCCGTCACAGCCCGGTTTTAGGAAAACCTGGCTGCTGCATCCGTCTTAGCTCCCCTCCGGAAGCAGGTCAGTTTTCTGTGTCAGGCGCGGTGATAGGTAATAACTCGGTAGCCGTGCCCCGGGCCCCTCACACCCCATCTTCCTTCCTTCCTGTAGAAGCGCTTGGTCCCCTGTCCTACAGGAGGCCTGTCCTTCCGGGCAATGAGCCACGTTGCCACCCCCAGACATGAATGTTAATTGGTCCAAGCTGAGTGATTGCTCTGCGCTCGGACAAGAAGCACGATTCTGCCCAAGAAGACTTGGGAAGGAAGGGAAGGTTTTCCTCATTCCTAAAAAAGGGCATAAGACCTTCGCTGTGGTATGTGACGGCGGGAGGCGTGAACGGCAAGATTCGAGATGGCAAGAATCTGGGTCCACGCCTGGAGCCAGGCTGCATCCAGAATTTCTGGGACTTGCGGCTGTCTCTCCTCAATGATGCAGACGCGGTGCGTGTCAGGCCCTAGCTCCAAGTGCTCCCGCACCAAGAACCCGGAGAGAAAACTGCCTGGGCACAGATGGGAATGCAGACCCGGGCCCCGCACCAGCCTGCCCCCAGGCCTGGCCGGGCCCAGCCGCGGGAGCGGGGCCTTCGCAGCATCGCGCCGCCTGGAGAACCTGTCTTCGCTTTAGTGCGACGCCCCGACGGCCACCCTTGCTGTTGGCAGCCCTCTAGAACCATCAGAACAAATGATCAGGAGGAGAGGAATCGAGTTCTAAAGATAACTGAGGAATTACATCAGCTCCACGACACGGCCTCGAAAGTAATATTCAATAATAAAGTTTTGAATTCCATTACGGAGTCGCTGCATAATATGGTTACCGTTAAACAAAATTTTATTGTCTGCATGTTTGTTCCATAAAATAAATACATATTTTATCTCATCCAAATTGCATCCGACTGTTATAATTTGTTAGAGCTGTTGAAATGCTTTTCTCACCGTTATTTCAAAAGTGCTTCCCTAGACTACGAAGTCGGGCTTGGAATCACGGAAAGTAGAGATTGAAAAGAGCGTGTGGGTCATCTGGGTGACCAGCTGCCAGACTCGGGCAGCAAGCCCTCCACCCAAGGGACAGGCCCGTGGAAGCGGAAGGAGCGGGGAGGATGGGGGAATTTAATCGGTTATTTCCATCCTGATAGCTTCCAGTCACAAGCATGCATGTCCTAAAGAAACGTCAGTTTTGCAGACTCTCCCCACAACACCCAGGTCTTCCCCGTTATTGTCAGATACCGTTCCCTTTTTATCTGGGGGTGAAGGACAATAATAATAAAATTTAACTGCCCCAGGCCAGTCTTCCAAGGAGAGCTCATTCACTACAAACTATAGTAAAATATTAAATCCCTCTACCCCCAAAACCATACTCCTGCTTGAAAATCCATTTTTTGAGGGAATAGTCTCTCATTTCATTCTATAACTAAGGAAAAATTTTAAATGCAGAGTAAAATCTTAAATTCATATTGGTATAAAATGGTTGGTCAAGAATGTTCTCTTCGAAGGTCTTTAAAAAAAAAAAAAGAAAAAATAAGCTCAGGTGAGAATTAAATGGTGCTCAAAAGCATACAGTTGGAGCATACTTTACCTCCTTCGCAATTTGGATATAATAAGAGACCCCAAGTGTGTAAAGTCATTGCTTATCATGGCACCTCCACGTTCACCCGAGGAAGAGCTCTCCAGTGGCTTCCGAGCTAGACCCTCACGGTCATCAGTGCCATGAACATAGAGCTTGCTGAGAAAATACGGTCACGGGAGACACACACACACACACACACACACACACACACACACACACACGGGCCACATTCACGCAGCAGGACTCCTGCTCTGATCAAACATCTCTGCAGGACCGCTGGGTTGTCACCAGAGACAGTCTATTGTCATGAGGTGCAAGTGAGCCTCCAGGAAATACACACCCTAGAGAAATTCAGGAAATTGTAAGAATGTGGTCTAAGGTCAATAGGAATGGGTAAATGGATGGGAGGAGAAATCATTGCAACCAGAGCCTGGTGACTGTCCCTCAGATGAACTCCTTGGCCCAATACGTAAGTTTCTAAGTGACTGTGAAACTGTTCTCTGTCCTCCCATGGGCACGCGGGATGTGAGCGAGCAGAACTATCACTCACAGAAAGCAAGGTCATTAGCCTGGAACTCAGCCACAGGGTCCACGTCTCTCCCCAAAGATGCAGAGATGGAACTGTCACCTTGAGGACACTCTCCACCTTGGTGACGTCCCAGGACAAGGCGGGGCTCTGGGGCTGCGGAGGTGGGATGACCCTCAGAGCCTCCCCCAACTCCTTGGACCTCAGACTTTGGAAACTTAGGCACAGGCAAAAGGAGTACCCACAGTGGCAGAGACCTTACCTCAGCAAGAGGAACAACAGATGAGCCCATGGGCTCCACTCGGTAATCAAGGAGTTCTTCTAGAATCTTCTACAATCACAGGTCTCCAAAGTTTTGATCTTAGGACACCTTCACATCTTACTATAGAAAGCCCCAAATAACTTTAGTTTGTGTGGGTGATAACTATTGATGCTTATCATACTAGAAATTAAAACTGAAAACTGTATGATTTATTAATTCATTTAAAAATAACAGTAGAAAAAAATAAAAAAATAAAAATAACAGTAGAAAACTCATTTTACATTACTATGGCTTTTTTTATGAAAAATAACTAATTTTTCCAAAAAACTAGTGAGAAGAGTGGCATTGCTTTACATTTCTGTAAATCTTTTTAAAGTCCGGCTTAATTAGAAGGCAGTCGGGTTCTCACCTTTTTCTGCACTTGGCTTGTCCCAATGTCCTCTGTACTAAGCTGTGCAATACACTTATGAAAGAGAGAATTACATCTCAATAGTATTAGAAGAATGTTGGCCTCACGGATCCCCTGCAAGTATCTTGGGTGCCCGCGGACCCACTTTGAGGACCACAGGTCTACCTGTCTAGGAGAATGGGGTAACTGTTGCTGCATAAGGGTCTTCATTCCATATGATCCTGAACATGAGGGAGATGTTCGTACAAGCCGTGTTCCCAGCTTCAGGCTGCCCTCAGTTAGCCAAGAGTGGTTCTTGAGGAAGTAACATGGCGTCTCAGTCCATTCCCGTTGCTGTAACAAAAGACCCCAGACTGGGTAGCATATGAGGAACAGAAATTGATTGATCCCAGTTCTGGAGACCAGAAGTCCCAGATGAAGGGGCCTGTGGGGTCAGGTTCCTGCCACAGACTGCTCGTGGTCACCTCCCACGGCTGAAGGGGCCAGGGAGCCCTCTGTGGTCTCTTCTACAAGGGAACCAATCTCATTCATGAGGGCTCCACCCTCATGAGGAACCACCCCCCAAGGGCCCCCGCCTCCTGATACCACCACCCCGGGGGTTTGGATTTCCACATACCGACGTGGGGGAGTCACAAAGGTTCAGTCTGTGGAGATTGTGGTTTCCTGATTTCTGGGTGTGAGATACCAAACGCCCTCCCAACCATCCCGACAAAGAGCTGACCGTGTCCTTCTTGAGGTGCCACAAAGTCCCAACGTGACCCCTTACCCGGCCTCAGGTGGGGAGGAACCGATTGTTCTGGACCGGCTTCTAACTACTAATGGCCTCACCCATCATTTAATCCCGTAAGTACCTCTATGACACAATCTGAAGAAAAGAGACCAAGAGTCCAAAAGGCTACACGTAATCTGCCTGACGATACACAGACAGAGGAACAGTAAGGACTCCATAAATTTATCAACACCGAAGACCCACATCAGTTCACCACAGAACGTCCTCCACTACACATGCCCAGAGGTTACGAAAACGCTGGTGACCAGCAGGTGTGTTTTTACAGTTTATAAAGGATTCCGCACATTCTCTCCAGTATTTGTTGGGTGTCAGTCGTCTGTCTGAATCTCCTCAGGGCTGGATTCAGCAGACACGGTGTCATCTGCCGCCTGAGAGCTCTTCCACCGCTGAGGACGGCAGTGAGGACAGCAGCCGGCCCCCTGGAGAGTCCGCGGTGCCGGGGAGGGCAGCCCGCCCCCGTGGCTCGCTCAAGGAGGAGGACCTCTCTGAGGAGGTGGCACGTGAGCTCGGCTCCCAGCCGCCCCAGGAGGTGGGCATCCGTTCAGCCGAGGCTACGAGCCAGAGGAGGGGGTCTCCGCCCACCAGGCTGGCCGACCCCACCCCCGTGTCCTCACACGGGGTCCCCCAGGCACGCCCTCACCCCCCCAGTCTCAGTAGCTCCCTGAGCATCTGCTACCACATTTCATCACAAAGAAAAATCAGCGCCATTCTTAAGGATGTGATGCTTTATAAAAGTAAATTCTCACTCTTTCTTTCCTTGGAAACAGGAAGAACACTGGGCCTCTCCTTGGTCAAAGGCCCTCAGGCCTGTTCCATCTTATGAGGACTCCTGAATGCAAACCCGGGAAAAAAATGTGCACCAGCAAGAAACCCTTGGGACCACCTCGTGCATCTTTCCTGCCCTATTTAAGGTAGGCGATCATGGGGCGCCTGGGTGGCTCAGTCTGTTGCGGGACTGTCTTTGGCTCAGGTCGTGATCCCGGGGTCCTAGGATCGAGCCCTGCGTCGGGCTCCCTGCTCAGCGGGAAGTCTGCTTTTCCCTCCGCCTTCCCCTGCTTGTGCTTGTTCTCTCCCTGCCCCCCCTCTGTCAAATAAATTAAAAATTAAAATTAGAATTAAAAAGGGTAGGCCATCACATGCGGAAGGGACAGCACCCTTGTCATGGTGAGGAGTGGCGCACAGTATCTCCCACACATGCTGGACAGAAGGGGTCCCCAAGCTGGCCTAGCCTCCGCCCTGAGCTGCGGAGACGCCAGGCCCATGGAGGAGAGGAAGGGTCCAGTCTCCAGAAGCACCCAGCCTCCAGCCCATCTTTGAGTCCCCACCTCTAGGTGTCTCAAGTTCATCCCCTGGGAAAGAGAAAATAGACCTGCTCCCGGTTGTTGTAAAGAGCCAGAAAAATGACGTTTGTGAAACGCTAGTGACATACTGTTCCACTAACCAGCTATTGGCTTCCGCCCACAAGCCCATTGCCAGGACGCTCTCAGGGGCTGCGGTCTGAAGGGATAGAGCAGTCCGCGTTGGCCGAGATGTGGAGGTGTGTAGACATGTCCTCCAGCCATGTTCAGATACCCTGTGCGTGTCAGTCGGGTACACAAGTATGCCTCGTTTCATGGTGCCTCATTCAGAAACACGTATGTGCCTTCTCTCTGCCCTGCACACGCGTGGGCACGTCTGCACGTGGGCCCGATGTTCTAAAATAGAACACGGTATGGCCCCATGCTTTTAGCCTTTTAAGGAACTAAATGATTTTCTTCATATTTTCTTTTTCTTTTTTTCTTTTCTTTCTGTCCTCTTTCCTTCCTTCCTTCCTTCCTTCCTTTTCCGTCATAAGAGCGCTATCTGTCACACACTGGGTACAGAATAATGCAACCATAGAAAAGAAATAGGCTGGTGACCTGCGTCTTCCACGAGACGTGGATGGGTGCTTCTGAATTACAGAAAAACCTTCTGCTTTCTGAACTACGGGGTAAAGAGGCAAAAAATACCAACAACCCAGGGCCTTCGCATTTTACATGCGCTCTCTGGGTATGTGGGCCAGAGCGCCGGGAGTGGGGATGGGAGTCGGTATAAATCTCTTCTTATTTTGTGTTTCAGAAGGTATGCGATAGAAAACCCATTCGAACAATAAATGCTAGTCACTTGAGGTCCATAGCTTGTTTTGTAGCAAAGAAAATAAAGCCTCCGCTCACCCTTGGCCAACTGAGTTACATTTTATGCTATTATTAATGTGTTGCAAGGCTTTTTTTCATATCAATTTGAAATTATACATCTGGGAAATCCCAGCACAACAGCAGTCAATGCTTTGTTTCTCTGTGTGGCCCTCTGCAATTACTAGAATGTGCAACTATAATTTAGCTCAGGTAAAATTCAATCAGTCACCCCAAGCACAAAGAAATCTCCGTCTCCCAGGGAAAAGGAGGAGGAGAGGGAGGGAGGGGGAGAGGAAGAGGAAGAAGCAGGGAAAGGGGAAGGAGAAGGGAAGGAGAAAAAGGGAAGACGCTGGAGCGGATTTTCCTGCACAGGGCACGGGGAACTGGAGGAGTTTCTGGATAAATCGTTCAGAATATGTAAAGTCAGGGTGCTGCGAGGGCCGGTGGCTGAGCTCAGGAATGAGAGTGAAACAGAAACAGGCTTCAGGGCCAGCTTGGATCCTCCATAAAATATAATCTTCTTTGTGTTAAAAATAGAAAGAAGGGTGATTTTTGCTGGCGTGCCAGAATTCACAGGGAGAAACTCGGAGGTGAAAAGGACCTTGTCAGAAACTGCGGGGTGACCCCAGAGAACCTATCCGCAGAGAAGTCAGCCTCCCCTGCCTGACGGGAGGGAGGACCCCATCTCCTCACACCCAGGCTCTCGAGGAGAAACCAGTATATGGGGCTTCTCTGCTCCTCCGTTCCTTTTATTTCACAACGTTCGCGTGTTGCCTGGGCCGGACTGTGTGTGTGTGTGTGTGGTCATGAACCAGCATTTCTAGACTGTAGGAAGCTTGGGACTCCACCGTCATTCCGCAGACATCATGCAGCAGAGAGGAGACCATCTGGCAGTAATTTCTGGGAGCCCACCTTTCCCTCCTCCCCACTGACGGGACGGTACCCATGTCATAACCTGCCTTTGAAGACAATATTCTGGTTTAGTATCATTTTTTACCAATTTGCTCACTTCTAGTCAGAGGACATTGTAAACTCACACTTTGATCTCTTCGTTGCACTCAAAGCCAGCAGGGAGAGATGAAATATTTTTAATTAGCCCTTTCATTTTGAGACCGTTGTAGATCACCTGTGGTTAAGACGGAGCGAGCCCTTGTAACATCTTACGAAACTAGAGTAAAACATCCTAACCAGGATATCGACACTGATCTAGTCAAGAGAGCGTATTTCCAAGCCCACCAGGATCTTCACGATGCCCCACATGGTGACACACACTTTGTTCCTTCCCCCGTTCCATCACTAACCCCTAGAAACCACCGATCTGCTCTCTATTCTACAAAGCTATCATTTCAGCGATGTTCTACGAGGGAAATCATGCAATATGTGACCTTTTGGGACTGGCTCCTTTCACTGAGCGTAAACCCCTTGAGATCCACCTAATAATCCGATAATGTACTCCTATTTATGGCTAAGTAGCATTCCATGCCATGGCCGTACCCCAGGGTGCATAATCATTTGCCAATGAAGGACATCTAGGTTGTTTCTAGGTTTTGATTATTAGGAATAAAACTGGTATAAACATTTGCATGCAGGTATTTATGAGAGCATAAATTTTCATGTCTCTGGAATAAATGCCCGGGAGTGAAATTGTTGGGTCATGGAGTAGTTGCATGGTTAGTTTTTTAAGAAGCTGTCAAATTGTTTTCCAAAGTGGCTGTGCCATTTTACATGCCCACCAGCGAAGTTTGAGTGATCATTTCTCCTCATCCCTGTCAGCATTTGGTGCTGTCATTATTGTTTTATTTTAGCCGTTCTGATGGGCGTATAATATCTTGTGATTTTAATGTCTATTTCCCCAACAGTTACTGATGCTGAACATGTTTTCGTGTGCTTATTTGTCATCATATTTTGGGTGAAATGTCTCTCTCTGTCTTTTGTTCATTTTCTAATTGGATTTTTGTTCTTTAACTTTTGAGTTTTGCAAGTTCTTTATATATTGCAGATATTTAGTCCTTGCCAACAATGTGGCTTGCAAATATGTCCTCCAGTTCCGTAAGTTGTCTCATCCTCTTAACAGGATCTATCACAATAAGAGTTTTAAATTTTTATGAAGCCCAATTTATCCATTTTCCCCTTTCATAAGTTGTGCTTTTGGTATCAAGTCTAAGAACTTTTTGGTTGCTCCTGTATTATGAAGATTCTCTGTTGTTTTTTTTTTATTCTAAACATTTTATTTTATGTTTAAATTCCTGATCCATTTTGCATTAATTTTTGTGCAATATGAGAGGTTTAGGTTGAGATTCTTTTTTTTTTTTTTTTTTCCCATGGGTGCTCAATTTCTCCAGCACCACTTGTGGAAAAGGCTAATATCTCCTTCCTTGAATTGCTTTTGCATCTCTTTCAAAATCAGTTGAGTGTATGTGTGGAGGGAGGGGTCTATTTCTGGATTCTTTGTTCTGTTCCATTGATCTACATGCCTATCCTTCCAAAACATTTTTGAAAAATCTAGAAAAATCTAGCCAAGTTCAAATGTATAATCAACAGCTCAGTAGACCAGAGAAGAAAGAAGGAAGGAAGGAAGGAAGGAAGGAAGGAAGGAAGGAAGGAAGGAAGGAAGGAAGGAAGGAAAGAAAGAAAGAAAGAAAGAAAGAAAGAAAGAAAGAAAGAAAGAAAGAAAGAAAGAAAGAGGAAGGGAAGGAGGGAGGGGTGGGTCTGGAGGAGTTTTCCCTTCCAGAAGCGTTCGGAGGCAGCTAGAAGTCTAGCCCCTGTGCAGTAATGGGACCTACGTACCCCGTGGGCAATGGGGAAGGAATGCCATCCTCATTCAGGAGCTGAAGTGGGGCTCCCCCGGTCACGGGCAGGGCTGAGGGGAACTCAGTCATGCCCAAGGAGCTACACATCTGTAGCGTGGAGGGAGTAGAGAGAGCACGTGCACAGACCCAGGCCAAGAGCGGTTACCCCCGCGGTACCCCAACCTTGGCTAGGAAGAGGAGTCCCAGTGGAAGAGCCGTGCTGTGCCTGGGACACAGAGGAAGTGAGTCCGAGAAACCAGGGAGAGCGAAGAGGAGCCTACAGAGAACATTTCAAAGTCTCTGTGGCCTGAGCGATACAGAGAGCAAAGTCAGCAGTCCAGGCATGAGATCATCCCAAGGGCATGGAAAAAACTCATCCCCAAATGACTTGAAAATACATACGCGTAAGATTCAGAAAAGCAACGGAAGGAAGATGACCCAGGAAAAGAGCATGATTATCTAGTGTCACAGTAAGGCACCACAATAATGACAAAAACAAGCAGGACCTCAGCAGCGAACATAAATAAGTGTTTAATCGCTCATGTGTCCAGGTGGGCCGCGTGGCTCTGCCCATCGTCGCGGTGCTACCTCCTGTGAATTTTAAAAATGACGAAGCAAGCGTTCCAGACCAGTACTGTCCTCAATCTGGTTGTGAATTTTAAAAATTAATGACGCTGACCCTTGGCCGTGGAAAGTTCTAGAAGCATTGCTCTAGGCCTGCGGGGAGGGCGGTCGAAGTGGAGTGTTCGTGGCTGAGTCAGATCATATGGCCATCCTCTCCTTTTTCCGAGGGAAGGGAGAGATCAAGAATAAATTTAGATTTAATTAGAAATTTGTCCATCTGCTTAGAGGTATTAGACGAGTGTTTGCCAGGTTTTTCAAGCCATTTAGGGCTGTTTGAACAATTAGCATTACTAACAAAATAAACTCGTGCCCAATGGAAGATAGTATATTTTGCCATTAAAAGTCATCAAAGTAAGTTTCTCGAATCCTGAATGTCTTGCAATTACCTTCTAATGTATTTTGCATATTTTTAGACAGAAATAACTTCGCATTTACAAAGCGAATAGCTCTGAAAAGAGTCTGCTGATGCTTCTGCCGGATTTGAATAGTGATCAGAATTGGGGGAAGGTCAATTAAGCCGGCATACTTCCCTGGAAGCCTTTTTTATTAACAGCAACGTCTTCTTCCCTCAACTAAACTGGTGCCGAGCACAGACTGGCCACCCAGGTATTATAAACATTCTGTTGAACTTTTAGTATAATATCCTGCAGCACATAAACGTGTGTAACTAATCTTTAAAAAAAATTAAAATAAATGTGAATTCTTATACACCTCATTACTTTCTAACTTCAGGTATAATAAGCAAAGGCTTTAGGAGTGAGGGAGGGTTCAAGGTAGGCTTTGGAAGGGGATGGATAGGCAGACCTGATGGCTACTGTTATTTTCATAACATTTCTCCTGCTAGTTAGAAGCTATGCCTGTTTACTCTGTAAAATGTGGGGAAACGTTGAAGAAGTAAAACGAAACTCCCCATAACACCAGCATAGCATTTCCTTCCAGCCTCTTTTTTTTTAAGGTTTTATTTATTTACTTGTCAGAGAGAGAGGGCACAAGCAAGGGGAGCAGCTGAGGGAGAGGGAGAAGCTGGCTCCCCACTGAGCAGAGAGCCCGATGCGGGGCTCGATCCCAGGACCCTGAGATCATGACCTGAGCCGAAGGCAGAGGCTTTAACCCACTGAGCCCCCCGGGCGTGCCTCCTTCTAGCCTCTCCTTCCGTGTGTGCCACCATCACCGTGACTATCGACCACGGCGCTCCCCGCGTCAGATGCACTTTGTACCCGCGATGCTCTCCCAGGTCTGCTGCTTTGGCGGCAGTGAAGACCCGGCGGCACGAGTTCCTTACCAAAGTCACACAGCCAGAGGCAGGCGGGTTCAGCGTGCAGGCAGGTGTCAGCCTTGAGAGCTGCAGTTTTCTGCAACCCTGTTGTCCTCCCTTCCCTGAGACGTAAATATTACTCTTCTGCCGTTCTTCAGATGATGCACTGAGGTTCCACGATGCTAAGCAGATCGCCACGTGACCCAGCGGGCATCAGAGGGGGACAGAGAGGGGAGGGAGGAAGAGTGGGATTCACTGATGTGATAATTTCTTCAGTTGTTTTGACTCCTAGTTTGGAAGCCATATATTTCTTAGCTGCTATCAGTTTTTCCAGTTAGTAAACCTTATTTAGTGGAAACAACTCTCATTTTCCACATGTATATATAATGCATTTACAAAATATTTACATAGTCCATCGCTATCATAAACAGCATGAGCCGGCCAAAGCGTGGTCAGGGAGAGGCGCAGCGCCTTGCCGAGTGGGGACCGGCTGCGGGAGCACAGGGGCAGGCAGCCCGAGCGCGGGCTTGCCGCCGACCACAGGCCCCTGGGCACCAGGGAGAAGGTGACAGGTGCACCCGACAAGCAAGGCTCCCCTAGGGCGGGTAGAACATCAACTCTGAATTACTGTTTTAAAAAGCAATTAGCAACTTTAAAAAAAAAGAAAAAAGCACCCCCCCCAAAAAGTAACGATACAAAGCCAACGGATTTGTAGGGTCCCCAGCATCTTCCCAGCCCCACGCTGGCCTCTGCAGGTGACGGGTCCGAACTCATTCCATCGCTATCCCCGCTGTGCCCTGGAAGAATGCGAGCCTGGGAGCTTGATGACTTGGCCAGGACCGCACAGCGAGCGAGAGCCCACGGCCGACTCCGGGGCTGCCTGCACTCCTGGAGGGACCCCCGGCCCTTCCCGCTGCGGCATCGCCAGCCTCCCGCACCCACCTCTCCGGCTCATGGCAGCTCCCCAGCTCGAGTCCCCAGAAGGTCCCGTCTCCCTGTCGGGGACCCCAGGACTCACTCTGCCACCAGCAAACCCCGTCGCCTCAGCCTGTCTGCAGCCACCCGCCCCTTCATGGGCCCCACCTCCGGCTGTGCCCCCAGCGCCGCTGCCCGCAGCCCCCGGCCAGAGAGCGAGCCCTCGTTGCCTCTGGAGTTGCTCCTCCTTCCCCCCCCCCCAGAGCACGCAGCCTGAATCTCCTTCCCGCAGAATGCAGCGCTGAGCACCCTTCCTCGGGAAAGTCCCGGCAGCCGTCCACTGACCGCCTTCATGGCCAGCTCCCTGAGCTCGATCCCACTCACTCACGGTTCTTGGAGGGGCTAGTGTCCTTGGAGATGTCCTTTCTGGTGCCAGGGCCCTCGGCTTCCAGACCTCGTCTCTTCCAGTGACCGCCTTCTCTGCCTGCCTCAGTTGGCTCCCTCCCCAGACCCTGCATCACTGAGTCACGCACCCCTCCACGATGTCAGCACTGAGTAGCAGCCTCCAGATCGCCTCTGCCTGCCTTTCCAGCTCATTCCTTCCCGTTCTCCAACCCTGATGACCCTCCCCCACCCAGGACTAACATCCCACGGATCTATGGGTGGGTGCCTGCTCATCTCCACCCTAGGACCCTCACTCCTCCTCCCCTCTCCCTAATTGCACACCTGACCCCTCTCGTGGCCTCAGTGAGCTTGCCCTCTCCCTCTGCGTGTCCCTCCCCCACACCAGCACATGGCTTGTTCCTTTATCTCATTCTGGTCATTGCTCACACCACCTTCTGGGTAAGACTCTCCCTGGCAATGCTCTCCATCCTTTCGATACCCATAGACACTGCCTAACCACTTACCCTCTCCACTTGTGTATGTGTTTAGATCGGCATCTTACGTCTCCTGATTGATTTCTGTCTCTCCGCGGTGGGATATACACTCACAGGGTGAGGGTCTGGGATTGTTTTATCCACGGCTATGTTCCCAATGCCTAGAAAAGTGTCTGGTCCGTAATACCTATGTAATCAATCAGTGCAAGTGAACCAACGAACTTGATTTTAGGAAATTGACCTCCTTTAAGAACTCGGTTGACTTTGACTCTGGTCCAGGCGTCGCTCCTTGGACCTGCAGAGAAGGAAGTGGTCCTCGTTTTCTCCTTGGCCCTTACTGAGCACTATTTACATAACACATAAACACAGCCTTTTCATTTTAAACTTTGGGAAGCCACCTGAACAAATTTGTTTGTGGTTGGAGGACATAATGTAAATGTTAACAGCCCTGTAAAACTGCAGCTGACGGGGAACAGGATGTGGAAGAAAAGGCAGGAGTGTTGATATCGTCATCTTACAAACGAGGAAGTCACATTGATGGAGCAGAAAATAAAGGTTTTTATTTGAAGTCACACGGGCAACCCTAAGAAAAACTAAAAATCATACTAGAACTAGCAAACACCTCGAAGAGGTCAAGAGGAGGGGGTTAGCTGAGGTGTACTGAGCTTTCATTCCTTGCCGTTGGATTGTGCTCGGTAGGGCCCACCCCAGGCCTCTCAAGTAAGGAGACCTATGACGAGGGCTCCAACAAGACAGGAATTCGTTTTTCTCTTGAGCGGCCGTCTGGGGGAGTCACTGGGGGGATCCAGGCCAAGATCCACCCCAAGAAGGGGTCTTCATGCTTCAAGGTCCTTCCAGAACCAGGACCCTCCACTTCCCGGTGCTGCCACCCCCACGCCATTGCCCTCGTCCCCTTGGATAGAGCCGCTCCTCTCCCAGGGGAAGGGGAAGGAGGAGATGAAGGATAAGCAATTTCACATTTTCCTTCTGCTCACATGCCGGTGGCCAGATCTTCATCACAGAGCCAGAGAGAGCTGCACCTACAACTCGGTGGGGAGAGGAGGGAATGAAAATTGCAGGATAATTAGAAGACTTGGACACAATGAACTAATAGATATTGCACAAAGTTAGACACAAAATAAATAAATAAAGTGTATTCCTTAGATTTGTGTTAGGGTATCAGTTAGGACAGGCTAGGCTAATGCTGCGATAACAAGCGATCCAAAATCTCAGCTGCTTCAGGAAGAAAGTGTTCTTCGTATCTGCACCTGTCCAACTTGGGACTCTGCTGGACACTTTCCTAATGGAGGGACATAGCCTTGTGGAGCTGGTCGTGGGCACCAGGAAAAGGAATCATGGAAAATCACGGTGCCCTCCAAAACGTCCTACCCCCCAGTAGCTTGCGGTGTGACTTTATTTGGATATTGGATTGGTCAGGTGTAATTGGTGAACATGAAGTCGTACCGGATCAGGCGGACCCGAGTCTAATCTGACTGGTGTTCTCATGGTCACAGAAGGCGCAGACGCACGGGCACCCTGGACACAGTCACACAGAGGAGAAGGCCATGTGATGACGAGACAGAGATTGGAGGGATGGAGCTACCAGCCGAGGGTGCCAAGGGTGCCGGCAACCACCAGAAGTTGGAAGAGGGAAGAAGGCCTTCCACAGGAAACGTCGCAGGGAGTGATGCCCTGAAGACACCTTCCTTTCGACTTCTGGTCTCCAGAACCGTGTGATGCAAGACATCGCTGTTGTTTTCGGGGCCCTAGTTTGTGGTACTTGGTACAACAGCCCCTAGGAAACTAACAGAATCACGTACCGGCCCTTAAAGTCTTGTGCCTAGAGCTGACTCAGTAATCCCTCTCACATTCCATTGGCCGGAGTGAATCACCGCTCTGTCTCCTCTAAGGAGGTTGGGAATTCCAATCCTACCCTGTTCCTGGACCGTCGGTGAGCGGTATGAACAAGTAACAGAAAGTAAGTCTGCACAGTTACTAGTTAGGGGTCACTGCCTTGACTCCAGGTGACTCCCAACCAGTCATGATCCATGAGAACAGGGCCCCCCGGAGTTGTGCAAGAGATCAATCTACACGGCCACACACAGCAGCCCGGGGGCTGGGTGGTGATCTGTGAGTTCCTCTGTCTAATTAGGTTGGGTTTTTTTTTGAATGAAATATGTTTTCTTATGCTTGGCACAGGATTTATTATGACTCTAAACTTTCTCCGTGTGACTTTACGAGAAGGAAGCCCCACAATCATCCAGCCATGTGGGAGGCAGGTAGAGTGCAAAGGCCCTGGGCTTGAGGGTCGCACCTGCCCCTCTTCACACCCACAATCCCCAGCGAGCTCAATGACCTCAAGCAAGCTACTTCATGGCTCCATACTTCAGCTCCTCATCCGTAAAATGGGGGTGACATCTACCTCGGCAGGAGGGTCTTCGGAGAAAAAGAGAAAGATTAGTGTCTGCTGGTAGAAAATATATATTGTGATAGTTAATTTTATGTGCCAACTTTACTGGGCTAAGGGATGCCCAGATAGCTGGTAAAACATTATTTCCGGGTATGTCTGGGATGGCGTTCTGGGGAGAACCGTCATTTGAATGAGTCCTCACCGATGAGCGTGGTCATCATACAATCCAATGAAGGCCTGGATAGAAGATGGAGGAAGCGTCAATTCTCTCTCTTCCTCGGCTGCGCTGGCCATCATCTCGTGTCCTCGGTATCCAGGCTTCTGGTTCTTGGGTGCTCGGGCTCAGACTAGAGCTTCTGCTGTTTGTACCCCAGTTCTCGGGCCTTCGGACTTGGACTGAATTCCACCATCTGC